>JAOTQW010000002.1:10042110-10055888 GCA_026260075.1 Sisor rabdophorus | reverse complement strand
TGATTCGCTGTGGCGACCCCTAAATGGGAGCAGCCGAAAGGAGAAGAAGAATATAATTCACAATTTATATCTAACCAATGGCCATGCTAAATTAAGAATGTTGTACTCCTGCTATCATAAGATTATGGGTTATTTGTAGATAACACTAATATAGTTAAATGAATCTGTATTAATATGCGTAAAAAATAAAAACTTATTACATTCAGCAGACAGACAGCACTCACCAGTGTATTTGGACAGGAGCAACATTGCTGTAGCTTTTCAACACCAGCGGTTCCAGCCGATAGGCCTGGCATACATACATAAATACATAAATACATACATGCGCGAGAGTGACGGGTATACACTTCAATAACTACTAAATCATGCAAATTTGTTTTACCACAGGGTCTGTGGGGTGGAAGATATTAAAAAGACGCTGGCAGATGGATTTCGGCATGATGTGATCCTGGTATCCACTGTTTCCTGGTCGAATGCCACGTAATGCCAAGAACACAGCTAGGGGTGAACCCATGCAGAAGTAGTTTTCTACCTATAATATAAGAAATAAATAAATCTAAATATCTCTTGGTAAACTCTTAGGCCAGCATCATGGATTTAAAGCAAAATACATTTGTATTTTTACATACATTTGTTTTATAAAAATATTTATATATAACATACCTTAAACCTCAATTCAGGAGCAGTTAGAGATTTGGTTGCTTCCAAACCTTGTAGCTGATCCTCCAGGTCTCGCAACCTGTCACAAAAAAACAATACATACAAATTTATATTTATGTTTACTGCAAATCCTTTATAGATACAACCAAGAAAATTATATATAATCCTTTAAAGAAACAACCAATGATTGTCCTATATATACAGATCAGTACCTTTGCCTGGCATTTTGCACCTGCTCCAGAAGATGGCGCTCTTTGTCGCTCATCCAATGCAGCTCTTCCTCTTCAGGATCCTGAAGCTCCTGCAGCCGAAAACGCACTGGATCCCAGCCTGTCACAATGTCATATGCAATCACACAACCCAGAGAGTGAGAAACGATGGACACTTTGCCCCCCCTTTGCTCAAACTCTGGGTTCCGAGAGCAGAAGAGCAAATACAGTCGATTGAGTTCCTGGGTCAGGCCTTTAGTGATCTAAAGAATGGAGAGGAAAGAAAAAAAATTGTATCACCAAATCTGCCAAGAAAGCAACCAGAACCGATAAAGTCCGATAAAGAAGAATACTATACCTCATCTCTGTAGAGAGGGCTGGTGTAATACATAATGTCCATGGCACTGCTGTTCAGCAAGTCTCTTAGCCCTCGTACCTTATCTAGTGTGATTGAGTCGACTGTGTCTATAGGAACAGCATTGTTTACATTTAACATTCAATGACCGAAACGGAATGTAGACAATTAATTACATGTTTATATATGTGCTTGTGTACTTAATTATTGATTGCTAGACAGGTGGGTGTAGTTGCTGTGTATTAACAAGGCAAGGACAGTCTGCCTGTGAGGTATCAGTTCAGTACCTCCATCCAGGGTCAGTTTGGAGCGCCATTCTACTGGAAGAAACTCCACATGCTCCTCAGTGTGCTCGGCAAAGTGTTTCTCTTCCATTTTCCGCACAGCTTCTCGCAGCCTTAAATTTGCAAATACACAGAGCATGTGTGGTGATGCAGCATACCTGTTCTTGTAATGTTAATAGGCATCAAGGTCACTTTTGTATACAGATAAACTGTTTAGGTGTGTGTGTGTATGTACAGTATATGCCTTAGACCCAAAGAGAATTTGATGGTGTAGAGAGCAATGGTGCCAACATTTTTGGGGCATCTTTTAACGTATAAACCAAATGAAGAGCGACTAATATAGCGTCATGGTGGCCTCCAATATGTGGCCACACACTAATGCTCAGTCACGTCATTGTGTGGCTATTAGCAGCACTTCTTTTATTTTAATATTGTATCAAGCAAATTTGACAATCTGGCCACAGACTGTATTCTGTACATTTTATTGTAATTTGGATTGTAATTGTACAATTGCCTAGAGCATTTGATTGTATTGATTATTTGCACCTTGTAAAGCTTTTGATTGCGTTAATTATTTGCGTACTCTGTCTTTTACACTAAACAGTGGCAAGAAAAAGCATGTCGATAATTTGGAATTCACTGCTTTTCTGAATAAATATTATAAAATGTGTTCTGATCCTCATGTAACTTAAGGATATTGACAAATATAATGTGTTTAAAATAATAATACAACATTTAAAAAAATGTAATTCATGTCATTATTTTTCTCGCCACTGTTGGTTATAATGACAAAAACTTTTTCACTTGACTTAAGTAAGCCATGATCCCTAAACAAGAGTAGGCTTAGTAAATGGATTGATCTTTACAAGCTTAGCTCACTAAGCACTCAGGGTTTAGAAATTTAAACCCAGTCAACTAGCAGACATTACACTCCAACTCCGTTTCAAACACCAGAATGACAATTGGTTGTACAACTTATCGTCATCGCCCCTCCCCCCCACCTCACTTTTAAGATTCTCAGTAAAATGTCTAATAAGACCGACTGCTTTGATAAATCCATTTGGGATTATTTAACTTGCTAAGTCTTACAGCACATCCGGATATCTTTAAATAAAAAGGTTAAAATTCAAAACTCCCTTGTCAAAACCTTACAAAGCTGGTTGAAACAAAAATGTTTCACCAACCTTTCACAAAACAGGGAGATTTAAAGAGGAATTAAGTACTAACAACAATCTAAAAAAATATCTTGCTGCATGGACGCACATTCCACAGCTTCATTAAAAGTGAATTAGATTTTAGGTTGAAATGGCAAGTTTGCATTAGTTTGTAAATCGGCAAATTTTGGTATTCGAAAACTATACAAAATTTTACATTTTCTTTTTATTCAAACCCCTGAGATAGGTCTCACACAGCTGTATGCATGTTAAAGCACTCGACAAAGAAAGTGTAGCATTTGAGTTCCTTATGGGCAGATGGAAACGGTCCAAGTTCTCCAAGCCAACAAAAAGCCAGGGCAGCATATTGGTTTTCTTTTCATCTTCACTTATGACCCCAAATTCATAATTTTCATTTTAAGATACCAGAAATATTTGCAATGAGGCCAGATTACTGTGATCTATGAAAAACCACAAACATATTCATTAAAACACATGCTGTATAAATGCTAAATGGCTTTTTACCCCATTTAGTTTAGTTTGTGTCAAATAATTGAATTAATTATTGCCTGAATGTATTGGTCATTATGAACACTTTTCTAAATTTCCAAAATTAAAAACTTTTCTTGCTGAAAGAGGTTCAAAACTGTCCACAAACAGGGATATAGAACGAACAATAACAGTAACCAAAAACTGTAGATAATCTAGGCACACTCATTTTACATAATAAGATATACAACACCCCAGCTTAGTAAAATTCCATACTTCTATATTTAGTCATATACTACAATGACAGGCAAATAAAAATTCTAAAAAGATTTCACACGTTTGGCCATTTTCTTTTTGAGTCTTTCTTCTGAAACTGTTTAAACCACTACAATACCAACTTTCCTTAATGTCTGTTTTTTTTACTTCCGGTCCTGTCAGGATGTCTTGCATTATCCAAATTACATGATTGCAAACAATTGAGAAATAATCACATATGATGACCAAACACACCCTTAAAGTATCATAACTAAAGCAAACCAACATGAATTATCATTACTCAAAGACAGATGAAACATTCAACAACTACGTTATATAAACATAACCAAGGTACGCCTGTCATTCAGGTTCTAAATACTTACATCCCTGTGTTCTTGATAATACGATCTTTGTCCATCTTCTGTCCAATGCCATGAACAACAAAAACAATGTGGGTTGTCTGAGGGGGCTTATCTTCCAAAGAGGCCTCTTCCACATAACCTCGATGAAGCCTGGTGCCACTGCTGGATGCTAGAGTCCACGACATGAACAATTTTTACAAATGAACTCAGCTCAAAAAAGAACTTCCTGCTCTGTTTAAATACCAAGTTTACTTAAGAGAATAGTTATGGAAATGGTAGCTCAGTGGTATGGTTTTGGGCTTCTACTCAGAAGATGGGAAGTTTAAATCCCACGACCACCAAGCCACCACTGCTGGCCCTATGACTCATTAACTGCTTAGTAACAAAAAAACAATAAAGAAAATAGTTTCGTAGTCCATATTGAAGAGTAAACACTGACCTTTCGAAAAGCCGAGCTTCTGTGTAACAGTGCGGGCGATCTTTGAGGTGGTGGCATCGCTGTACAAATACACTTCATCAACACTGTGCCAGTCAACATGGCTGCGACTTAGCTTTAGGCTGTGGATGGCTACAAAAAAATGCATAGTAAGACAGTAAAAAAGAACAACATAGCATAGTTATAGGCTTAACAGTTCAAAAAGGAAGGAGAAAAATAAGAAACCCAAGGGAACTGCACTGATACATCAGTTCAAACTTGCTTCATACTAAAAGGAGTCCCTTTTTTGGCAAGAATAATTGTTTTTACCAAGAGATTGCTAAGCAAGCTTCCATATTAAGCATACACCCTATATAAAGTTTGTAGACACCTGGCCCGTCACATTCGACTGTGCATGTTGAACATTCCACTTGGATTCACATCAACTCCTTTGTTGTTCTGTTGACTGCCAGTATTCCGGGAGAGTTTCACTAGCTTTAGCAATGTAACTGTGCCCGTTCTGTCACAGCAGTACATGGCAGGCACCAGTGAAGAGAATTTCGGCTGCACTTTAGCTTGTATAAAGGTCAATCGTTAGGTGTCTGCACCTAATGGCCCAACACTAACCTCGGCCACCCATGTCTTCAATAAGTTCAGTTTTAAGCAAGTAGTATATCAATGCCTAATTGGAACAAATATGAGATTTTTAAAAAATCATACATGAAGAAACTGAAATTCAGAAAACAAGGTGGTGTTAAAATAAACATTGCTAAATGAGGTTTTGTGTGCGTGTGTGTGTGTGTACATGCTTCTGAAGCTCACTGCAATAGGAAGAATGCACAGTCACCTATCACCAGGCATACAGTCTATCAACTGAGACTAAACAGGAACATTAAAGCACAATCCTGTTACATTATGAGTCATTTTTGACTGACAGAAAACATCTGATGTACAACAATAAGAAAAATATTCCATGTTGAATTCTGTATTCATCACAGCTACAAAAGAGAACCAAGCAAAGATCCTAAGGGTAGAATAATGAACACTTTAAAGATTTTGAGCACTAGCAATTATTACAGTGCTGCAGTTGCAGCACACAGCAGGGCTCTGCGAGTGTGTGCGTGTGTCTGTGTTTGTTTTATCAGGGCTGGATTCAGTTTCTTGAAGTCTCTTTGGGTGTAATTTTTCTTTAGCATTTATAAGATGTCCAGGTTTTTTTTTGTTTTTTTAAAGTGCCCCAGTTGTCAAAATATATAGAAATACTCAATTGGACTGATTATTAATTACACAGGCTGGTAAAAATTTGTTCCAGTCAAAACGTATTACATTTTTCCATTCTGATGTGACCTTTTTGATATTTCTTTCACATCTTTAGGTCAAGTCATATTCCAATTCCACTTCATCACAAAATCCAGCTACTTCTGTACGTTTTGAATTCATGCCACATCAAACACACATACACGCATCACCCACAAAGACTAGTACTGTAAAACAGGATGTAATAACCATTATACAGAATGTTGTTGATTTGCTAAGTTTAAATGTGAAAAAAAGGAAAATCCTGCTTTACAGGCTAAACAGGGTCAAGCATGTAACTGTTAAAAGATGTATATCAGATAACCAGATCTGTGGAGATATAAAACTCCTCTGCGTTCATTAAATGCTTGACTCTGGTTAAGTCGAATCAACAGCATCAACAATCCAGAATTTCAGTCAGAAAATACACAGGTAAGGGTTAGCAGATGCTTATAACAGTATTGTGACTAAAAATTATTACCGTACTAAACCAGCAAAAAAATTGGCACCGACTAATGCTGCATATAACAAGCTATTATGAATGAATCATGGGTTATGTTGCCTTCTATGTTGTTTTGGAAAGCAACAGTTTGCTAGTATATAATTGGCCCTATTGGGATTTTTCTATTTAATAGACAATCGAATGTATTCACAGAAATCAAAATAGGATTTTGGTGACACTGCACAATTATAGAATAGATTCAGTAAATATGTAGTTGCTACTGTATTTCCTACTTCAGATGAAGTGTGAAGTAGATCACAGACCAAGGGTAGTGAAGAAGGTAAAACAGTTTTGTATTGCTTGACTTACACAATGAAGGCTTTTGTTGTAGATTCAGTCGAGAAACCAATAATGCAATAAAACACTATAGTTTACATGGTGCGTTTATGGTTTAGTAAGATAAAAATAATAGGAAATGAGCAGATCACCAGGGCTTCCTCATAAAACTGGAGAAAGAGAAACCAAAACACTCGGATCATAGTGCCTACTGGATGTCTAAGTCTACATTTAGTCTGAAATAATGCTAATTAAAGTAGAACAAGGCCAGATTTGTAAGAGCCAGCAGTGCATTTTGATGTCTACTGAAACTGCAAGCAATAGAAATAAATGTTGTTTTCGAGTAAATAATAAAGAGAGCCCAACCCATTTTTTATGCGAGGTTCTAGCAATCTCATCCATACAAATGATATCATCTGGGCCTTGTTCTGAAGCAAGCATGGCTCACCTTATAGGCAAAGGGGGATAGAAAAATCCAAGGAGAATCAAAATTAAAAATACAAAAAATACAATACCTTGGCAACGCTTTCGCTTGTGGCCTTTAGCACTCGTCTGATATCCACTCCAATTGAACAGAAAGGGGAGGTAGAAAGGCGGAAGGTGGGAGAGAACTAACAAGCCAAATATCAGTGAGTAGACATAGTAGTGACCAGCCTACTTTGTTTACAGTGCAGTTTAAATCAAGTTGTTTCTCTCATAAGGCTATAGCTTTTATAAAACCAGCCATGTAAATAAATAATATATATTTATATACAATGTTATAATTACCTACATACAATTAAAAATGTTTAAAAAGGTTGATTAATTAGGATATAATCAATTCAAAAAATAAAATAAAACAAAACTCGGTAGTAGTTTAATAATCCACAAGTTAAACCACAAAATGCAGAATATTAATTTATTATACAGCTGGGAAATGTGTTCAAGGGAAAGCCTATGATGAACAACCCCCCTCCCCATCCTATTTATAGCACACCCACCAACATAAGCCAATTAATTTGATTTAACTAACTCAGATGCCAATGTATTTAAAACCCAAATACCTATGACAGAAGAGCAGCTTGTGGTGGATATATTTGGATCAAGATTTTTCTTTTTTTGCTATGTACATGGCTTTTGACTTTTTTTCACCCTCTTTCCTCTCCCTACTGAGCTAAAATAATTTATAAACACAGAAAATACAAACACAACTAATGCCACAGGGCACCACAGCTTGAATCAAATACAACCTACAACTGAAAATATTTGTGGAAACCAAGCGCTAGCCCAGGTATCCTCAAAATCTAAACACTCTCCTTTCCAATGCCACTCGTGGGCCGATGATGAATGTAATATGGGGTAGTATGCTACATAATGCGATATTCAATACAATAGTTTAAAAAAGCAATGACTAACATCTTTTCAAACACCTGTGAATAATTTCTGTCAAGAATAGCTAACACAAAATGTGCTTGGTTTCGAGGTGACTGTAAAGATTTATAGCGTTTCCTCTTTGTGTTGCCACTTGATATTTACATGTTTTACATACAATTTCAGTCTGCATTTGGTTCTCTTTTAAAACTCAAATAATTCTATTTTTTGAGAAGATTCTTTATTTTGTAACTAAACAATTGCTGCAGGTGCTTCGGGCTTGAATATCTCATCAAGTTTGTCCTGTATGAAAGCTTCTAGCTTGTTAAATGGCTTGCGTCAAAAATCAGATATTTCACTGTCTGAAAAATTAAATCGCTCATTTACTGCTAACAAAAGTTTTATAGTTTCATATATTGTGTAGCTCTAGTTCGCACATCTGTTTTGCAACTCCTTCAAGTGTTTTTCGTAGCTTATCACAACAAACAGGCTTGCCACGCCTATGCTTTACTTTTGATGAAACAATTAGACTTGCAAATTACAGCAGCTCTAAGAAGAACAATTCAATATCGTTCTCTGAGCTGTCCAGGGACTCACATATTCTTTTTTTTTTTTTTAGGAATTGCAAAATATCCACAGTTTACATAAATTCAGACAAAGAGTTTCTGTTTCTATAATTGAAAGATAAACAACCTTCCATAACATTTACTGAAGCTATTTGGAATTGGTCCTTGTGAAGACTACTTCCACCAGTATAAAAATGATTTGTTCTAGAAAAAACAGAATCAGTCAGAATAACACTGTAATGACACACTGTGTCTACATATAGGAACAATATTGTTTTTCCCCTCACTGTCAAATAACTGCTAGTTAAATGCTTTGTGTGACATTACAAATAAAGTACACCTTAAAAGAAAGAACTCAAGCAACACCAACTATTGCCATAGCAAGTAATACTTCTCTAATTAATTCAACAATCTTAGTAAATAAAACTATACCATAAACAGCTTTTCAGCAACAAACATAAGTAATAGTATAGCCATGAGTTATTACCTACTTGTATATTGAAGAAACACAAATATGCAAGCAAAAGCATAGATTTCTGCTTTGTTTACTGTACATTTTGTTGTCAAATTATTCAACAATGAGGAGACCTTATTCCTGATTAAACACAACACAGTAAAAATAATGCATTATCCTACTACACAAAGGACAATTACTTCCTATGATCCAACAGAGACTCTAAAATATATTTGCATTTTGCTTTGGCTAACCTAACGACCTCATGTTACAGGTTTAGCCAGTTTTTCACCAGTGGTAAAGAATCGCCGCATATTAAAACAGCTGACCAACAGTGTGCCAGGAAGTATCAGATTAATGTCATGTTAACTAAACCTGTTTAGGTTTTTTTTTTCTGAGTGAGCTGTTACGTGGCCCTTTGCTGTGATTTAATCACATCAAATGCAATTACTGCCAATTTATTAGGTCAAACATATTTCACTGCAAAGATCCCTTGGTGCCTTCATTCACTAATTATAATAAAGTATTCAATTCTATGCGACAATGTGCAAACCGTGTGTAAAACCAGGCAAAGTAATGGAGAGAGAAAGATCCGGACAACAACATATCTGGGGTTTTTAACTCTATAAACACGCCAGCTGTGAGGTTTTATTAGTCATAGTTCCTTTTACAATAAAAAACCTCACCAAAACTGCTGAGCAAAATCAGAAGAGGAGAAAAATTACACATCATATTATATTATAGTCTGTTTAACGCTGTAACCGAATAGCTCTCCTTGTCCTGTGTAGACTGATAGTTGATCTTTAAAGCTTTGCAGTGGAAGTGTGTGACCTAAAGGACAAGTTAATGGCGTCACAAACTGGTTCCACTGCTGCGAGTGCAGCAGCTGAAACATAGCAGGGTCATCTTGAGCACATTTCTTACATTGTAACCTGATGAGCATGTGAATTCCAGCTCAAATGAAGGCTGTCAAAGTGCAAAGCACTGCACTCTGTTTGAAAAAGGTTAATAAGACGAACTTGTATTTTTATGTACAATGGAATGCTGCAACTGACACAACAAATTTCTTCCTTTTTTCAGTCACGTGACAAAGGAGAAAGGACAGGCAGCTGTATTGATCATATGGTATTATTTGTAAAGCATTGTATAGTTTCAGGGATAGTAGGAATGACCTTGTCAGAGAATGGCTACAGTCTACTGAATAGTCAAAACAGATCACACCTTTGTTCAGCCAAGTCAACCAACCGATTATTCCCCTTACATCAAGCTAATTGTGGAAACTTTTAATAGCTTGAGTGCATGTTTTTCTTTTAATTAATTGATTATGCCAAGTAAAACCATGCCACGTTTGATAAAATCTCCTACAATATAGGGGAAGGAATTCTCTCAAAGACGGAGAATAAATTTAACTAATGAATTTTAAAAAAAGCATTTATTACAGGGGAATTATTGCAAGTTACTGAGAAATAGAAATAAAATAAAATTATCTGCTTAAGATGGCATTTTTTTGTCTTGTACATATAAAACGGCTTTTGCTCCAGTCCAGATGGACCTGGGCTATCAAGTGGATTTATTTTAAACTAAAACCTGCAAGAGTTTAAGATATACATCCCAGTAACAAGCAAATCAACTATAAGACCAATGGAGAGAGTGAGTTTTCTCTTTTACAAACACTTGAATGTTAGCCGCCCCACCTCTTTTTAACTAATAATCGCCTGTATCGACAATGTAGCTGCTTACCATCTTTCCTATCCACAGTAATGGCCATAACGTCATTTTCTACAGTGTCCTGCATCTGTTGTCCCCGAAAACACAGCAGGTGCTCCTTTTCCAGAAGGTCGCTCTCCTCCTCCTCCATGGGTGTCCATGTGCCATCTATAAACCATTGTCCCCTCATCACTGGGATGCGGTCCTGCTCTATAGGAACAAGAGGCATTTAAGCATCAAACAGTACAAAATTTCATTTCTAATTTTTCAGAGGTAGATGGTAGAATGGCTGAAGTTCAGTAAAAATCAACCAACAAACTTAAGAGAAGCTCAGATTTTCTGAGAAAAAAATCTAAAGGATTCTTATAATTATATATAGAAAACGGTTGTCATTAATTAAAGGCCGTTAAGATCATTATTTAGCATTATTCGTAAAGGTTTTTACACATTTAACTGCAGTGTGACTTTAGCTAGGAAAAGGACCAAACCAATAATCAACAGAAGCACCGAACCCGAAGATGCAATAAAAGGGAGAACTTCAAGCCACTTTAGGAAAATGTTAACACTACTCCGGTGGACAGTACAGCCTACAGGAATAAAGCATGTTATGATCAAATCTAACGCTGCAGATTTCTTTTGTTTGCTTTTAGCTAACGTTTAGTGAGCAAATGCAGGTTACCAAACGTGTCAAGGGTTAATGATGTAAAAACTCGGGTTTTCTGGACTGTTTTTGATCTGTGCTTTGACCGTCATTTATTCTGATATTATGACATGAGGTCCTCTAATGTGACATGGGGATGATGCTAATGAACAGTCAGACAAGGAACAATCACAAAAGAATTTAAGAATTAAGAATTAATAAAGTGTGTAAGCCTGAATTAAGGCTTCTGAGTGTTTTAACACTCTGTCTACACCCCAGATCCATTTGGGCTCATTATTATAGGTTTGTTTACACACACACACAAACTTACTTATCGTTTAAGGCATGTAACGGACATTTAGCTTGTTTTTAAGTTGGAGGTAATGACTTTTGTATGGAAAAATTCACGCAGCACAATCTTTACTGGATCATAAAATAGGATGTAATGTAGCGTGTTATCCTAATCACTATATTGCCTGGTCCTGTGAGTAAACTTCTGCAGTCATCTGAACTGAAATGAAAGCCAATTGTTTTCGAGTGGACCAAAGGTTACCTGCAAAACTATTTTTGTACACGAATACGTATATGGAACTACTAGTGCTGGAAGAAGAAATGTGGGAAAAAGTGGAGGATAAAAAGCACCTTTATATTCATCCACTGCAGAGAGGAGTGACAGCCTGGAAACTACTAAAGAACTGAAGTCATACGGATGCAGACATCTCTCATTCTCCATTTTTTAAATGAATAGAACTGTTGCGGTGTTATTCACTTGCAATTGTAGATAATCTAACAGTGATGCACTTATACTAAACAAGTCTGCGCTCCCCCAGGTGAATGAAAATGGCATAGAGCAGCACGGTGGTTTAGTGGTTAGCACTAGTGACGGCCCGGGTTTCATTCATGGCTCATTTTCCCAGTGCTTGTGTAGCTTTACTCCAGTTTCCTCCCACAGTTTAACAAACATGTTTGATTGATTGGTGATTCTTATTGGCTTCAGCAGAGCCTTGTGCCCCCAACTTAGGGGGTATAGAAAATAAATGCATGAATAAAAAGTGTACATTACATTACAATTATGTTCTGTTGTTCTGTGAAAGAAAAGTTACAAATTATGTTACTATTGATTTCATTATGTAAATTAATGTCTGTGACCTTTCAAGCCCAACTCTGGGTATGACTATATAATGAATGCATGATGAATGCATATAGTTGAGGATCTTAATCAAATGATCCAACGTTTTGATTGATGTTTACAGCCAGTAGATTCTACCATGTTCAGAGACTCATCACGTATTATGAATGCAGTTATGAAGTATTATAGAAACACTCACGGTTCCAGTACACAGGATAGCAGTCTTTCTCACGGACATCCACCTCGTAGAGTCCTCCCCGGACACACACTGCCTCGATGCTGATCTCCAGGTGTGTCTGATCGAGAGAAGAGAACGCATGCTCACACTGCTCCTCTCCGTCGGGTACCGCATGACCTGCGCTGCTCTCCTGGGGCGGACACTGTTCAAGCATTTTTCGGTACATCAACTCGATTTTAAGCGAGTCGTGCCCGACGAAAGGTTTCCACGACTTTTTGTCCTCCTTATAAAACCAGCGCACTTCCTCCGGCCCGAGTTCCGACACAACCTCAAAGCGCGGTCTCGGCGGCCCGGTGCGGTGTTTTCTCCTGCTCTCGAGTGGACTTGTGCTCCCGTTGTTTTCACTGTAGTCCATCTGGGAACTGTGAAGGTACGACTCGGCGCCGCTCCGGTAGGACTGATCCAACTGCAGCGCCATGGGGTTATGGAGCAGCCCCAGGTGCCTCTCCACAACATTCGCCTGCACCGCCAAGGATTCATCGTAGGAGCACGACAACCTGTCATTCCCCAGGCCCCAATTTAATCCGCCGTCGACTACAGTATCTCCGTTTTCTGGACTCTCCGGTGGGCTAAGAAAAGGCGTCTTATTCTTAAAGCCGCTCATTACCGTTTGCTAAGTGGGCTAGCCAAACAACACGCGACCAAACACGACGACATAAGCCCTAACAATAAAAATAACAATTTTATACATTAGTGTATCAATTTAAAAATAATAATAATAGTTGGGTAGCTATATTTAAAACATAACTACACTCGGTTATCAGTGTCAAGATAAATCCGCCATGCTAAAAAGCTAAGCGTTCAACTCAAACCAGTGAGCGCCGCATTCGAGCTCTGCTCTGGTGTGTGTGTGTGTCTAAACAAGGTGTTCCAACCACCGCGAACCTTCCTAACACCAGAACCTTCTATCTAAAGCGCTGTACACGGTTCTCTTTACTAGCAGCGTTTTGGACTAATAATACACGCCGCGACTGTTAGCGGAACTCCGGCGTCCATTCGTTCATTTTCCAGCCCCAAACAACTCGTTGGCGCGCGTGCTGACAAGTGCGTTATTTACGCTTGTACGTAACTGCGCCCTAGACGTGGCGTCCTGACGCAGACAAACAGCGGACGGCGTTCCTAACCTTTTCATCGTTAATTCTATGTTTGTGCTGAATAGGAATTTCTGAAATAAATATTACATTAGAAGATGATTTTTAAAAAATATTTATATTTTGTAATAGATGTATGTCAATTTTAGACAGATATAATATTCACAAAGGTCCACAGGTTAAAAAGCACGGTAAACACCGCACAATCCAAACAGACGATAGAATATTGTACGTCCGTTCATTCATTAATTCATTTATACCCGCTTATTCATTTATTCATTCATCTTCATCATTGCCAGATTAAGGTGGTTTGGACATGTCCAGAGGAGGGAGAGTGAATACATTG
>JAOTQW010000002.1:9978128-9991152 GCA_026260075.1 Sisor rabdophorus | reverse complement strand
ACACACACACACACACACACACACACACACACACACACACACACACACACACGCGATCATACTGACAACTTGTACCGACATTATTTCCTTAAGCATGCTGAGCTGCTCCTCCTCCATTTTACACTCTCGCCTCTATCCGCTAGTTCAAAGCGCCGCCATCGGCGTTATCAGCGCATGCGGCCGGTAGTCCTTACAGCCGCCCAACTGTAAATAAACGATGCAGAAAGTCTATTGTCTGTTCAGGCCAACAGCTTGGCGACAGGCGTCTCTTTGCATTCGACAGGAGCTGTCGGAGACAATAGCAGGAGACAGTCGGTCTAACCTTTGATTCCTCACAGAGAACGAGGTGGCAGCATCTCAGCACACGTCTGCGGCTATCACGCCGTAGCCGGCATGTCGGCCAAGATGTGAAGGTGTCGCAGTTAATCAGCGAGTCTAATTGCATCTTTATAAAAAGAATAAAATAAAAAAACAAAGAAAAGTAGATGCGATATGCGACGCTGAGGATATTTTAAAAACTGTGTGTAGAGGAAAGTATCTAATAAAACGTTCTTTACAAAATAATAATACTAAAAACATTTAAAAATGAAGAGAAATGTGCGTGTTGTTGTTGTTGTTGTTTAGATTTTTTTCTTTAAATCAAAGTACATTTAGGATTTACAAATCAGTTATCATTTCACACAGTGCTAAATTTCCGTACATAAAATAAAAAAAAAAAAGGTATTGCATTTGTTTAATTGCTTAAATAGGAGGTTGACTGGGGAGTTGTTTTTTTTTCTACCGTGCGATTGTATTAGAAGAAACAAAGAATAAAATTATATCAATTACATTGTACAGCTTTTTAATGTTTAAAATAAGGTCTCACTTTTATTCTTAATATGTTGATATAAATATATATATATATTGTCAAAATATATGATCATATGGTCAAGAAACAAAAAGGAGACAAACATTTCAACATAAACGTTATAAATAAGCATCCAAGTGAAAATATTTAGGTATACAATAAGGCTATTAAACCTTGCTTTCATTGCGCTAGCATTTCTCATTGCTAAAACCCAGCTAGCGGCAGCCACAGCCCTCTACAACCATTTCTTGGTAGTTTTTTAAGACTACCCTGTCAGTCTCATCTAGGTAGAGCATTGAGATGGCACTCAATTCGGTGGGCACACAGCAGGCTTTTGGTATATTGGTGTTTAATGAGTTGACCAGTGTTTGTACAATAGCATGGTTTGTGGAATTCAGATGGTCAGCTAGAGGGAAGGGGCAGTCCCCGTGGCAATAGTAGGCCTGGTAGCCAGGTGGTGCCACTATCCAGTCATTCCAACCTACATCACTGAAGTCCACATACAGCGCATGTCGCCGGCAGTTGCGGTTGCGCTTACGGCCTCGTTGCTTAGGGCTGCGTTTGGTTCTACGTGTCAGTGGGTGGCCTTTGCCATCGTGACCAAAAGTGACCAACAAAGGACGCAACTGGTTCCAGTCTTCTTCTGAAGTGTGGTGCAGTGAGCGGCTGGTGCGCACATGTTTGCCTTGGTGCTGTGGTGTTTGGTTCAGATGCAGAACCTCTACGGCAAGTCCATAGTTTGGCATTCGCTCCTGACCTGTCCAACGCAACACAGCTGGGCTCACGTCAAAGCTTTCCCAACTGGTGGTGTTGTGCCTTACAAGGCGCGTGTCCAGGAGGCGTGTGATCAACTGCCCTGGCCGTGGCGGCTTCAGCACCTCATACACATTGATCCTGTGAAGGTTCCCATTCCCCACATGCTGGATCTCCAAACCAGGCTCCTCAATCTGCTGCCGGTACAGCCGCAGTTCTGCAGTGGAAAGCAGCTCATCCTCAGGGATGCCACTGAGGTTAAAGAAGAAGCGTAGAGGAGCCTCGTTGCTATATGGTCTTTCCTCTAGAACTTGCTCCATGTGCTCTGAGGTAAGACAAGATACATTTGTTAAATGAGTATGTAAGCGCTGTAATTATATATCTAAAACCTAAAATAAACCCTAAAACTTGTGTTCTTTACCTGCACAAAATAGTCCAAGTCCAAAATAGGTATAATTATAATGCTAAATCCAAACATTATATGTCTAAACTAAATATATTGCATAAGACATTTGAAGCGATTATATACACATTCACTTCTGACAGCCTAAAAGCAAAGTAACATATCGACATCAACCATCCCATTTTTTAAAGACAGAACAGACTACTGTGTCACAGAGAAAGGAAAATGCTCCCTGCTCATTCTGCAGATTTCTGGCAAGATAGTTTTTAGGAAAATGAATGTTGTGCCTGCTATGTTCTTTTTCATTTTGCCAATGTTTTTTCGCACCCAAACCCTGATCTCAGACAGGTGTTTCTTGTTATTCTCTGTCTTTTTTATTAGATCTGCAGAAACATTTATCATTTTTATTAAGAATAATATTTAACTATTTCCTCAAAAGACACAACAAGGCATAATCCATAGTTAAATACTGTTGTTGTTTTTTTGACATGACAAATCTTTTAAAAAACAAGTAAAAGAAAAACGCTATGCATTTTTGTACATTATTCTACTTGTGATTTAAGCTCACAAACACAAATGGTAAAACTAGTTTAAGCAGTGATTTTTGTTGCCATATAAGAAAGGATTCTCTTCTGCAAAATCTATGCTCATATGGCTCCTTAATATGATCTTATTAAAAAACAAATGTAATTGACAATAAATTTAACTGATAAAAATCAATATAAGACAAAATAATAAGTATATATTGTTTCATGCTGGTGCCCCTTTATCACCTTGGCACTTTAAATTTGTTTTTTAAGACTTCTGGGCAATCTGTCTGCTTTATGTGTCCACATTGCTGGCAGCAAGACTTTATTTAGAAGTCTGCAGAGTAGCATTAAAATAATTGCATGTTGCGGACAATCCCTCGAAAAGATCCACATAATTGAAGACAGAGGTACACTGATGTAGAGCGTTTTTTTTTGTTGTTGCTCTGAATAGTGTTTGAATGTCAATCGAAATAATCCAGATACACTTTTTTTATTTCTTAAGCAGCAAGGAGGATATCTTAAACTGGCCTCACCTTCATGATGGAATGCTCTTACAGTGTTGGCTCGGCTAGTGAACTTCTCAGGGTACTCAAAATTGACGTTGTGAGCTTCAGCCTCTTCCACTTCTCCTGACTGAAGCCTGTAAAGGTCGAGTAGATACTGAGGCACCACTGTTGAGCGACTGGGCCGTGGACGCCTCTGCAGGCCGAACATGTGCAGCAGGGTGGCCTCAAAGTCCCGCAGCAGTTCATGGCTCTGACCTGGGTGATTACCCAATGCCTTCTTCTTCCCTTCCTCGGGTATTAGACTAGCATGGCTGCTGTCTCCCAGTACAACTTGGCATAATAAAATGACCATCAGCATTCGATTACCAGGAATCATGTTGTCTCTGGTGGAGCATTGAGAATTAGACAGACCAGAGGGAAAAAACAGCAGGAACAGAACATAGAAAAGAAAGGATAGAAACAGGAAAAAGAAAAATGTTTTAAGATATGTTTCTATTAGCGTTTTAAGATGTGTTTCTATTATAAGCCACTATATTATCTTTTTTTTTACTTTAAAGCACTAGTAAAACAGTAAAAGAGACTTCTTTTGAATAGAATTTGTGGAGCAATACAGCCCCTTTTTTCATCTACCCCAGCAGGATGATTAAACAAATACGTCTGGAGCTGCCCGGGGTCAGAGCAAATTCTAGTTCGATAAGAAGCAGAATCCTTACAAGCATGGCCTGACTAAGACCAAACAACATACCTAGTTCCACACATTTCTGCCTTTTGTAGCAAATGTCAAAAAAGCACATTTATTGTTGTTTTGTTGAAACTAGTAAAGCTTTTAAAATAAAAACCACTTACCGACAGAAAATAAAGCATGGGGAAACAGTCCATGTTTGTTGGGAGCCGATGCAGGTCGGGTTCCTTAAGGAAATGCTACGTAGTTTTGGGAGGTTGCTTGAGAAAGGAGAAATTCTTGTCCTAAAATAAAGAAGGTCAAACCAAAAAAAATTTCAGGTTTTTCACGACCTACCAAGCTTAAGAAAAAAAAAAAACCATTTGGTCTAACAAGAACAAAAAAAGAATGAAACGAACACTTTCATTAGTTGTTTTAAGAACAACTAATAATATTCCAGTTTACTTACTACAGTTAATTAAAATTATATCAGAGTCCATTAAGTCTTCAAAGGAAAGCTTTTGAAGAAACTACTTACAAAAGCAACCTGAAGTTTATCTAAACTGACCTACAAACCAAACACATTTATGAATTTAAACCAATTACATCCACTTGAAAAAATAAATCAAAAACAAATACGATTATACAAGGGAAGGTACTAAAAGATAGTACACAATCGACAATGTGACCAGAGTACATTTGGATTGTCACAGTAATGCAGAGGGCATAACAATATATAAACTTATTACTAATCAAAGTACAGTGATCATGCTAATAAATTAACAGTGTTTATTCTAAATGGGTGAATCAATAGGTCAGGGCATTTTGTCATCTTTTGGATTTAATTCTGCTGGATCAAGCCCAACCATTACAACAGAATGATGCATAACAGAAAGACTGCAATATGAGTTTATGTGTTTATGTGTGGCTATCACGAGTACACGATTGTTAGCATTTTTAATCACTTCTTTTTCTTGTTCATTATGCAACTGGGTGAATGAGCCTAGATCCAGTTCATGGTTGTGACCCTTGACTGACCTTGCTAACACGTTATAATATGTAGCTTGGATAAATTTTGCAAATATGTTTAATCATAGGAATTTTATACAACTATATAATCTGAAATGTCGGGTGGGGTAAGGACATGCTTTGTGCTATCACAAATTAAATACTTTTTGTAACTTCTGGATTTTTCTTTCAATTTATCACTGCAAAACCAGAAAGAATTATACACCAAAATTCTTATTGGCACCACATATCATTGACAGCACACACAAAAACACACACACACCTGGAGTATTATTAGACCACAAATTCTTGCTTGAAAACCAAAAGAGTACTGTCCAAAATATTTACAGGATTTTATGAGAATGTTCTTGAGGATAATGAAGAACTATGCAAGCTCTTTTGCAATGAGAGCGGCTTATGGTGCAATTTGGCTCCAACAGCTTGCTTCCTCTGGTTTGGCAGAGTCCTGTGGGCCTCACAGCATTTGACTTCACTTTCCCTAACCTGACTTAATGAGAGCATACTATGCACATGGTCCTTTAGATGTGTGTCCTGAGGAATTTGACAGGGAAGGGGGGGAAGCAGGTTACCACAGGAACAGACAATAGCAAAGACCCAATTTTAGCATTTTATCTCTGTCATGCTTCATTTTGATGTCTCCTGAAAATTCTTAAGAACTTGCTGTTCCAGCATCAAAAAGATTGTGTTGGGTTGTTCACTGGTTTTGGGCTTTAGTGCACATATGTATAATATTATAGCAAGCCTTGGAGTTGTTATATTATTAAAACAACCCATAGATTTACATTAATAAATAGCTGAAATCTTTTTACTTAAATTCCAAATATTATGCAATACTCTGGATTAATTTTTAAAAATGAAATAAAGAATAACGAAAATGAAAAATATATCTATAAAAAAATTATTGGCTCCAACAATAATTTACTTTAGTTACCCACAATTTTTATGATATGCATATGTTTAGATACTCTCTGATTTGAAAAAAATCTTTAAAAATAAAAATGTAAACAGATTACACTTTTCAAACTGTGTTTTTGGGCCACTAAATTTATCTGCTCTTTCCTATTGTTCTTCTACAGCCCTACGTGTCTCAAAATATAAGAAGCAAAAATACACAAAACCCAAACATCTCGGTTTTGGCAACGTCAGACTCCCTGCAGTTGATTTATTACTGAGTCAGAGCTCTGATGGTGATCCGGTTTTAAGATCTGCTTATGTTCCGTTTTTAGCCCTAACCCCACTTACCTCCTACACCTCTCATTTGCGCAAAAATGAAGAATCCTAGTTACATAAAAAAATATAGCGTCTAAATGAGGAAAAGGAGAAAAATAACAGAAAGATCGCCGAACGATAAGCAATGTTTACCATTTAGTGCGTTAAATGTGATACAAGTCTGCTATTAAAGATTACAATCATATTCAGATTCTTCTGCGGTAAACGAGAAAACCACATGGACCAATAAAGCGGCATCTACCCAGCAGTAAGTTTGGCATTTACACAAAAACAACAAACTATTTTTGCACAGCCTAAATTCTTTGCCCTGATTTCGTCGTTCTATTAATGTACAACTACTAATATCTCTATAAGTTTGTTCTAAAGGCAACAATTAAAACTTGGTGGAAAAACGAGCCGACCGATGAACTACGCGCTCACTGCGTCTCTTCCGGCTTGTGTGTGTCTGTGCGTAAGGGGCGCACAGCAGTCAGCAGCGGGCAGGTGTGTGTGTGTGTATGTGTGCATGGGTAAACTTGATTGCCCATGCGTGTAAAACAGAAGTATCCTCGGTCACATCCTTACCTACACACATCCTTATTTACCTGGAGAATGAAATTGTTGAACCCAATGCATTTAAAGCAGACGGCATACATAAAACAGAGCTTGAATGGACACACCTTTGCTTCTGAGGATGAATGAAAGCGACACTGTTTAAAAAGGCAGGAAACGTATATAGCGCCGCTTTAAATGTTGGTTTGTGAACGATTGTAGTATCACAAACATGCAGTAAATAAGAGAGACGGGAGAACACTTACCATGGGGAGTTGCGCAAATCGTATCCTCAACACGAAGAGAACTGAGCGAAGGCGCGTTCCACAAAGTCACGGCGCGCAGCGTACACTCGGGATGTACAGGCATCAATTGAAGCGATAAGCCTTTGGGTTATTAGTCCCGAGAAATTCCCTTTATACGGACACAGCTGAGTCCATTGGGGTCCATGAAAGAAAGACCATTGGGACACACGGATCCTATCTCCAATAGTTCATCAGAAGTTTATCACAGGCACTCTGATCGCGCGCCTGATGTTGCCTGCAGTTTTTATGTGGCCGCCCACTTAAGTCACTGTTTCTCCTCCCCGTCTACCCCCCCCCGCCGCCACACACACACACACACACACACACACACACACACAGCCAAACACCTAAGTTCGACCGCCCACACCCCTACACTCTCCCAGATCCCCAGAGAACGAAACAAAATTCAAACCGTTTTATTACTACAACTGTTACATGCCTCCATTTTTCTTTGAAAGGACAGTCGGCGGAACATGTCATATTTGTACAATATATGGGTGGCGCACCAGTTCTCATGGCCGCCACATGTAGCCTATTAAAAGTCTTCAGCGCTCACAGTATTTGGGTTCAGTACACGCACGTACACACGCGCACGCACGCACAAACACACACACACACACAAGGACGCAGACGTAGAGGGGAAAAATGCCAAGTCTACCTACGTATATTTTATTTTTTATAAATAACAAATGGTTTTCCTTATTGTCCATGTCAAATGTTAACAATGTAAAAAATATGAAAATATAACATTGACAATTATTATTAGTTTCACTGCCCACATTCACACAGTGAAAGAAATAGTGAGAAAGCATTGCTTCTAAAAATAAACATTGCAAATTGTGTTGTGAAATGCAGTATCTGCAGAATAAAGGTAATCTATATTTTTTAAATATACCCTCTGCGTTAAAATACTCCAGATCACCAGTTGTTAAACCATAATTATCCTGTAATTATCCTGACAAAATACACAATCCCTAAATTTTCAAGAGAGAATGAACAAACAATGCAAATGACTAGGCCTGATAATGAATTTCTTGTATGGTAGTGCATTCACACATCTATTGATTTAGACAAACAACCCCATGCGACTAAGGACACCACTAACAATCAGTCTGTAAAGCACTTAAATTGCAAACATGAGCCCATGTAAGATTTCTAAAATGTTTCTTGAGCGGTTAATTACATCAGTGAGTTATCCAAATAGATCCAACACCTCATAGCCCTTATAGAAATTCATCACTGCTGAAGAGCAATTACAAAGCACTCCAGCACTCGCATTGTTACATGACCTTTCCAGCAGAAAAAAAGATTAGTGAACGTCTATCACCAGAATCACTGCAATTCTCCTTTTACTATCATTCTGCTCACTAAAGGCCCTGTACATGAATGAGTCCTCTCAGACACTTGCTCATTAGCATACTGCTTCCCTGTCTGCTGCATTTACCTAAGAGACAGAAGACAGAACGTACCCTATCACCACCCCCTCTGAATGTACTGTAAAGAAAAATTGCTCACACGTCTCACACACAACGGCAAACATCTACTATGGAAGGGGGTGTCAGCAGTGTGTGTGTGTGTGTGGGGGGGGTCCATCATTACGACCCTGTCATTACAATTGTTATGTAAATGTCATGAAGTAACTGCTCACTCAGTGCTAAACATAGACATTTGTCAGACAATGAGTAAACCCAGTCAGTATTCAGGACACTTCTTTAATGTTTCAATTTTTTTAATGTTTATTATATAGATATCTTCAAAAAGCAATGACCGACAGGGTAAAATAGTGCATAGCGATAGGGACATGAACCTCTCCACCTCCAACCCACCCCAACAACATTCTCATAGCTGCCTAGCATGGAACTGCACAGCAGCTGTGCACTCAAGCAGTTTCCGCACAGGGTGCACTGCACTCTTGATACCATGTCTATCCACACACGCCCTGGCTAACAACTCAGCTGTGCTCCAGTGGCTGATTCTGATTTTCCAGTGGTTGACTATATTAAAAGATTGTTATATGAAGTCAGTTTCTAGTATCAGGAAACACTTGGGCTTTGTGCTGTACTAAATGAACACAGTAGGTGGCTCCTAAGCATTGTCTTTAAAGAGTTTTCTGTCCAGTATATGTCAATTACAGATATTATATTAATTCATTCATTTTCTATAATTGCTTATTCCTGGAATCAGGGTCATGGGTGTCTGCTGGAGCCTATCCCAGCACACATAGAGCGAGAGACAGGGGTACACCCTGGACAGGTTGCCAGTTTAATGCAGGGCCACATACAGACAAACACAAACTCACTCCTATGGGCCATTTTAGAGTCACCAATCAACCTAATGTACATTAGTGTTTGGTCTGTGGAAGGAAGCCAGAGTACCCAGAGAAAATCCACGCAAGCACAGGGAGAACATGCAAACTACACCCTGTGCTTGTGATTCGAACCCAGGACCTTCTTGTTGTGAGGCAACCGTGCTAGCCCTTATGCCACCGCTCCCCCCAGATGTTATATAGTTACTATATATTATATCATGCAATCTATCTAGCAATAACTTACAGTGCAATCTGATAGTAGGATCACTGTAAACAACTGCATTGACCTGCACTATATTTAATGACGCAGCATGAACTTCACCTGTAATGTATCAGAATTCGATTTATTTGCCAAGTATGTGCAGCCAAGTACGTGTACATAAGGGTTTTGTTGTGGTTTTAGGAGTACATGGTACACACATACACACATATATACATACATATAAGACATTTTATTAATTTATGAATTTGTGTGACCTAAACAACAGTCGAAATCGTAGACATTCTATAACTGCATGTAACCGATCTGGTCCCTTGGGTGGAAAGGAACAATATACATTTATTTTTGTTGGCATTCAGTGTGACAGTAAAATACAAGTGTTTGTTTACCCATTCTTTTCAAGTATGCTCACTTTCCCTGGCTTACTGAATCATCATCAGTTAAAATTGAGATGTCTCATAGCCTGTGGCGGCCATTAACATTGACCCAGTTGGTAAATACAAGCTCTTTTAAATGAAGCGTCAGAATTAACATACTTTAGGTAGAATAAAAAAAAATAATCTTTCATTACTTTTTATATAACAAATAAAATTAAATGTTGGTTTAAATACCAGTTTAAATGCCCATTTACTACATATCTTGTTCCCCTTGTATATTTTCCATCTACACCTTATGACACATCAATTATTTCTGACTGTTGATCGGGCATGAAGAAGAAATAACTATAAGATTGGAGATGTTAGGGAGAATATTAGTCATACTCAGAGGTAAGGACTTTGTTCAAGTTAATTTTTTCACCGTTGTTATAGCAGCAGTGTGTGTGTGTGTGTGTGTGTGTGTGTGTGTGTACGTAATTGAGGTGTGCTCTGAGGCGTTGACCAGGCTTAGCCTCCTGAGATCACAGAGAGATTGCTTCCCGTGGGTGGTTTTGCTGCAGGCATTGTGTGCAAGCGGGAAATATAGGTTCTTTACCACTGTTTAGCTTCTTCTCATGTCCAAGTCAACTTAAACATTTAACCCCAGATTCTACAAAATTAACCTAACTACTCATACATTTGAAAAGGTAACTTTATGGTCTGTATGAAACTTCTTTTATACTGCCATGTTTGCTGCTTTGTCCGTGGGTCTCCATTTCCAAAAAGTTTTCACATTTTTACAAAGTGTCATGTGATTGAAGAGGTGTGACATTTTCTATATGGTAACCGTAGAGGTCAGAAGCACATAACTGTGTGGGAGGCAAATGTGAGTCCATAAGAGTGGATAAATCAAGCTTAGAATCTTCTCAAGTGTGAACTTTCCTTCACAATCAACAGCAGCTCAAAGCTGACATTAGAAAGAAGACTTTCTGTGCAATTTCACAACACACCTTACTTCTCTCTTTTTTTTTTGCCTCTCCTCGGCCAGCAGCTTCTCTCTGGCCGTTCTTCTCTTCAGTCAATCTAGTCACTTGCGGAAAGACTTCCCCTTCTCATTGATAAAAAACAGTTTTGCATTGGCTTTTTTCTGAAACATTCTTTGGGTCCAGCTTCATTTTGGCCACCTGTAATGTAATGAGCCGCACTAAGAACAGTAATCCTCCAACTCAGCTCACGGCTCTTAAAGTCTGTAAGTACCCTGAGGTTTTGGTGTTTGCAAGGGAGGAGAATGGAGGATTGGACAAGCTATTTTAATCCATGTGATGGAAATGGCATGTAAACTTCAGAGTCAAAAGGTAAACATTAAGGAAATGATCAAGCTGATTTTCCAGGTTGTTAAATTTTTTTCCCAGGTTTTAGAGCAGTACCTCGGTCTGTCATGTCCATGCGGAAAAAACATTTTAAACAGTTATGTTATACTTTATTCTGCACAGTGAAAAAAATTCTTTATTCTTGGATACTTAGAACAAGCTACGAAAGCCTAAAAGGCTATGCAACACAGTTAATGATTGATGTTTCATGATAGTAAAGATTTTAACATGCTGCATTTGACCAGTGTTTTCTTTATATTTTCAATAATTACAATAATTATACAGACAATAATTATTTCTGTCCTAAACAGTAATAATTCAATTGTATATGGCAATCATAAAAATTACAATAAATTGTATAGAGTATAACTTTCATGACATTAATATAATTTTATGCTATAAAATTTTTCAAAGAGCTTATTTGTTAAAATATACGCAGCCATTTTTAATAGCATCCTAATAGCAGCAGTGTTTTTAGAGATTTACATGATGCTGACATTTCCTTTGTTCTCCAGTTTTACAGTTGGCAGAAAGAGATGGAAGGATTGACTGGCCCCTATTGGGCTGAATAACTGACAGGCTTCTAATGTCTTTCCATCTCCTTCCATCTTCCGCCTCCTGTCACCGGTGCTAAGCAGCTCCTGGCAGATGTTATCAGAACTGTTTTCTGAAGAGTGTGGTGTCCTGAGCCTTTTTTAGTTAGCTGCCACGACACTCTCCAGACCCTTCAAAGAGTGCAGCAGCTATACTTGTCTGCTTTGCTAGTGGGGGTTACAGAGGGGACTGTTTTCAATGGATTAAAAAGCTTTTTTATCAGGTAACGGTGTGCCACTTAAAGATAGTATTTTAATCTGGAGAAACAGATTGAGGTAGTGAGTCCAGAGCAATGCACAATTTACAGGCATCATGCAGTGTCTTAGTTTATGACCTGATGATAGCTCGTCACTGAACTACACAAGCCCCAGAGTAAATTAATAGTAAAATTGCTAAATTACATGTTGTAAGTTTAATCATTGACAGCATAGATATTATGTCCAATAGATTATTTAGAAAATTGTAAGTAGATTTTACTAATAAAGATCAGGCAAATGCATTAAATTACATATTATGATATTATTAGATTTTTTTGTCATCGTTTTTTTTACTAATTATTCACAGCACTATTTATGTCATTTTAGAATTTTAGACCATCAAATGGCCTTATAAGTGGATGAGCAAGTGTTAACTGTGTCTTTTCAAACCTTGACATTTAATACTCAATATAAATCACCCCAGGGGCCTGTTATTCTTTCAAGAATGTAATTACATACTTTCAAATAAAACTTGAAAGAGCCCAACACATTTTTAAACACAGTGTGCGCTCTCCGGACAGCAGGAAAGAATTCCAAGCAGTCAGAATATGCTAACATCCCGATGTGGGTAAACCATGGGATTTTGGCAAGACAGTGCGTGAATCAGTGAGGCTATTATCTCTTTAGTCTCAACCAAAAAGACAGAAAGAGTGATTAAACCCATGTGAATCACAATATAGCCATGTTGTATCCACTGGAGAGCACTTTTCCTACGGCCCCAAAAGTAAACACAAAGCCTAAGTCACATGTGCAATAATATTTTGGAATGAGCTCATTGACAAAGTAGTGCAAATGAGTTTAAAAGAAAATAAATTTTTTTGCAATAAACATTGTCAAGGGATTAGTTTTATAGTTAACAGCACAGGCTGTGAGTGAAATGTTCCAGCAACAATTCCTTATTCACAACCTCAACGGATGTTGTGAGAGCAGCTGTGAGTAATTGATAGAGAATACTGTTGATGTAGAAAGAGTGTAAAAAAAAGCTGCAATAACAATTATTTACAAAAGGTTAATTAAATTGTTTTTGTGTAATAAATCTATCAAGATTGTAAAAATAAACATGAATTAGCATCTAGATATGAAGATCTAATACAATTTGTGTATGCAGTGTTTTATTTATTTAT
>JAOTQW010000002.1:9942683-9953425 GCA_026260075.1 Sisor rabdophorus | reverse complement strand
GGATTCGAACCCAGGACCTTCTTGTTGTGAGGCGACGGTGCTAACCACTGCGCCATGTATAAGCAAATAACAATGTTAAATAACAATTGACTAAAGATTTGTAATTAGGTTGTTATTTAATATTGTTATATAAGCAAATAACAATGTTAAATAACAACCTAATTACAAATCTTTAGTCAATTAACAGTCCATGCATAAATTAATAACAAGTTGTGTGTAAATACATAAATAAATACAGCTTTGTAAAAACTTTTAAGGAAGCTTAAATTTTTGTGTGGTTTAAATGTGTGGCACAAATTAATATCAGAACAAATTATGGCAAACCTCATAAATAATATTAATCAATAAATACTCCTACCAAAAATAATAATAATAATAAAATAGTCAACTTAAAAAAAAAATATCTTGGGGCAACCTGACCCGATCTAATAATGTCAGCCGACATTTATTTATGTAAATGCAAAATGTGAATGATGAGCATCTATATGGACATCAATTCCTCTATTTTGGCCTTACTGACCCAGGAAAGTGTAGCTGTTGAGGCAATAATGATTCCTAGTGTTTCTAGTGGTGATTGAAGAGAGTAAGGCCACCAGCATCTCCTGTTCCATTCCAGACAACCCCCTGAGCCTCTCTGGGTCTTTGATTGACAGGTCATGAAGATACACTGACATGGTCTTCATTTCCTTCAAGTACTATGCTACCCCTCCCTGTTCCAAACACCGCTGGAAAAATACACTTGAGACTGAGTGTTGCAAAGCAGGAAGTGTCCTGGGGAGAGAAAGTTTGGTTTCGGGTCAGCGTGCTATACTGGGAGAGAAGGTGTATTGGGGGAGGTGGATTTTGGAAGTAGAGGGACAGAAGCTCTTCGAATGGTGGTGGAGGTGGGGTGGGCAATGGTACAGCTTGGTCCTGAGAGGAAACATTAGCAAAGTGAGGAGGAAAAGCTGCCAAATTAACTTCTCACCCTTTCAATCACGCCCAGGAGAGTTCCTGTCCCACTTCTCTTCTGATGATCGAAGTACATTTTTTCCCACCTCAGTTGGTCTTGCAACACGTAATGATGCTGCACCTTTGCATCAACTCCAACAGTAAACGCTATTATTGCTGCTATTGCCAAACAAAATACACAATAATTGCAAAGTAGTCTGCAAGATTATAGCAGATAAACATAATAATTAACAGCTTTGACTGCTTTGCCAGTCATTTCTTTTCTTTTATAAAATGCTAAACAGCAACAAGCTCTTGTGGTGAAATTTTACACATTTTTCTCTGGCCATTGCTGCGTCATTTGTTTGTATTTACTTTTGTCACCATACCCCTCATTCCACTATTCTATTTTAATGTGTAAAAGATTAAATGGTCATTAACCCTTCTCGGGTTACTTTATTTGAAATAGATGATGGGATTCATTCTCTAAGACAAATGTAACTTTTCTGAATGCTCTAAATCTGTTTAGGCACATTTAATAGTGTCAATTATTGTGAGGCCAGATGAGGGACTCAAGGCTTTCTTTAGCCAGGACCCTTAATAACATTCAACTCAATGAAAAGCAGATGCTGACCTGCTCGGGCCCTTTGAAAAAAAGACATTTGAGTAGCTCTGCTTCTAATTTATGAGCCTCCTTTCACATCTGGAATTCTTTATAATTAAAACGTAAACCCCAAAGTTCTACTTCCACCTGTCAAATGTTGAAAAGATGAACACAGTAATGGGCTTCTCCAGCCTGATGGAGAGACTTGGATATTTTTCCATTCTTTTTCAGGTTGGAGGTGTGTCTAACTGGAAGATTAGTGTTGATTGTTTGTTTGTCTGTTTTTTTCTATTACTTTCTAATAAACAGATAGATAAACAGTGGCACAGATTCGATTAGGTCTCAAAATGCTCCTATGGTTGAAATCAAGCTTCTAAAGAGTTCTTCCTTTGTCCCTTTGCAAGATCTTAAAAGGATTTTATCTATTTTCATACAATGTATTACAATGGCAGAAGGTATAATCAAAGGTATAATCACATTTTTCTAATATTTTGTGTGTGAATTAAATCAAATCTCTTAACTGTGCATGATGACCATGTTAGTTATGCTGTAAACATCAGTGACTATTAAAAAAATGATTACATTTCAAAAAACAATATTGATTAAAAAAAATATCAAGCTAACAGCACCAAAGAGCCCATCACAAGGTAATCAATGAAAAACATACAAAAACATAGTTTCAGATTGTAATTAAATATCCATAACATCATGCTGAAATCTGATTCAGATTTGCTAACCTTATTTTAAACTAATACAAGGAAACAAGATAAATTTGCTTTGGCTGGTCTATAGAATAATTGCTCCAAATTGGTTTATTCTCTCAACAGAGCTGTAAAAGAGTTTGAATTTCTGCCTGAATGTGTATATTAAAAGCTTCTCAAATACAAGCCCCTTCATTAAATCAAATTAAGATCCAGCACCCAGCAGATTAATTTTCTTTGTCTCTTTTTCCCCTCCTTCCTTTTCTTTTCTTTTTGTCTTGAAAGTGGGACAAAAGCAGCTGTGAAACTGCTCTCCAGATCCCTGAGTTGGCTGAGAGCAGCTAGTGCAGTTAATCCCACTCTGAGCATGACCATGTGGACAGCATTCCTGCCATTTTCTCATCTATTGCCAGATCACCATAATTAAGTCTTCAGCATTAACTGGGCAATGCGGTCAGGATGAGGGAGGGTGCTAAACCACCACAGCTTCATGTGACTTTTGGTATGATTGTGATTTTTGTAAGGCTGAATCCTAATCTCCAAAATAAAGAAACATAAAACATATACTAAGATCATTAATTCTTGAACAAGGTATTGCAATTCACATATTAATCATACACAGGTAAATGCTGCACAGGTACCATGAACATAAACTACACAAACCTAAATATTCCATGGGTTGAACAGCAAAGCCAAAAAGACAAAACAATAAAACGCTTTATATTATCTGGTTCAAAAGACAATCACATAGGATTTTGATTCACCGTAAATGCACCCTGAAAGGCCATGAACTAAATCTAAAATATTTTAAAAACAACTGTCCGGTTTTTGTCTGAAGTTCTGCTCCAGAGCATTTCATCTGCAGACTGGGGAGACATAATTTCCTGTGAGTCTGAAATCCTATCATCTTAAAGATAAATTGTCCTTCTGGTAACTGATCTAATTGTTTTCCAAGATTAAAAAAAAACCAAGCATGTAATATATAATCCAAATGTGCAATTTGTCATGTAAAACCAGCCTAAAAACTGCTTGTAAAGAATATTATTTAATAAACATTGTGGGATGTCAGTACATTTGAAATATTGTTTCCGTATATAAAACTTTGAAGGAGCTGTTTCCTTGTGATTTTAATTTGGTCATAAATAGTGCAGAAGTTTCAAAAAATATTTAGTTCTAAGCTACAACTATTATTCTGTGTCATTTTGTTACATGTTAAAGGCAACACTGTGCTTTCTGGTCAACTCAGTGCACCTGCCATGTATGATGTGTGGAAAAGTGCTAAAACAGATCTATTGGTGATAGATCTGTTTATAGCATATATTATGGATAGAAATCTCATTTTTAACTGATATTTATGTGCCACAAAAGTACATAACATACAGTTAAATAAAATGAAAGAATGTAGAAACAGAAAAAAAGAAGTTTTGTCCAACCTGAATTCTGAATAATTTAATGAAATACCTTTTAAAAAACTTAAGCAAAAATTTTATTTACAATAGAACATGATGCCAAAACAAAGAAAGAAATAGTATACTATTATTGACTAAAGAATCTCATTTTAAATTTGATGCCTGCTACAGGTCTCAAAAGTTGGCACAGAACAGGGCTGTGAAGGCAATACATTACATCTGATGGAAGAACATTTTGCAACTAATTAAGTTAATTAACATGGGCAGAGGCTATCCAATCTTTAAAAAAACTTAAAAAAAGACTCTGTGATTAACATTTCTAAATGAATCGAGGAATACTTCCAGAAACGACTATCAGCAAACACAATCTGCAGTGCTACCCGACTAAAGATGCCAACTAAAGATCTATTAATCAAATAGGAATCTATATGTGAACATGGTCCAGAATAGTCAAAGTGGATAAGTGTTCTATGGTCAGACAAGTCCAAATTTAATATTTTACTCGAATTCCCGGATGCTGTGTCCGCCATGCTAAAGAGAAGGAAGACATTCAAAACTTCAAAAAATTATCAGCATTCAAAACTAGCATCTCTGATGGTATGGAAGTGCATATGTAAAGCAAGCATGTTTTGGAAGTTACTATTAATGTTGAATGTTTTACAGCAACATATGCTCCCCACAGACAATGTCTATTTCAGGGAAGGTCTTGTATATTTCAGCAGGATAATGCAAAACCACATACTGTAACTATTACAACAGCATGGTTTAATCGTAGAAGAGTTCAGATGCTGAACTGGCCTGCCTACAGTCCAGAGATTCTCCACTAAGAGAACACTTGATGTATTAGTGAACGAAAAATATGTCAAAGACAACCGCAAACTCTTCACCAGCTGGAAACTGGCAAGAATGGAACCAAATTTCAACAGAAGACTCCAGAAATTCATGAACTAAATGACAAGACTTCAAACTGTTTTAAAAAGACAAGATGCTACAATATGGAAAAATTATGTCCCATCCCAACTGTTTTGAGCCTGGAGCTCATTTAGTGAATAAAAGTGTGAAATGTCAATTTAATAGTCTTTTATTTTTCATTTTATTTAAATTTACAATCATCACAACTTTTCTGGAATACATTTTAGAGAATAGATAATCATAGAGCAGAAAAACCTTAAAGGAGCTAGGCAGGGTGCCTTTGTGGATCATTGGCAGATAATGGTCTCATTAGCCCAAACATAGTTTAAAGGCTTTTATTCTCTAAACCAACACAGCGAGTACTAAGAAGATGGACTTAAGGGCCCAACATGGTGAAAAGATAATGAAAGCTCCTCTTGCAGGCCACTCAGTTTAGAGACCTACAAACGGGCAACCACTTTGAACATGAATATTATCCCACCCTCATCAAGACCAAGAGGACCACCCATCTGGCAGCTTATTTTAACCATAATATAGTCACAAAACTTCTCATCACTTTTGACAGCTGTGTATAACAGCTATAAGAGTAGACATTGGACTGACTATTACCTAACAGGGAACAGGCTGCCATTTTGTGTGATGGTTTCCATGCAGAACACCTGCAGTTTCCCCCCTCAGGAAAAAACACACTCTGGATGGTAAAGTAAGTTGGTTATTGGTGAGGTACATTTACAAAGAATTTGGAAATAATAACCAGACACAGAGCTAGAAGGCATGCAGTAGAATCCCTTGAAATGTAGCTCAAGCTCTGCTGATTTTGAGCAATTGAAAAAAAGTCATGTTCTTTTATGCTATCATATAGCAATATACATAATTAAAGTCCTTGACCATGAACACTAAGCAACACTATAACCAGGAACAGAAAGAAAATTCCTTGTTAATCAGCAAGAGTTACCACAGGGCCTAACCATACACCAACTAAAACTGTCATGAGATTTACTGTGAGAAGATCAAGCAAGCTACTGCCATTACAGAATGTTTTCCTTTGTTTGCTCTTATTAATCCTAATATATTACTCCTAAAAGCAAGGGTGCATTTCAACCAGAACTGTACCCAAGGATAATAAATGGAAGCATTGTGAGGGCCTGAACGTTTTTGTTCATCTCCAGCTGCTTCTCTGCTCATCACGCAGAGCCCTAACATGAAACACACTCACGCTATAGCCTCATTTTTGGAGACATCTGTCATCCATTAAGGACACCAGCCTCAGCCTCTGAGGGATGGGGTCCAATTTTTTAAGTCTTCTGGCGTGTGTGTATCTATATACATATACGTATCTGGGTCTGGGGGGGGATCAGACACAGTTACTTTAGAAGGGCAATGCCAGTGTTGACATTATGCTGCCACAAGTTTGCACAGACCTTAGCCATACAATTAAAAACTTTGGGTGTACCAGTGTCTTGAATGTGGCTCTCTATTGAAATAACAATTCTTTTACTTTACAGACATGTAGGTCAGTAGTAGAGAAATCACTATTTTATGTGATAAGTGACAACAGCCAGTGTAACTGTAAAATGTGATTATAGATGATTTTAAATTTAAATATTAGACATTGTGATGGAATTTTATTGCATTGAAAGATGAAAACATTGAGCAGAGGAGCAGTTCTTTAATATAAGAATGAAGTTGTGGCTTAGTGGCTAAGGTGTTGGACTGACACCAGAAAGACCAAGCACCACCAAGCTACTACCGTAGGCCCCAACCCCCAATTGTTGAGTTGTATTAAGAGATGAAGGTACTGTCTCTGGCTCAGGATAAGCCCTACCAAATGCTGTAAATGCAAATGCATTCAACTCTCTAAGTATTCTGTATTCTGGGTCCCGACTAAAGAATCATTTCTCACTTAAATCTCAAACACACTGTTCCGAATCCAGGTCCTGACCACTATTAGGGCACAATAAAAGAAGCAAACTATTCATGAACACTCACACAGAGAATCGTCTTGCAATAAAAATAGACAGATTGTAGCCTTGATGTTTTACAACATTGAAACCAGCAATTAATATGCTGCTTGGATGAGCACCAATGTCTTCACCTAATACTTCCCTCTCTCTGTTTTCCTTGGATATATATATACACATGTTCACAATGACTGTGCCAGAGACACACTTACTTAATCTATTTGACACGTAAACTGCATGACACTCTGTCTAATGTTTAGATCAAAAACTTAACATCAAAAATGTTTATCATCACCCACAAGTAATAATTCACATTTCTTATATTTGTCCATCTTACCATTTTTATTGTCTTCATCAATTCCGATCGTTGGACCTCCTGTAATCTGGAATTTCCCAAATATTTGAATATACTTCTTTTCCATAGGATATTGTAGGCCTTATTCAGCTGGTTTTGGCATACTGTAAGCACATCTATGCTTTTCTTTACCAATCCTCCTCTGATGAAAGCTTTCTCTGCCCAGATCTACTCCAACTTCTGAAGGGTTGATCTCGTTTAAAATACAAACCAGGTGGTGACCTGTCCATGATCAGGGTGTGGTTTGTAGCTGAATAGAAGATAATCAATAGAAAATCAACCAAGTATGCAGCTTTTTTAACAAACAATATATAAGCAAAACCAAAGCTAATTCTTTAATGGGAGAAAAATACTTCCTGTCATGGAGACAATTACAACAGAAACATTCAGTAAATCATAACAGTAAAAGTTAAATAGGAATTTATTGCTGTCTGTTCCTTCAGCTTCCAGTCTGAACCCAAAGTATTTATAGGGCTGATCGATATCAATGTGGGAGTGTTTACAGAACTTAACACTTACACCGGTATAAAGTACAATTTAGTCTTCAGCACACCAAAAGGATGCCTGCGTTGCACTCAGGCTCCGGTGAGGTGGGATGTCAGACCTGTGAATTGTAGTGCATTTGGAGGGGGTGAGTGTATCACAATGGCCAGCCAGCCCTGGAGGAGGTCATTATGACCAGGCGCAGGCAGTACTGTGCTAGATTCAACAACCCCGCAACTCAACTGGCACCTGGAGCCCAGACGGCCAGGATAAAATAGAGCCATTGGCTGGGAGTCGTCTGAAAGGTTGCTGCTGGGGACCGGTGCCCTTTACCCATCACCTCCGTCTGCTCCATCAAGCACGTCTCAGTCATCTAGACGTGCATACTCCACCCCCACTTCAGCTAAATATCTAAAGGCAGGACAGTATAGAGCAATACATTTTATGTATATTTAAATTACAAACATTCATTCTTTTCCATCCAGATAAAAAATTAAAATTCAAAAACTATATGATTCTTTACGTTAAAGATTTTTAAAATAAAAGTTACTGTTAAAGAACTCATTTAAGGTACCCAACAGCAGCTTATTTAAAAGAACCTCAAATTCTTCCAATGACCCATGGTATAAAAATTAATAGTTAAAAATGATTTATTTAGAAGCCATCATAATCTTACTGACATTGTGCTAGTGGGTTTTTATACACTAGCCTTTCTTTCTTTCTCTCTCTCTTTCACTCACTGTCTATTTTTCACAGGTTACTTTTTCTTTATAAAATGAGAGTGAATATTTTCATCTTAGAACCTAAGAAACTATAATGGATCATTTTTCTTTATTCCTGTTGGGGCTCTGCACTGTCATCCAAAGATCGATGAGAGTAGTTTCCACTCCTTCTCCCAGCATCCCTGCCGGTGCATTAATAGCCACGTGGAGACATCAAGCACATTCCAAGGCCTGGCCCATTTATGGGCAGATAAATGGTAGATCTCTTTGTTTAAGAACAAAGCCAGGAGTGACACAACTGGTCTTTAAATGGAGTTCACAGCCACAGTGGTAGAAGACACAGCGGTGGGGATGGTGGGGGGGGGGTATAACCAGCTGGTTATAAACATCTATTTGTTCAGTTACTGGAAGGAAAATTTGTAGTTTGTACATAGTAGAGAAGTCCAGGTGGTGGTCATTGCAACACACTGCAAGAAACTAACCAACAACTAAAACATGTGTCTTATTTATGTCCAAAAATATTAAATCTATTCTATTCATACTATTACAATCACAGCTACAAAGATGATTTCATTCTCTTTTTGTCACTAGAGGTTTGATGCACAGTATTATAAATTAAGCTCTTTGAAAAAAAATTAGGAACTATAGATCCAAGACATACAGGATGTAGGAATTAATCAAGGTCATATTTTCTGCTGAAATATTTGCCAGTCCCCCTAAATAACCTTACATATATCAGTGCTTCACTATTTCCATAAAAAGTCTGAAATCCATGATTATTACAGACGTAAGCCATTAAACTACAGGGTATTAACATTACTAACGATTGCCCAGGCCACATTTCTCCCCACATCCTTACTCTCTTATAAATGACATATGTGCACTTTACTGAAGATATCAGGAACAATCTTGGTGTGATTGCACAAACACACACACACCGCTCAGATACTTTCTTATATAACGCTTAAAGAATTGCACCTATTTTTTTGTCTTTTTTTGATGCATAGATTTACCACTTAACACTACATGGCTACCATTATGTGGACACCTTATCATTAGCTCAGTATGTGGCCCTGTGCCAATCACCTGGCAGAAATTTGAAAGCATATAATTGTTTAGTAGCTTAAATGTCAAGACCCGGCTTCACTGAACATCTTTTGGATGAACTGTAACACACACTGTATTTTTTTCCAGCATGAGACTCTCACTAATGATCTTGTAGCTAAAAGATTGTACTCTAAAAGAGTGCAGGTTCTTACAGCAAAGCGAAATAAGTAGAATTATATATAGACCATATAGTGTAGCATAAAAATATTCTATCTTATATATATATTAATTCATTCATCTTCTAACCTGCTTATTCCCTAGCTCTGTGTCTCTGGGGTCTGCTGGAGCCTATTCCAGCGGTACACCCTGGACAGGTCGCCAGTCCATCGCATGGCTACAAATAGATGAAACATCACACTCACTCCTATGGGCAATTTAGAATCACTAATCAACCTAATGTACATGTTTTTGCAATGTGAGAGAAAACCGGAGTACAGGGAGAACATGCAAACTCCGCACAAAAAGACCCCTTAACCTGGCCTGGCGACCGTGCAAATAAAACACATTGCATTGTATTGTATTTTAGTGTTAATAGAACAACATTCACCTACATTGGTAAATGGTGCACTGCATTTTTTCTCACACTGTATTTTTGCAAGATTTATGCTATATGCTTTCCTCTGTTGTACATTATGTGACATTGCAACAAAACAAATCTTATTAAAAAATATAAGTGCTGCTCTCGGGCAGCACTGTGACTTAGTAGTTAGCACTGTTGCCTCACAGCAAGAACGTCCCAGTTTCAATTATGAGCCTTTCTGTATGTTCTATGCTTCTGCGGGTTTACTCCATGTTCTCTGGTTTCCTCCCACACTCCAAAGAACATGTGCATTGGGTTTATTGGTGATTTTAAATTGCAGACAAGAGTGTGGGTATGTGTGGTCCTGTGATGGACTGCTGGCCCTTCGGCTGGGATAAGCTCCTGCAAACCCCTTGACCCCAAATTAGGGAATAAGCAAGTATAAAAGATGAATGAATTAATGTATTATTGCACACAAATTAGTACAGACCCAGACACTCTGGTTTCCTTCCACACATTAGGTTGATTGGTTATTCTACATTTTCTATAGAAGTTTCTATGTGTGGCCCTGTGATGGACTGGTGACTTATACAGGGGTTAAACCTGCCTCGCGCACTATGTGCACTGGAATAGGCTAAAGCCGAGCTAGAGAATAAAAAGGTTAGAAGATTAATAAATGAATTAATGTAGGACTTGTACACTGTACAATAGATTGTCGCCATCTAGTGATAGTATAAAAGATAACAGTTTTTTGCCAATTGTAGCCATGTAAATATTCTTGACTTCAAGCCAGACTTTTACCTGTTTATAACAAGCCTTTCCTCTGTCTTTTACAGAACAACCTCCAAGAACCCAACCAGTCTGGCTTTAAAACAACACATTTCACAGAGACCATTCATTCATTCATCTTCTTACCCGCGATTCCGGGGTCACGGGGGTCTGCTGGATCCTATCCCAGCGCGCATAGGGCGAGAGTCAACAACCAACCTAATGCACGTGTTTTTGGACGGTGGGAGGAAACCGGAGTACCCGGAGGAA
>JAOTQW010000002.1:9922914-9942428 GCA_026260075.1 Sisor rabdophorus | reverse complement strand
AGTACCCGGAGGAAACCCACGCAAGCGCGGGGAGAACATGCAAACTCCGCACAGATAGACCCCCGAGGCCGGGGTTCGAACCCAGGACCTTCGACCGTGCTAACCACTGCGCCACCGCGCCGCCCTTTCAACACAAGACTCTCCTGCACACAATTTAGGGGTCTTGAAAGCGGTCTTATTTTCACCTGGAAGGCCGTTTTTCAGTAGGAAGTGGGGGCTCATTCATTAAGATGCTGAGTTTTTGATCGGTAAGGAACGAGGAAGACATTGGTTTAAGCCCCACCGCTGCTTTGAGCAAAACCTTTCCTTCTCCAAGTTATAATATTGTACTGTGTATAATCATGTGCGTGGCATAAAATAAAATAAAAATTTGAATCAGGTAACATGAATAGGAAAAATATCTTTGCCACACAGACTCCACACTAGTATCCAAAAAGGCTCCACACTAGGGTCGTCTTCTCTTATTCATGTTTTCTGCTATACTAATGCTGCACTCACCTTTACATTTTCCTTTTCTGCTTCTGCTCAGATCTCAGCATATCTGTTAGATATATTCAATGTGTATGGCAGGTTATGTAGACACGGTCCTTTACAATATCAGAAGAATGTGACCATTTTTATCCACACAGGCCAATCTAAAGAAATCCTGTTCATTGATCATTACCTGAGCAATGCAATACCGTCGCGCACACTAGATGGCAGTAATTTTTGCCAGTGTGCTTCACACAACCACCCCCCCACCCCCCCTAAGAAAAAAAAAGAGCAGGGGGCATCCTTTTTTTTCTAATAGCGGACTCAATGGCTAGAATTCTTCAGGGCCACATAAACCTTTTTATTATAAAGATGATTGATAATCGGCACCAGAACAACACTAATCTGTGGGCAAAATGCCAGGTGTGGTCTAGAAAGATGTTAAAATTAATAGGAACACAAAACCCAGAAAGCTGTGAATTGATTTATATACAACGATAACTTTTATTACAAGTATATAAGAAGTAAAAAAAATGTCCCTAGTTGAAATAAGAGATTGAGCTGCTCCTAAAAAGTCTTTCTCTGTAGACTGTAATGTATGGTAACCTTCTGAAAAGAGTGTGAAGATTACCTTTCGTCCTAACATCCTTCACTGCAGACATAAGCAATGAACCCATGATTGTATACATCTCAATAATATAATTCGTTAATTCGTTTGTAAATGTCTGATTTGGTTTTATGCAGTGAAAAATGCACTAATGTTACTGCAGTCATGCATTGCACAGTATGAAACGCGGTACCATTAAGTAACGCTGAGGACTGGTGTCCAAAGCTGGCATTGTTGGAAAAAAAAAATTAGTAGCCTTTTTTGTTTTGGTGTGTGTGTATAAACTACCATAAATAAAAAAATATTTAAAAAAAACTGTGACTTCAGGGCACCTGTGTACATCTTTGTGCATGAGGGCATCTGCCAGGTGCAGTAAATGTGAATTAGTTTCATGAACATGCTATGGCCACAAAATTTGGAAACAATACCAGTGGTTTGTATCTTGATCATACTGGTCTGCATTATTTAAAGCAAATTACTGGAAACTGAATACCCAAAAGCTGTGCTGAGCAGCTACAGCTTGTAACTTTGTTTTTGCAATTAGAAATAGCAAGTAACCCAAGAAGTTAAGTAAAAGGGTACATGAAGGTCGCTGAGCAAAACAGACAGGTGATAAGACCCTATAGTGCAAAAATGGCCTATATCATATTTTTCATTATTAACTATGAATTAACAGAGATGATAGACTTGCTGCAGGCGAGTAGACGATGCAAAAACTCCCAGTAATGATGTGCCATATTACATTACAGTCAGATGAAACAGCCAAAGAGGCACTGAAGCACAAAGAAAGCAGGATTACGTGTCTAAGGCCAAGAAAAGAGCTTTTGACAGTGCCCTGATAAGATTGCAAAGCCGGTATCAAGTCATGCTCTGCTTCAACCTGGATGACACTGCAAAAGGTGCCAGTCTGTAGAATACTGAACAGCATACAGCATAAGTTAATATAGATGGAAGCTGAAAAGTAATTGGTTCTGATATACTGTCTGATACTGTCTTATCCAAAGATTAAATGCTCTAAACTACTAAAGCCTGAGTCTAGCGAACCTTTAACCTCTTACCTCCAACTTATTTTACTTTTAACTTTAACAGCAGTCGGCAGATACCCTTATTTAGAGTGACTTACAATGATCTATTTTATACAGCTGAGCAATTATCAGTCCAACACCTTAACCACCAAGCCACTTCTTTCCACAACCTGTCTCAACACACCTGTTTGTTTGGCTACTGTTGCTCATGTGTGTTTGCTTATGGCTGGTGTCCCTTGTACTAAAGCAACTAATTTCTCATCTACGATGTAACAGAGTGTAGTTGAAAGACACTGACCCTGGTTTAAACTGTACACGAGACAGTAGACTGCCTCTGTCTATACCAATCTGGTAATTAAAAGCAGGATCTCTCAGCTAGGTTGTCGTAATGTCAGCAGGAGTATTAAGCATTCAAACCAACCCTATTTTGACCAGCTACAGTCACAATAAAAACTGAGAAAATAACTAAAAGACATGGGAAACTCATCTACTAAAATAAAGTTAACTATGTTCTAGAGAAAGTTTTGTTATTGGATAATGTAGTTATAATTCTTGTATTTATTTAATATACATGATTTATGTGTAATGTTTTACACTTGTTTAGGAAGTTGCAAAGTGATTGTAACACATTTATTACGTTCTTTTTAATGAATTATGGTTTCCTATTAAATGCGTATATTACGCTGGTCTAATGAAGACAAAATATGCAGCAATGATGAGCACTTATTAAAAATTAAAAACAACACTTCATTGGATACAGGCAACATTAGAACCCAGCATCTACTTTACAAATAAAATAATTTATTAATGAAAGAAGTGTCATAAACCCAATAAAAAAAAGAATTTTTTTTGTACAGCATTGTAAACATTGTTACAGGATGTTAAATTGCTACAGACACAATAGTGTAAGGATTCAAAGTTTTTTACTTTTTAAACCCCTCAGCCATTGTAAATTAAAATGATTATGTTGCAACTTTAGTTTGGTAGATGGACACAGTTTTTGATGATCACATTAGTCTCCCAAAAAAGTGAATAGAAAAAACAATCTTGTAATGCAGTGTAACACAAAACCAAATTGGTTGGACAAAGGTCCTACATCCCAACTGGAACAAATACATGTTGAATAATTTAACAGACTTCAATTTGCCTTTGTTTCAAAAAAAAAAAAAACATGACCACAGTTTTCCATTACAACAAACCAACAATTTATTGTTGTGCAGATGTATTTCACCTGTTGGACACATTGTGAAAATTGTTTAAACATTAATTACTATAATGTTCAGACAACTTGCTGGGGTGCTAGATTAGTCCAAATATAATTCAATAGACAAAACAACTGGTTAATGGCTGCATTCTACATTCTTTGCTCAAGTTTATTTGTCTGATTTAAGACAATAAGCAGGTCAGTATATAAGAGCAGCCTTAAAATAATTTAACATGTAATGCTTGCAAAACTTAATGTGCTGACTAAAATGAGTTTTGGGTTATTCTGTATTTTTTAACATTCCAAGTCATTAGCAACATAGAGTGATGACTCTTAGTAGGATCTTGTTCTAGTTATTAGTGTCTCAGGTTCAGTTCTCATACACTATTAATTGGTGTATCACATCTCTCTTGCCCAACTCTACCTTGAACCAAACCAAACTCTTTTGCCTTACATTGCTTTTAGTGCCTTTTTTGTTTCTGTCAAGTAAATGTTAGTTTTGACTATGTAAAACAACTTGTCGGGGTCAAATTAACACTGGAGTTTCTTCTACATACAGAAGCTCTGAGGAACTGAAGATCTGGTCTATTTTATGGTATGTAAACTCTTATTTTTAAATCGTACTGCTCTTAAATATACCTCTTCAGCTCATTCACATTATTTACCTTTACTCTAATTCTAACCTGTATTCCAATTGCTCTTTCCAGGTTATTTTTAAAAATTGACATTAGAGGGTACACAGACAGGACAAAAAAAAAAGCTTAAGCAAATAGCTAAATATTTGAGATTTTCATTTTACATATAGGTCATTTATATTAAACTATTTTACTATTAACCATTTGAAATAATATTACAGTATCTCAGTAAAATAATATAATATGGGTAAATTATTATTCTTCTATAAAAACATACTTCTAAAGAAAAGACAAATCCACCATTATTTATATAGAAACCAAACAACTTTGGATGAAGGTTTAGAGCTTTTCTTCTTTTATCAAAAAGATTTAGTGGATAGCTGGAATTTCTTTTCATTTAATATACAAAATGCTCCTGCCAAAGTTTTTTTAAATTGTTTAAACTGCTTTGTTTGGTCTACAATGTTTTCCAGTTGTATTCTAATATTTCTACTGCTATGCGTTGTAATTAGACTAAAAGCAATGAAAATTAAGTTCATTATTACCGTGTTAAACTTTTGCAACCCTTGTCATGTTCATAGAAATAGGTCCCAACGTTTTAAATAATAAAAGACCAAATTATTAGATTATTATAAGATAATGTAAGTATATGCAATTTTCACAAGGTAAAATTGTTTATTCGAATGAAAGGTAATTAAATCTTAATAAAAAATTTATTATAATAAATAATATGGTTTATAAAGTATGAATAATATGAATTGTTATAGACACTTAGAAACGTACAAGTTGAAGGAAACACTAACCTTTAAAATGATATCCCATTTTTAGGAAATAAAAAGAAACAGTTCTATTGTTTACATTTATAGCTTTTGCCAGACACCCGTATCTCTCATTTTGTAATACAACTGATCAAATTTGGGGTTAAGGGTATTGCTCAGGGGCCCAACAGGGGACAAATCGTGGTGCTAGGAATTAAACAATGGTCTTCCAGTAAAACATGTTAACTACTGCACTGCCACTTCCCCTAATCCACTAATCCTGTTTCACTTTGGAGCATACATTTGAATGTATTTAGCATCTTGTTGTAAATTGTTCTTTGTTGTAAATTGTTTAAAGAACAATTTACAACAAGATGCTAAATACATTCAAATGTATGCTCCAAAGTGAAACAGGATTAGTAACAGCGCCAGGTTCCCTGGTTGATTTCTGACCATAAATTAGTGTATGTGAAGAGTTCTTCCCTAAGTTAACATTAGCATGCCACAAGTTTCACAAGTGTTAATCTCACAATCTATTAGCACACAGATGACTGTAATGTTTACTGTGGACAGCATGTAGGTGTACCTAACCCTGTGTTGGCATGGCAGAGACATTTTTGTCTATGACAAATGTGCAAAGAACCAGAATAAAGTTGGGAAATAAATAGAATGAACGGATCAATTAATATAACGGCACCTTTCAAATTTCTTACCTCTTTGGCTTACAGTGTGGACAATAACATTTTTCAATCATGAAACGTGGAAAGTCCCGTGGCTCTAGGGATGATGGGAAAGGTACAAATTTTTGTTTTATTTCATTATTTAATTATAATCAGTAGTATATAATCAGTAATTATAATCAGTGGAATCAATGTTAATCACAATAACTATATACCACAATAACTATTTACCATTTGTTGGTATTCTTAGATGAGCCAGCCATCTTGGAGACAGAAGACTTGGACAGAAGGCTTGGCAGAGGACCAGACCCTGACACCATTTCACTGGCCTCCGTCACTGCAGTAACAACAAATGTTTCTAACAAAAGGCAAGCATAAATATATAAACAAAATTCTATATTTTACATCAAGATGGTGATGTATGCCAAATAAGCATAACAATTACAAGATAATTTAATTCTCCTCATACTTCAGATCAAAACCAGATATCAAAATTGAACCAAGTGCTGGAAGACTAATGGATTTTCAAGTATGTAATATTATACATACACATATTTTTCCATTTTACTTTCCCAATACATAACAACAGAATTCAACCAACACAGTGAATTTAATTATTTAATATTGAATTGAAAATAATGAAAAATAGAACATGTAAATAAATGTTAAATGAAATTTTTTTTACTACATAAAATCAATTAGGAAAAATAATTATAAATAGAAATATTAAAATAATTATTATAATGACAAATAATTTAAAAAAATTAACAGTAGAAGTCTATGAACTTTAAGCTCTAAATCCTACAAAGCATGTATGCAAATGTCCCCTTTACACTTATGCACATTAGGTCAGTGTTACAGTTATTGAAGCCCGACAGCTAGTGGGTTTGAATATGGATCCGGTGGTCTGCGTTGAAATAGGTGATGAGAAAAAGTATACTTCCATGAAGGAGTCAACCAACTGCCCTTACTACAATGAGGTAATATTGATTACCAGGTATATTATCAATATTTTATCATTTAAGTTTTCCTGTAAAAGTTATTCACATAATATACAATACATTATAGAATAAACAATGCACTATTTGCAATAAACAAAATGTTGCCTTTTTTCATCACATTTTTCAGTACTTTGTCTTTGAGTTTCATGTACCTCCAGATGTTATGTTTGACAAGATTCTACGGGTGTCTGTAAGTTCTTTAATAAATCTACTTAAGATAGTGTTTAAGCTTTCTTCTTTAGCCCTAGAAAAAAGCCTTACCTTAACACAATTTTCTTATTGATAGGTAATCCACTCTAAAAATCTTCTGCGAAGTGGGACAATGGTTGGTGCTTTCAAAATGGATGTGGGAACAGTTTATTCACAGCCTGGTAGCAAGCAAATTTCTTTTCCTTACTGCCTACACTAAATATTTTAGTCTACAGTCAGAGTAATAGCAATTCTTGCAGATAAAGGGCAATGAAGAGAAAGTTAATAAAAACTTCCTGCCTTCACAGACCACCAGTTTTACCACAAATGGGCCATTTTATCTGATCCGGATGACATCACTGCAGGGTGTAAAGGCTACGTAAAATGTGACATTGCTGTGGTTACAAAAGGCGACAACATTAAAACGCCACACAAAGCCAATGAAACTGATGAGGATGATATTGAGGGGTACACAAAAAAATTACCATTGCATGTTAATTAAAATTACATTAGGAAAATAAAATAATAAAAAAAATAATAAACCCCCAAAATGATATTTTATTTATATGCAACCCTTATTTTTAGGAATCTTCTGTTGCCAGAAGGGGTCCCAGCTGACCGTCAGTGGGCTCGATTCTATGTGAAAATCTACAGAGCTGAGGGATTACCGAAGATGAACACTAGCATTATGGCCAATGTAAAAAAGGCATTTATCGGTGAAAATAAAGACCTGGTGGACCCATATGTTCAGGTGCAATTTGCTGGTCAAAAGGTAGGTTTTTTATTTGGTAAAGTTATTTGTCTACACTATCACCTCAGTTTGGTATTTTAAATATAGCCTCTCTTTTGTATCGTGTAGGGTAAAACCACTGTTCAGAAAAGCTGCTACGAACCAATCTGGAACGAGCAGATAATTTTTACTGAACAATTTCCACCACTGTGTAAACGCATGAAGATCCAGATCCGTGATGCTGACAAAGTAAACGATGTGGCTATTGGAACACATTTCATTGACCTGCGGAAGATATCAAATGATGGAGATAAAGGTAAATACAGGTCCTTATTTTAAGATGAGTACTTTTGTATGTAATGGATTAATAGATTACAATTTATGAAATGATATTTCACATTCTTTTTCCACCAGGCTTTCTTCCCACTATGGGGCCTGCCTGGGTGAACATGTATGGTTCAACAAGAAGCTACACCCTCATGGATGAGCATCAGGATCTGAATGAGGGACTTGGAGAGGGAGTTTCATTCCGGGCCCGTCTACTGATTAGCCTGGCTGTAGAGATTCTGGACACATCCTCACCAGAAATAGTGTGCTCCCCTGAGGTTCAAATGGAAGGAGTACCAAACCTTTCAGAGGTAAATTATCAAAAAAAATAGGAGAACTTTAGCAGCCAATCAAAGTGTATTTTTATTTAAATAAATATTATACGTTGCTTATTTAGAATCTGTTTGTTAGCAAGAAAACATTCATTATCTAAGTATTAACTTATAATTAAACATGTTAAGCATTAGAACAGTGTAAGTGTAAATCAAATTATAGTTTACATTATAGAATATTGAAGTACAAGTTTTGATTTTATTTATACTATATTGCTAAAGGGTTGTGGTCACCTGAGCATCACAAATACATGCGATTTTAAACATCTTATTCCAGATTTATTCCCAGTTTGCTATTTAATAAAGCTCCACTCTAGTAAGACTTTTTTACTACAATTTAAAACTTGAAAGAGAAATATGTCTGTATTTAGCCCCAACAGTATCAGTGAGCCAGACTTTAAAGTCAGGTAAGAAGTCTGGGGTACAATCAGCACGTGTGCCAAACACTCTAATAATAACAAACCATGTGATAATTATTCTTAGGGACTTTGTGCTCAGGGTCATTGTCGTGCTGGAACAGTGTTAAAACCGTTTAGTTTCAGTAAAGGAATACTGGAATGCTGTACAAAAACAAAATACAAAAACATTTTCATTTTAAACCTACATCTCAAATAGGTTAACATGATGTGCTTGATAAATCCCACATATGAATGTATAATACTACTACAGAGAATTAAATACCAGAAGAACATGTATACTCATGTGTCTTGTCTTTGTGTCCATTAATCTAGAATGCCACTGGAAAAATCGATGAATTTTTCTTGTTTGGAGCATTTTTAGAGGCAACAATGATTGACAGAAAAATCGGTGATAAACCCATAAACTTTGAAGTAACAATAGGTAAGAAAAAAGTTTTTTTTATTTTCCAATTTAATTATTTTTTTATTTAAAAAAATCTTTTCTACTTTATCTTAGGAAATTATGGCAGTGATGTTGATATTCCTACCAAACCAAAAACAAAAAGGTCAAAAAAAGGAGAAGGCGATGAAGAATCTGAACTCATCCAAGCCTCCAGTGATGAAGAGGTGGCTGATGATGGAGAACTGGCATCAGTGTCCACCACTCCACCAATGAAACCGGTCATTACTGATAGGTATGTAAACACATCTATTAAAGCACATCACATGTCATTCAATGTTAGTGTTGGGCATTTTATGCTTTTTCCACAGGAACTACTTTCACCTTCCGTATTTTGAGAGAAAGCCCTGTATTTATATCAAGAGCTGGTGGCAAGACCAGAGAAGAAGACTATACAATGCAAACATAATTGACCACATTGCAGATAAGTTGGTGGGTTATATACATATTTAATATCCATTTTTAATATCCATATCCACTATTCATTCTTTCATTTCTATAAAACTAAATATTTGATTATTAATTAAAAAGGAAGAAGGACTGAATGATGTCCAGGAAATTATTAAAACAGAAAAGGCATTTCCTGAGCGTAGGCTCAGAGGCGTTCTGGAAGAACTGAGCAATAGCTGCAGGTTTGAAAAGTTTTTTCTTTACATACTATAGGGTTGATTGAAAAATATTTCTGGTTGGCTGAACTAACAAGTTAAGATTTTTACCTCTACAAGGACCTAAATCCATGTAACATTTTAATACCAGGTTTAGAAAGTAGAATAAAGCAAGATAAATCCAGTCATCCAACTATTACTATTATTATTATTAGTTGTTGTCTTTCTTTTAACAATCTGCAAAAATACAATAATTACTTATAATTACATTTTACAATATACTTTCACAGATCTGAATAATTTGTCTGTTTTTAGCAACTTTTTAACACTTGCAAACAAGGACCAAAACCAGACAGGGCTTACAAAACTGGATCGAGAAAGGCTGAAATTATGCTTGTGGGAGCTGGTATGGAATTCAAAGGAGCCATAGGAGCAATACTGAATATGGATAGTATAATTTTTTTACAATTTTAAATTTAAATGTTGTGATTTTCTTTTATGCGACTATGACTTTAGGAAAATATGACGCAACAAGCAAAGGCGATGCGATCTCAGGTGAAAAAGAAAACTGTCAGAGATAAAGTTAAATTGGCACAAAACTTTCTCCAGAAACTAAGATTTCTGTCTGATGAGGTAATATTGACAAATTACTGCAAATTGTTTTGGTGTTACATAATAGTCTGACAACAGAAATTATACAATGTGTAAAATTTATTTTTCATTGCAGCCTCAACACAGTATTCCAGATGTTTACATATGGATGGTCAGCAATGGAAAACGCATTGCATATGCTAGGGTGTCCTCCAGAGACCTCCTTTTCTCAAATGTGGAGGAGGAAACTGGAAAAGACTGCGGAAAGGTCAAGACCATTTTCTTTAAGGTGATATATTTTTTACCAGTAAACAATTATTTCTCACATACTTAGAACTATGTTATAAAGCCTTTTAAAGAGTTTTTATAGCTACATTTTTAAAGGATATTTTCGTTGATTACTAGCTTCCAGGTAAAAAGAGCTTTGGGCCAGCAGGCTGGACTGTTCAAGCAAAGACCGAAATGTATCTCTGGCTGGGTCTTAACAAGCACCGCAAAGACTTTCTAAATGGACTTCCAAATGGATTTGAAGAGAACAAGGCTGTCAAAGGCCCAGGAATGCACTCATCACCACCAATCAGCTTAATCTATACCAGTAAACTCAACTTATTAAGTAACATAAATTATTGTATAGTCAAATGTAATCATGTCATTAACTGTCCGGAATTGCTTTCAACAGTGAAGCAAGTTTTCCAGCTGAGAGTGCACATGTACCAAGCAAGGAGCCTGTTTGCAGCAGATAGCACAGGTCTTTCAGATCCCTTTGCAAGAGTATTTTTTTCAACTCACAGCCAGGTCACAGAGGTAAGACTCCCCTCCTTATAATTACACCCCAACTTTAACCCTAGGTTTATACGGTCTTAATCTCTTATCACAGATTGTAAACGAAACCCTGTGTCCCACATGGGATCAACTTCTAGTATTTGACAATGTTGAATTATATGGTGAGGCAAGTGAACTGAGGGATGACCCTCCAATTATAGTCATCGAGCTCTATGATCAGGACAATATGGTAAGCAAGGAAATGCTTTACCATTATGGCAGTATTTTTAAACACAGGTCAATTCTGACAACTTACATTTGGATCTATTTGTAGGGTAAAGCTGATTTCATGGGAAGGACATTCGCAAAGCCCATAACTAAGATGTCAGATGAGCATTACGGACCACCACGATTTCCTCCTCAACTGGAGTACTACCAGGTGTACCGTGGTAACTGCACCGCTGGTGAACTTCTTGCAGCTTTTGAACTTCTGCAGGTAATAAGAATATAGTGCAATTATACTTTATTGAAATACAATTTTAAAAACGCAATAAGAGGTGATTACATATATTTTTCAGATTGGACCAGGTGGAAAGGCTGATCTCCCCCCCATAGATGGACCCACAGATATGGACCGTGGTCCAATACTACCCGTACCCATTGGCATTAGACCTGTCTTGAGCAAATACCGTATTGAGGTGAAAAGCCCGTTTGTACATGCAAGCATAAGTAATGCTATAAATACAGTAATATTTAAACACACTCAAAATATAAATCTTTTTTTTCAGGTTTTATTCTGGGGTCTTAGGGACTTAAAGAGAGTAAACCTTACCCAAGTTGACCGACCACGTGTGGACATTGAATGTGCTGGAAGAGGGATACAGTCAGCACTTATTCCTAACTACAACAAAAATCCCAATTTTAGCACACTAGTCAAATGGTTCGAAGTGGTGGGTTTCAGGTTTCATGTTAATTTAATCATACATATTAAATAAATATGACTTATATGAAAATGTACTTTAGTTACAAGAGCCTGTGGCTTAAAAAAGTTGATTATTCATTATTTATAACACATATGTTTTTTATGAAATAGCTTTTAATATTACTTGAAACATAGCATGTATAAAACCATATTACTGACACGTATGCATAAAAATACCAAATAAATTTCATTGCTAGTATATATTTTTTTCATTTTGTAATTAGGACCTGCCAGAGAATGAGCTTCTTCATCCTCCTTTAAATATTCGAGTTGTGGACTGTAGAGCTTTTGGCCGTTATACACTTGTTGGCTCCCATGCAGTTACCACATTGCGGAAATTCATCTACAAGCCACCAGACAAGAGTGTCAACAATTGGTCAGCTATGGGTGAGTATATAACCAATTTTTTACTGACAAAGATAGGATTTACAGTCTAAACTACTTGTGACACAGAAGCATTCTAGTTTGATTACAGTGATATAAAAAATACTTGACACCAAGTTTTAAAAATAATTATAAATTAGATTTGCATTTCAATAAGTGAAATAAATACTTGACTTATTAAACAAAATAAATCTTGCTTATTAAAAACAGCAGGGTTTCTGGCTTTGAGTACTTTATAGAGTTGAAGCAATTTTCCTAAAGAAAGTGCTCATAAACGCATAAAAGACACCTAACCACAGAAGCAATCAACCAATCAGATTTCAAACTCTGGCCAATCAATTACTTGCCAGGATCATAAAGCTGCCCAAGGATGTCAGGTACATGATAGCAGACCTACACAAAGCTGTTAAGCTGAAAGGGCTACAAGAACATCACCAAGCAGCTTGGTGAGTAGGTCACCTCGGTCCGTTGCTCTGTCCAAGATCTCACATCGTGGAATATCAGTGAACATTAAAATAATAAAGAATTAGTCTAGAAATACATATTCTTTTCATTAAACTTAGGACAGCTTGAACCAAAGTCACCAAGAAAAAAATGGTAGTACAATATAACAAAAAGGGCAGAGAAGAAGAAATTGGTGCAGGTGTTGTGGTCAAATGAGACCAAAACTGAGCTTTCCGGCATCAACAACTTGGCTTGCTTGGAGTTTGCTGCTTATAACCCCAAAACGCCATCCCACCACAGCCAAGGCAAAAACAAAGTGGATCAAAAGTTGCACATTTAAGTTGCACACATATTTTTTCCCCTCGCTGACAATGGAAAGAAATTCTTTTCAGCCTAAAACCATGAAATGACAATAAACAAAAATTATGTTATACTTGACAGGTCAAAGTGCATGAAAGTGTCATATAAATAAAAAAAATTAAACTTATCTTCTTCTCGCATTATGTATTTGGCCTGAAGAAGAAATTGTGACCCACACTGAACCTGAACCTGCTGTAAAGAAAATGGAGACAATGGTCAAACTTGACTCAGTATGTGGCATAAACATGCACTTTTTTCAATAAATGCCATTTTAATTTTAGGAAACTTTTATCATGCACAAATCATGCGATAATCTCTTTGTTTTACTCCAACAGGCATCTGATGCCGTTGTTAAGATTGATATGGTGAGTATGTACCACTTAATATGTGATCAGTTTTAACTCAACTTTTAGACCACATTCCTTTTATATCACTATATAAATACATTCAGACAATGATTGAACCTTAAATAGGACCTTGTTAGTTTTCTTTTTTAAACAAAAATAATAAGTAAAAATACCTTCCTAATAATCATAGACTGATGATGATAAGGACGGAAAGGGAAAAAAGAAGAGAAAGAAAGGGGAAGAGGTTGAAGAAGAGCAGCTCGATGAGAGCATGCTGGATTGGTGGTCCAAATACTTTGTATCAATAGAAACCCTCATGGAGGTAAGGGACAATTTTTATAGTTTAAGTTATTATAAAAATTGTGGATAAGCTAAATAGGCTCTTCAATTTCTTTAATAATTTTTTTTTGGAAATGTAAGGCAACCATTTTAATATAATTTTGTATTTTAAAGCTCCTAAAAGCACAAGAAGCTGAAAAAGCAGAAGCAGAGGACAGAGAGGACATGGAAACAGATGCGGCAGGTAAGACAGCAATATGCCTTATGGCACAGATAATCTAAAATCTACCAAATAATTCATGATATTTATGATGACTAAATCACAAAACCACACATGCTGCTATGAGCCAACATGTAATGAGCCAATTTTCAGGATGTAAAATTTAATATAAATTTCATTTAACGCAGTAAAAGATTATTGAACTTATATATATATATATAATAGATATTAAACTCTAGATAAACAATTTCACAAATATTACAAATACTATATATACACTACAATTTTTTTTGCTTATGTGCAGACTGATATATTTTTTGTTGAGAAACATTCTGCATCATTTTGTGGATCTTCTGGGTTCCTTTTTCTTGCCTACCTATGAACAGATATTAAACTTGAATCCAATGCTAAAGCAAACAAGAAGAAAAAAGGAAAAGCCAAGGACAAGAATAAAGCCACACCGGGGGAGGGCTCACCTGACAAGAAAAAGCCCAAGATTGAGGAACTGAAGGTAATGATTTTCTTCAGATTTCATTATTCATTCATCATTCATTCATCTTGCTAACTAACCACTACGCCACCGCACCGCCCAGATTTTATTATTTTATTTTTTTATTTTTTGTTTGTGTGTGGACTATGAAAAAGTATTTCAATAACATTAATGTCATTGTCTTTCATGCACAAATAAATAAATGTTGTTTTTTTCAGGTGTTCAACAGAGAACTGGAGTGTGAATTTGATTCCTTTGAAGACTGGCTTCACACTTTTAATCTTTATCGAGGCAAAAGTGGTGATGATGATGAAACTGTAATGGATGAGGACAGACTTGTTGGTAAATTTAAGGCAAGTCCTATAAAGAAGGAATTATCTTGCATTTCTACTAAATAAATTGTTTTGTTAGATTTGTTTTGTTTGTTTGTGTAAATTTTTAGGGTTCCCTATGTATGTACAAAGTGACAGATGAGCTCAATAGAGAAATGGGTATTGATTCCAACATGGGCACTTTCCAGAACATTCCGCACAATGACCCAGTCAATGTTTTAGTTCGAGTCTATGTTATAAGGGTATGTACAGGCGAATAATAGAACATATGTATGTAAAGTTGTCTCATTTATTTGAAAATCCTAACTAGACTTCTTTTTTTTACAGGCTACTGATCTCCATCCTGCAGATATAAACGGGAAAGCAGATCCATACATTGCAATTAAGATGGGAAAATCAGAGATTAAAGACAAAGAGAACTACATCTCTAAACAGCTTAATCCTATTTTTGGAAAGTATGTTTATATAAAGTTACTGTTGACAGAAAGCAACCAAGTTTATTTAAAAGTAATTTTAATGTGTTTGGGTTTATATTTACTTTCTTCTCCAAGATCATTTGATATTGAGGCTACATTTCCTATGGACTCCACCCTCACCGTGTCCATCTATGACTGGGATTTGGTTGGCACTGATGACTTAATCGGGGAGACAAAAATTGATTTAGAGAACCGCTTTTACAGCAAGCACAGGGCTACATGTGGAATATCTTCAAGCTATGCAATGTATGTGCATATCTTCCTGGATAATATATACAAAATAATTTACAGTCCAGACCAACATAAAACATAGATATTATGTACTCATCAGTCAATAATCACCCAAAAGGATTTTTGTTAAGACTGATTTTAACTATTTGTGTTTGGCAGCCATGGTTACAATGTTTGGAGAGACCCAATGAAGCCAACTCTAATCCTATCAAAACTTTGCAAGGATGGCAAATTAGACTCACCTCAGTATGGCCCAGGAGGAAGAGTGAAGGTGTCCAACAGAGTTTATACAGGCCCAACTGAAATTGAGGATGAAAATGGTAGGCACCTATCAGGTTGCCTGCCTTTTTATATTTTTACCTAACTTTATTTTATGCAACTTTCTTCAACTTTCACAATAGGTGCATCTACTTTACTACTTTTGGGGAAGGGGTGGCCTAGTGGTTAAGGTGTTGGACTGATACCGAAAGACCGGGGTTCAATTCCCAGCACCACTGAGCCACCACTGTAGGTTCCTGAGCAAGGCCCTTAACCCCCAATTGCTCAGTTGTAAGTCACTCTGGATAAAAGTGTCTGCCAAATGCTTTAAATGTAAATGTACTTTAAATATTATATCTTAGCAACAGCAGCATGTAGTCTCAATTCCTTTAGACATACAGCTATTTTCTAAAAAAAAACCTGTCTGCCTGTGAGCATTTTCCAAACTTAGAGTCACCACAGACTCCTCTCACAAACAGCGTGTTGAACCGAGGTTTTAAATAAGAACATATCAACAAACTGGAACTGAGGCCAGTCATCACGATTGGTCCACTATAAACTACACCTTAGAAGTCAGTTATATTTAACCAAAGGCACTGGTTGGGTTAGTTGGATGATTCTAAAAACTTGTACACTTTGAGGAGCCCCAAAGATCTGTTTTGTTAGTAGTAACAGAGTGAGGGGGTTAGGGTGCTCTACACACATTTTTTGATAGGACACAGATTTTTCTTCACCTTGAATAAAGATTTCTTGAGTGTTTCCACCTAAATAGTAATATATTTCAAACGTTAAAATTGAACATTAAAATAAAAGTTCATGAGTTAGACCGAGAACTTTAAAAAGTGCAAATTATGTTTAATCTTAGAAGCCGTGCAAAGGCTTTTGGTGAGTTGTGATAGAGTTAAGTGAGTGAAGGTTAACTTAGAAATAACACAAATAATAATAAAATCACTAAAATTGTCCTAGATTTGAAAACAGTATATCTAGCAGACATTAGTGCTATTCATCAACCACATACATAACAAAGTATTATAAATCCAGGTTAAGTTTTGATTGTTATTTGGGAAACAGTCCAGCAGGTGCTTAGATTGTAAAAAAATTTACTTTGTGACTTTTTTGATGGCTATCCATTTTCACTTTATAACAGGTGTTTTACACAATTTGTATTAAAAAAGTTTTCAAAAGGACTGCCAACCTGTCCAGGATGTACTCCTGGTTAAGCTCCAGCAGAGCTTAACCCAGGGAATAAGGGAATGAGCCTTTATGCAAAAGATAAATAAATGAATGCTTGATTTTCCATTAGTGAAATTCTAAATTCATTCTTTCATCTTCTATACCCACTCATTCCCTAACTCGGGGTCACAGGGGTCTGCTGGACCACATAGACAAACAACCACACACTCATATTTAGTCCTATAGGCAATTTAAAATCACCAATCAATCTAATGTACATGTTTTTTGGATTGTGGGAGAAAACCAGAAAACCCATAGTAAACCCACGCAAGCATGGGGAGAACATGCAATCTCAGCACAGAAAGACCCTTTGCCTGGGAATTGAACCCAGGACTTTCTTGCTGTGAGCTGACTGTGCTAACCACTACACCACCATGCCATTCTGAATTCATGTGTTTATTGTGGTACTAAAGTAACTTAAAAATACTATTTAATAAAGTCTAAAAAAGATTATTTCTGACAGGGCTCAAGAAACAGACAGATGAGCACCTAGCTCTAGCAGTTCTGAATCACTGGGAAGACATTCCACGTGTGGGCTGCAAACTTGTCCCTGAACATGTAGAAACGAGACCTCTACTGAATCCTGATAAACCTGGGATTGAGCAGGTCAGTGACCTATCTCTAAAAATGTACCTTGGCTGTGTTTTCTGCAGATAAATTGCATCAGAACACTTGGTCAACCCAACCTAACACTCAAAGTGAAGTGGCACAAAGTTTTTCTAACTGTTTGCCTCATTTCTGTAGGGAAGAATTGAAATGTGGGTGGACATGTTTCCAAAAGACATGGCTGCACCTGGACCTGCTCTTGATATTTCACCACGCAAACCAAAAAAGTAGGGTGCTTCCATTAACATAAGTCTATAATTTACATTTAGATTATAAAATAATTTAGCTAATGAAAAAATAAGCGGCTATAGAAGATGAATGCTTGAATGAATTTAGCTAACGTGATTTGGGTCTGATTTTACCAACAATAGGTTCGAACTCCGAGTAATCGTTTGGAATACAGATGAGGTCGTCCTGGAAGATGATGACATATTTACAGGAGAAAAGTCCAGTGATATTTTTGTAAGAGGGTAAAAGGCCTTTGTCTTTAATTATAAACACTCTTTTAACATTACCTATTTTGCTGGCTATGTCTATATCAAGTTTAATATTTGTGCTTGTTAGATGGCTTAAAGGTCAACAAGAGGACAAGCAAGACACAGATGTCCATTACCACTCGCTGACAGGAGAGGGAAACTTTAACTGGCGCTTCCTTTACCCCTTTGACTATTTAATGGCTGAAGAGAAAATTGTCATCTCAAAGAAAGAATCCATGTTTTCATGGGACGAGACTGAGTACAAAATCCCTGCTCGTCTGAATCTTCAGGTTTGGGATGCAGATCATTTCTCTGCAGATGACTTTCTAGGTAAGATATTCAATTAGCAAGAAACTAAATTTAATTAGAATTTAAATGTCAATGCACATTTTAGAACTCAAGGTTTCTATTATACCTAAATGAATATCATGTACAATTTGAGAAGCTCAACAATGAGCTTTGAAGCACTTTTGTACGTCGCTCTGGATAAGAGCGTCTGCTAAATGCTGTAAATGTAAATGTACAATTATATAATATTTTTGTTTCCTCTCAGGTGCAATTGAGCTTGATTTAAACAGATTTCCTCGTGGTGCAAAAACTGCTAAACAGTGTACTCTTGACATGGTTCTTAATGAACAAGACATGCCAATGGTTAACATTTTCAAGCAAAAAAGGATCAAGGGCTGGTGGCCATTTATAGCCAGGGATGAAAATGATGAGATGGAAATCACGGTACAAAAATTTATAAACAACAATCATTACTTATGAACTTACCTATTAAAACTACATTTTTAGTGTCACTGTATCTCTCATTTAGGGAAAAGTTGAGGCAGAGCTCCACCTTCTGACAGGTGAGGAAGCTGAAAAAAGTCCTGTTGGTGAAGGACGGAATGAACCAGAGCCTTTAGAGAAACCCAAGTAAGAGCTGATAAGACTGTTACAAATAATATGTCTTTTTTTAAATATTACAACAATACAGCAAATTATATTTCAGAATCAAAATATGGAATGATTCATGTACAGATTGTTTGTTTAAAGGTTCTGATCACTGTAAAAAAATTACAAGAGTGCACAGCATTTTAGTGCAGCAATAAACATAATATTTTTATGCATTGGAAATAAAATAATACAATAAAAGAAATGTACAGCTGATAAGCGTAATACTATAAAATATTTACATTGAAACTAAAGCATTTTGACAAAATGTTAATTAAATAAATAAAAGAAATTGGGCATAGAAACCATATGTTCACAGTTGGTTAAAATAATCCCTTCAAAAACCAATAGCAAAAGTAAAAGGTGAATTATAAAATTAGGCTAAAATCATCACATTAGACAAATATCAATTTTGAATAGACTTTATAATAAAAAGCAATACCTTAAATGTGGGAAAATGGACACGAGCAACTTCTGAGAGAATTATGAAAAGCTGCATTCAAAGTCTGGATTTATATCAACCTCCTGTGTATGGTAAGTAGTTCTCCAAAAATAAGGGTTATTGTGTATCTATAACCATAGCATAACATTTTATATTTTTCTTATTTTATGTTTCCTATTACCTAAATTCGGAACTAAAGATGTTGAGGTTTTCTTTGGGAGTGACGAGGTTGGACAGGATTAG
>JAOTQW010000002.1:9908328-9918384 GCA_026260075.1 Sisor rabdophorus | reverse complement strand
AGAGAGAGAGAGAGAGAGAGAGAGAGAGAGAGAGAGAGAGAGAGAGAGAGACCTGAAATAAGGAAGAGATGATTGCCTGCATTTTTCACATTTTACCCATCAGACCATGGGTTCTGGATTATTCGTTTATCTTTTGTTTTTTAATAAATAGTCAAAAATAGTCAATAATAACCTTACACTGGAGATATGCGGTTACAGATATTTCTGCTTAATACAATTATTCAAAAAGTATCTGGATGACGGCCCTGAGATTGACTCTCGTACTATGTGTGCTGGGATAGGCTCCAGCAGACCCCCGTGACACTGAGTTCAGGAATAAATAGATATACAAGATGAATGAATGAATGATTGTGGATGATAGATTTGTGTATCACAAAAAGGAGAAGACTGTGTTGGTGTACGTGTTGCCCACCACAGTCTGTATACAAGCTATTTCAAATCTAATTTATACATCACGGACAATAGGAAGAGAGAATAATTAAAATTAGATTTGTATTGTTTGTAACAAAGTTTGTAAATCAAATGATATTTGACTAGCATTACTACATCTTAATTATTTGGGGAATAAAAAATCTATATGACACCAAGACATAAAACTACTTAAGATTTTGTTCAGATCTTGGATTTTGGTTCATGGCGTTTGTGAATCAAGGTGCTGTATTAAATGTGCTATTTAGGACTGCAGCAGTGTACATATTTGATTAATAAACGATTAATCGATCAATACGTTTAAATAATACGAAATTAATTACTTACTTGCTAATATGAAACAAAGGAATTACTTAGAAGTTTTTTATTCATTGCTTACACTAATGTATGTAAAACAATTCATTTAAAAAAATAATTGTCAAGCAGAGGAAACCCACTTTTACGACTGTTACGCAAATTATTGACTTTCTATCGGAAGAGCAGTTGCATCACGTGAGCGACTTGCAGCCATTCGTGTAATAGCAGTTGTCAGTGGCCAACGTATTTTTATTGGGTTAAATTTTACGGCATAGATTAACTACCTAGAAACATTTCGTGATACATTTTTTTACTTATCTAAATAACGCGTGTGGCAAACATTTGATAGTTCAAAATGAAAAGTTCTCATCTGTTTCAATATGCGGGAAAAGGGTTCCTTCGAGCCGGATTCGAACCAGCGACCTAAGGATATCTATGTTGCAACCGCTACAGTCCTCCGCTCTACCAACTGAGCTATCGAAGGCCACATGCAGTGCTGTCGGTAAGATAGTTTAGAGTCATACGACGGTTTACTACGATTTTTATTACCAAATCGTGTCAAGCCAATGCTACAAATAAATAAAATAACTCATTAACGTAAACTAGCTTTACTAGGCTTATCTTACCATGTATTTTCTTTAAGCCATTATACTAAATTTTTGTTCATCAATAAGCCTGCTAAACGCAATACTTTAAATCACTGTAAAAATCACCTTTCGACAAACGCAGAGAATCGACTCGATTGATGAATCGACTCCCTGCCAAGGGTAAACCAATTCTGTTCACGTGTGTTAACTCGCTGAAGTTCACGGAACTACTAACCTGGAATAACAATAGACGTGTAATTTTGGTGCAGATAATCCAAAATGTTAAATCTTGACATTTAGCGTTAGCTTTTACTGTCTGAAATGTTTGCTTTTTTTTTTTACATATCTTAAGTGTATATAAAATAAATTTATTATTTTTTAAAGCACCTTTAAAACAGGATTTAAAATATAAAACCATTTTTTTCACAACTAAACAGTTGTTTAGTTTTTACAGCTATACAAATAAGCACACACATGTAAGATATAAAACATTGTATTGAAGACTGGTACATATAAACACTGAGAACACTAAGTACTGGTAAATGTCAGAATAGACAGTAGTACTTTTGTCTTTAATCAATGCACAATTAAAAAAAAACATTTAATGTCTGTTGAAAAATTGTAACATAGTGCATTACAATCTATTGGGTGCTTCGATGTCTGTGTTTTAGGTTTTAGTGATCATTAATTAAATCATATGTCATATGTCAGAAGCATTAAAATTACATTAACATTAATTTAATATAGATAATATGCTTTGGACAGTTTTTTTTATATAGGCATGTCAGTTGTGTGTTGCACATGCAGACCAGAAACTGTGAAGTTTTCTACATCCAGGGACTCATTACAGATGTTTCTTTCTGTACCTTAATTTCAGGAAAATAGAAACATTACTTTTTACTGTTGTGTTTGTTCTTTACTGAACATCAACAATTACTTTATTTAATTATTATTTAAAGTTATATAAAAAACTTACTTTATTTAATTCAGGAAAAAGCTCGAGAATTACAACATCAAGCAGAATGTATGTTAGCTGCAAAGAGATGTTATAAAATTTCAGAATTATAATTTGTATAGCAGATTTTACAGTGAAAGCAAAAATATATTACCAACCTACCTGCTTGTTAAGAACCGGCTGCTGAAGTCCATCAAAAAGAAGCTTTATGCCTTTATATTTTGCTTCCTCTCCTATACATTTTCCAAACACATCTAAAACAGAAATGCACTAGTTTTACTTTGTAAATAAAATTAGGTCAGCAATGTTTGACCCTTATTCATGTATAGCAACTGTATAGCTATTTTAGCTTAATTCCTAATACTGTTAAGTAAGTGGCAAGTAAGTGGCAATTTTATACCATATCAATCAAAATAATATTATATCAAAATGATTAAAATGATATCAAATCTGATATTAAAATCTGCCTTAATGTCAATGTCCCAGGCTTTACTCTCTTATTTCTACATTAGACACACAATTTACATGTGATTCTCTAACCAACCAATTTACCTTTTTAAGAAAAACACTATTTACAGCAGAATATCATGGCTAATTTCTGTCTTTATTGTTGAACTAATAGTTTTTAACTTATTATTTAGGTAACTGAACGGAAGTGTCTTTCAGTATCTGTTTAACCTGGAATGTAATTCTTCATTTCCTCAAAAGTTTTTCGAGCTCTTTTTTGCTTATCTTCTGATGAACGTGGTTCACTGTTCTCACAAAATACAGCATCTATGAAGGAGTAAATAGTGTTAAGCAATAATAACAATATGAACATTTACTGTATAAAGTATTTATATATACATATAAATTGTGTTGTTTTAAATTAATGAATAAATCTAATTATACTCTTCTGTACATTATGAATGTGCCACTTTTTTGTAAACAGTATTTGTAACCAATATTTACCTCTAAGCAGAGTGATAAGTGAAACCAGATGATGCTCCTGAAACACCTTATCTAACTTGTTCTGCAGGTAGTAGTCAGTATATGCCTCCAGTGTGTTTTTAAACAGAATGCGTCCACCCATAAGGAGATGATGTAACCAATCAGGCAAATGAAATACAACACGGCCTGCCAAAATTTCAAAAAATATAATTATATTTATATATTAAACAGAATATAAATAAAAAAAGCACAGAAAAAAAAGTTATGGTGCAATTACTATAGATCAATGAAATTTTGACATAGATTACAAAGCAACAGGTAAGTCACATACTTACCTAAAAACATTAAGTAGTCATAAACTCCCTCTACAGTTATCATCTCCATGAAGTAATTTTGGTTATGCCTTTTCTCTGTGACCTCGGAGCGATTTGCGTTGTTTTTGTATAATTCATTGAAAAGCTAAAGGAGTATTCAAAGGCAAAGGTACTTTTAAGATTTGGACACTATTCCAACAGAAAATTAAACAAACTAAAGAAGCTTGCCTTTTTGTCATTTTCTGAAGTAGGGCTAAGGATCGTCAGTTCTGGCCTGCTGGGTTTGGGTTTTGGTGACTCACATGAATTGAAAAAGGCCTGTATGAATGGTTCTAGGTGTTGGCCTTTCTGTAAAAATATATATAAACTTAAATTTTTGAAATTATTTTAAGCAGTAGTGTACTAGTTGCATCTAAAAAATGAACCAACCTCTTTGATTAGTTTGCTAGGAACAGATTTAATTATCTTACCTGTAAGAAATAAACAGAAAAAATATGTTTATAATGATTTTATATATAATAAATTTATATTTCATTCCAGAAATAGTTACAAATATGCACACTAAGTACCGAGATTGACATCAGGTAACATCTTGTCATGAAACTGGGACTCCACACTATGAGGGGAAAGAAAGTCAGCTAACAGCTGGCTGTTGCTTAACTCAGGGTGTTGCAGGAGGTTCTAAATAAACACACCCCGGCACACATCAGTGATTACAAACAGATTGCAAACTCAAAGTGAATAACAGTTTTGCTCATCACTAATACCTGTAGGTATTCCTGAAATTCTTCACGCTTAGATGTTAAAAACTCATAGTTTTTAGGTCCAATTATTCGCTTGGACGGAAGTTGTGCATCAGGGAATGAGCCTGTTACAGAATTTTATATGTATATAACAAATAAATCATGCAAATGTTTAAAACTATACGTTTTCAATTGTACATACCATGAAACTCTGTAAGTTTTGATTCAAGCACATAAAATTCCATGTATCTTCGATAAACTGACCAATGTTCTGTCTCATGACCAACTAAAAGAACGTAAAAGGTATTATAGGTATTAGTAATTTATTTATATTTAGATTACAGTTGGAACATTTCAATAGTTTGTGTCTGGAGCCTTTTGGGCTTTACCTGCTCTCCTGTCATTTCTTTCCACATCTATGCAATATACAGGTACTCTTTCCTTCTTCACTTCATCATCGAATAGGTCCACATATGGAATAGTAATGCTCCAGGCTGTCAGGTTACGAGGTGTACTCGGAGTACTGATAGCCTCCACGGGCAAATCATCCTCCATAACCATAATGGCCTCCTCCACCTAAAGTGCCAAATAGTGGGGAAAGTGTAATCATTAGAAACCATTAAAACACAAATAAAATTAAAATAGCTGAGATAGCAAAGAGCAAGCATTAGGTGATCAAGAACTTATTAAGCAGTATACTGTAACTACCTTTGGCAAACACTTTGAGCTAACGGATGAGGACGTGTTTAACCCATTTAAGATTCAAATATCAGAGTGGTACAGTTACAAAACACAGGCAAATAATTAGACAGTGACTGTTAACAAGCTGTTTCATAAGCCAGACCATAGTGCCTGAACACACTGCCATAGTTCAATATACATAAAAATAAACGTAAAATTATGTACTAACTGACCATATCGTCCGCTCCCTCTGCTAGGCCGTATGAGGGCAGCATGGCCCCTTCCATAGTGGTACTCTTGAAAACCCCCTTAATTTTACTGCCAATCCGACTGATGCCAAATGATTCTCCTCGTTTTGATGTGTTCCTAAACAGAATGTATCCATCGATAATCAAAACATATCCTATGCTCTTGGTACCAATGTTAAAGACAGCAACAGCACATGCAATTCTCATGCGTCTGATAGGGTTGGTAACTTAAACTGCAATTAAACACTACATTACCTGAAGCAAACATATCTTACAAAAATACATTTGATTCCAGACATTTAATTACACACCCACTTTTCATTACTAGAACAAAGCACTTGGCTGGCATAATATTATATGGTTTAATTAAATTCTAAAAAACACACTTGCATGCATACACAAAAATTTCCTAAATATGAAACAATATTCATATTAGGAGGAAAGGTCATTTGGCCATAGAGGACAAGACCCTTACCCTCACAAACAACACTTTCTGTTAACGACCAAAATGTTAGTTCAAAACAGGTTTAAATTAACATTATACTGTTTTACATGTACATTTAGAAAAGCAAAACAGTTACAATTAATCACACCTCTCTCCCGAGCATAAGAAACATACTAAGATTGCTAGGGGCCAGGAGGTTATTAAAAAGAACAGGGCTATAGGACTTGCAATGGACAATGACTTACTTAAAAGCAACAGTTCGGCAGACATAAGAGCCAGATGGGTAGGTCAGGACAGATGAATTAGGGGAGACAGATGCAGGCGAGATGGATGGGGACTCTAGATTCATAATATAGTCCCACTCAGAAAAGCTAAGGCCCATGGATGAAAGACGGGTCAATGGATGGATACAAATGCAAGGTGTTATCCATGGTAAGCACATACAGAATGAGCTACAATAGAGAAGCTAGTGGTGCAAGTTGGTTTGGAAAATGGTATTTCAATACTAGCAAATAGAAGCACCAAGCTGTCCTGGCTACTTCCTACAATTTCTTATCGTAAGTCATGTAGAGGCAATAGTGTGTGATTATGTGATCTTACAGGTTAACAAAGCAATGCAGAACAATATAATCTATAAGAAATACACTACATTGCCAAAAGTATTTGCTCACCCATCCAAATAATTGGAATCAGGTGTTCCAATCACTTCAGGTGTATGAAAATGAAGCACAATGGCATGCAGACTATTTCTACAAACATTTGTGAAAGAGCTCAGTGAATTCTTAGGAGCTCAGTGAATTCTCAGGAGCTCAGTGAATTCTAGGATGAAACTGTGATAGGATGTAACCTGTGCAACAAATCAAGTAAAAATTAAAATTCGTGAAATTTCCTCACTCCTAAATATTCAGTCAACTGTTAGCTGTATTAAAAGAGTGTGGAAGTATTTGGGAACGACAGAAACTTAGCCAGGAGGTAGTAGGCCATAAATTGATATAGCAGGGTCAGTGGATGCTGAGACGCATAGTGCAAGAGGTCGCCAATTTTCTGTAGAGTAAATCGTAACAGACCTATGACACTTTGTGTAGCAGATTAGCTGGAAAAAAAGTGCATAGAGAGTCTTGATGGAATGGGATTTTATGGCCGAGCAGCTGTATTCAAGCCATACATCAAGTGCAATGCAAAGCTTTGCATGTCAGCACTGGACTCGCAAGGAGCCGCAGGGAGTGACAAAATCACGCTGCTTCAACTGGCAATCTGATGGAGGAGTCTGGGTTTGTCAGTTGCAGGAAAACGGCACCCGTTTGACTGCATTGTGTCAAGTGTAAAGTTGGGTGGAGGGGGAATTATGGTGTGTGGTTGTTTTTCAGGAGCTGGGGTGGCCCCTTAGTTTCAGTAAAAGGAATTCTAAATGTTTTAGCATTTCAAGACATTTTGGGCAATTCCATGCTTCCAACTTTGTGGAACAGTTCGGAACTGGCTCCTTTATCTTTCAACATGACTGTGCACAATAAAAATGGACGACAAAGTCTGGAAGAACTTGACTGGCCTGCACAATCCTGACCTAGACCAGATAAAACACCTTTGGGATGAATAAGAGCAGAGACTAAGGGCCAGGACTTCAGTGTGGGACCTCACAAAAGCACTTCTGGAAGAATGGCCAAAAATTCTCATGAACACGGTCCTAAACCTTGTGGACAGTAGTCCCAAGAGAGTTGATGCTGTTATAGCCACAAAGGGTGGACTGACATCATTTTGAACCTTATGGATTAGAAATGGGATGTCACTTAATGTAATGCAGGTGAGCAAAAACTTTTGGACAAAGAGTGTATATACAGACTAACCTTGGCTTATGATATGTTGACTCGTAACCCTTATGACTTATGATAAAGAAATTTTAAGGGTTACACTATGTTGAAAAAAATGTGGCAAAATCAAGATATTATTGAACACACTTCTACAGCACACAGTAAATTAAACTACCTAAACATGGTTTCTCTTTAGAAAAAAAAAGCATATTAAAGAATTATGAGCTTCCAGATGCAAGTCATAAAAAACAGCAGTGTTGTAGCTGTAATAGGCACAGCCGATGAAGTCTGCATTTTTCTCCTGCATGTATCTAACATAGTTAGGTTAAGCTACAGGTTAAGCATGAAGCTGACAGCATACTCACCGGATGTCATCCAAACTCACGCTATTTCTGAAATAATGGGCAAAAAGAGTTACCACCGTCCTCTACAAACACTTTACCTTACAATACAAGCTTCAAATAAAACATATAGAAATGGGAAAAAAAGAAAAGAACATCGAACCCCAAGCAACATATTAAGTAAATGATTATAATAATGATTTTGAAATGAGTTGGAACTGATGGCTTCACTAAAAATAAAAAAATTGCATTCGATATTTTTTAAACCCAAATGAATTGCTAATTTTTAATATAGTTTCAGTAGAAAAATACAATAAAAAATGTAATTTCAGTAGATGTTTATGAAGTGAAACCATCTACTTTTTACAATATTTAACTAATATTTACTAGCCGTTGAACAATTTCTTAAAGTTAAATGTACAATTACACATTATCCTTCCATAAGTTATGTCTGTTTTAACGTACAAGTTGCTAGACTACCCACCTTCCGAGTCTTGAGCTTCGAGTTGGGGATTCTGCCCCTCTCAACAGTTGCCTAAAATACTGAAACACAGTGTTAGTGTAATTTTCCAATTTTTCCCACCTCTATTTTCATATGCTATTAAAGGTTTACATGTATAGCATTTTTTGTTTACAGCGTTTTTTTCACACCTGCCCAAAATAACTTTTGATATATTTAGTCATGTGTAAAGACTTGTTGATGTGACTAAAGGGTAATGTGCATAGAGGTGGGATTACCTCATCACTATGGCAGAACATAGGAGTAAAAACATTCTCCAATAAGGAAAGAACATGTTCATAGGCCTCAAACAGACAGCGCATAGTTTGCAGTTTAACGACCTCAGCATATGCACTTTCTGCAACTTTAGAGGTAAAAACAGTAAAATAACAATCAAAAGCAGTGTATTGCCATTTTTGCATAGTTATCTTGTTGTTTTTATACAAGTTAACTTATGTTATATAATATAACTCATTACAGAATGGTTTTTGGAATGTTCAACCAACAACTTACTATTTCTGATCTCTTCAACAATGAATGGATCGAAGCGAATTTTGTCAACACTCTCATCCAAGCAGTATGTCTCATATATCTTTTTCACTTCCTCGTGTAGCATCAGTTTTTCAGCATCAGAAAGTTCAGGACGAAGGATTTTATCATTAAACTCCTCTAAAATAAAAATAAAAAATCTCTCTCAAGCTTACTATTTAGCTGCATTGCAAAATCAGAAACTAGACCACAAAATGTAACAATATATACATGTATACATTATATGGCCAAAAGTATTCGTTCACCTGCTGTGACTCGCATATGAATTTAAGCGACATCCCATTCCTAATTCAAAGGGTTTAATAGGACACCGGTCCACCCTTTGCAGCTATAACAGCTTAATTTTTTCTGGAAAAGCTGTCCTCAACGTGTAGGAGTTTGATTATGGAAATTTAGATCATTCTTCCAGAAGTGCATTTGTGAGGTCACATATTGATGTTGGATGAGAAAGGCCTGCTTCTCAGTCTCTGCTCCAATTTATTTTAACTGGGTTGAGGTCAGAACTCAAAATGTTCAAAATATCTTGGTATGCTGAAGCATTTAGAATTCCTTTCACTGATACTAAGATGCCAAGCCCAGCTCCTGAAAAAAACCCACACCACAATCCCTCCTCCTTCATACTTTACACTTACCACAATACAGTCAGACAAGTACCGTTCTCCTGAAAACCTCCGAATTTAGACTCAGATTGCGGCCAGATGGAGAAGTGTGATTCGTCACTATAGAGAATGTGTCTCCACTGCTCTAGAGCGCAGTGGCGGTGCGCTTTACACCACTGCATAAGACACTTTGCATTGCACTTGGGGATGTATAGCTTGGATGCAGGTGCTCGGCCATGAAAACCCATTATATGAATCTCTATGTGCACTATTCTTGAGCTAATCTGAAGGCCACAAGTTTGGAGGTCTGTAGCAATTTACTCCACAGAAAGTTGACGACCTCTTCGCACTTTGCTGACCATCTGCTGTGTCAGTTTACGTTGCCTACCACTGCGTGGTGGATTTTCTGTCGAATTTAGTGGAATTTACTAAGCTCCTGAGATCGACCTATTCTTTTACAAATGTTTGACGTAACAGTCTGCATGACTAGGTGCTTGATTTTATACACTTGTGGCCATGGAAATGACTGGAATACCTAATTTCGATTATTTGGATGGGTGAGCAAATACTTTTGCCAATTGTGTGTGTGTGTGTGTGTGTGTGTGTATATATATATATATATATATATATATAT
>JAOTQW010000002.1:9867042-9883192 GCA_026260075.1 Sisor rabdophorus | reverse complement strand
GGGATAGGCTCCAGCATACCCCTGTGACCCCGGAAAGTTCGGGAATAAGTGGGTATAGAAGATGAATGAATTTAACGTTAATGTATTAAATGTATTTTAGGAGTTGTCTGGATTTTTTACTCTCACTTTCGGTGAAAGTGCCTTGTGCCCTATGGGAAGAATTTCAGTCTTCTGTGAAGGTTAGTCAATATTTTTTTCCTTAAACCTACCTCTCTAGGGCAATCTATATTATTGCTATGGAGAAAAATAATGTAGATTATGCCAATGCATTGATTTTAGTGATTTTAATTTAACATGAAAGTAACATGAAAGTATTCTCCATTAGTTACACCTGCACTTACTAACAGATGCAAATTTTCTCACACCTTTCTATTATAATTTTCACAGGTGGCACATGGTATTCTTCGGGGCAATGAAAATTCACATCTTAGTACTCTGATGGCTCTAGCTAATGAAAGTGGGGTTTGGACAAACCCCACTCTGTGTGAAATTCTATCAGACAATAAATCTAATATTGAGAAAGGTAAAACGTGCTGGTGTTTTTTATATTGTTGTGTTGACTGTGGCAAACTAAGACAAATGGTTCTGATGCTTCAATTGCTTATTTGTGCAATTCGTTTGGTTACAGTTCATGAGCTCCTAGCTCAGGAAGGACCTACACTGCTTGATATGCGTATAAAGCACCTTATCAAACAAAAGTGTGTGGAAAAAGCTGCAGTACTTGCGAAAACATGTGCAGAGTTTCCTGAATTTGGCGGAAAAAAGAATTTTAAGCAAATTTACCTTGTATGTTTGTGTGAGACAATGTCACAACAAGAACTCATGCAAGAGGTAAGACTTTGTTATTTATTTATTTTTAATCAGGGGACAAAGTATTTTTTAACTTTGGCAAGGATTCTTACATGTATGTAAAAAATAAAATTAGTGTTGGAGCAAAGAATATGTAATATCTTTCTTTAACCTTGTGAATAAACTGTAGATTTGAATCAATAGTCAAATACCAGTACACTTGGATGTAAAAAAGCAGGAAAAGCTTTTGTAGGTCATTTTTTTAACTTCAAGTTAGCAATTGCGATTTTTCTTTTTATTTGTCTTTTTTAGATAAAGGATATTGACTGCAAAGATGCTTTGGATATGATTTGTAACTTAGAATCTGAAGAAAATGAAAAAGGTGCCCTAAGCCTTTGCACTGCATTTTTGAAGCGTCAACTTCTCCAAGGGGACGTGTATTGTGCCTGGTATGGCTGTTTATCTATGTCTAAATAAATGTGTTGTATTCTTCCTAAAGCCATTGAAGATAATGACCAGCAAACCTTTTTATGAGTCTTTCCTCAATTTATTAAGTCCAGTTCTTTTGATTTACTTTGCAGGGAACTGACACTATTTTGGAGTAAGCTTCTAATACGTCTTGAATCAGCACAGGCGTTTTTGGACCAATGCAGACTGTTAGCACAACTCTCTGGCAGTGTTTATCATATACTTCTCCTAATCAAAGTTATCCAAGCAGAGGTAAATTTAGATTTTAGCTAACAAACACACACACATACTATTAACACTATTCCCTTGGGTTAATATTAGAAATCAAAGTAATGTTATACAATTTTTTCTTTTCAAGGTTCAGAATGAAGGACTTCCAGTCTGCATTGAAATGTGCATCCAAGCTCTAAAAATTGGAGTAAGTGACAATGAAGACTGCAACACAACAATCTGCAAAACGATTTCCTGCCTGCTGCCCTTAGACTTGGAAGTGAAGCGGGCATGCCAGTTAACTGAGTTTCTTGTTAAGCCCACTGTGGATTCTTATTATGCGGTGGAAACACTATTTAATGAACCTGACCAGAAACTTGAGGAGGAAAATCTCCCAATTCCGAATTCATTACGCTGTGATTTGTTACTGGCCTTGAAGACACAGTGGCCTTTTGACCCTGAATTCTGGGACTGGAAAACTTTGAAACGACATTGCCTTTCTCTGATGGGGGATGAAGCATCTATCGTGTCCTCCATTGACAAATTAAATGACAGTGAAGAAAATGAAGGGCTAATTGATACGGATGAGAATGATTTCAGGCATCTAGAATTAACCCTTAGTCCAACAAATGAAGCTAGTTGTGCTGAAGCTGAAAGGAAGAAAAAAAGAGAAATGAAAAAGTTGAGAGAAAAGGGATTTGTGTCTGCAAGATTCCGCAACTGGCAAGCTTATATGCAGTATTGTGTATTGTGCGATAAAGAGTTCCTTGGGCACAGAATAGTAAAGCATGCGCTGAAGCATGTCCAAGATGGTATTTTCCGTTGTCCAATATGTACTAAGGCATTTGAGACAAGAGCAGTACTTGAGCCTCATGTAGCATCACATGTGAAACAGTCATGCAAAGAACGACTTGCTGCTATGAATGCAAAAGATAAAAAAATTCTTTCTGCCAAACCTTTGTTGACTGACTATAACCAAGACCACAGCAAATCGGCTGTAAAGGTTGAACAGACTATTTGCCCTATCAATGTAGGACCTTCGAACACTAAGCCTAGCACTGCTGGAAATGATAAACCTAAAATAGGCTCCCCGAAACGAGGAACCCCTGTACGTGATGTTGAAAACACTGAAGATTGTTCTTGTCCTGTTACAAGCTGTCAGAAAGTATTCAAGTATTTTAGAAATTTGGTTGCACATGTTAAGGCTCACAAAAATGAGGAGGAGGCTACACATTTTCTTGAGGTGCAAAGCCAGAAAGCGATTTGCCAGTATTGCCGCCGACAGTTTGTCAATATGACTCATTTAAATGATCATTTGCAGATGCATTGTGGTGAAAAACCATATTTCTGCATTCAGCTTGATTGCAAATGCAGCTTTAACTCTCATGCTGAACTTCTCATGCACCGGAAGGTGCATTCAGAATTCAAGGCACAATGTATGTTTCCAAACTGTGGAAGAATATTTAATGAAGCTTACTTACTCTATGATCATGAAGCACAGCACTACATCACATTTACTTGCAAAAGTGATAATTGTGGAAAGATCTTTTACTCTTTATCTCAGCTGAATTTACATCAGAGGGAACACATGAAGTCACAGTCTGAAGTTGAGAGCATAGAAGTTCATAGTGAGACAGTAAACCAGTATTTGAACATAGAGGGGGAGTCAAACCAAGTTGCTGATGTTTCACAAGATTTAAGTTCACAGAAAACTAAAGAGTCTTTTGAGAAACCATTAAACTCTACTTATAGCACTGTAGAGATTCCTGATTGCTCTTTATCTTACACAAGTGAATCATCAGTTACCCAAGACCAGTCACCAGCTAGCGGCCCATCTGTTGCACAGATTAATGAGGCAACTAAGACTCCAAACACAGTTTGTGTGACTCAGTGTGGCATTGAAATTGGGAACGAGTCTAATCTTCGTCCATGTTGTGTAAAACTGATGCCTATTTCAATTCAGTATTATGATTCTGTTTTTGTAAATGCTCTAAAGAGCTCTGATGGAATGGCAGAGTCAGTTTTGAATGACAAGAAGCTATTTTGCTTTACTTGTAAACAGCTAATGACCGCTCCAAAGACATCTGATTTACAAAATGAAACTCCAACAAATACAAATGCACAGTTATTGCCACAAAAATGTATGGAAGATGTAGCAGAGAATCTTAATCACATCTGCCCATTTGAGACTTGTACACGAAAATATAGCACCTCAAAAAGCTTGTCAAGACATGTTAAAAATGTGCATATGGAAGCTTTTGAGGAATGGAAACTTTCAAGAAAGTACAAAAGGATTGCAGCAATTGCTGCAAGAAAGTCTGATTATAAACACCCAAATATTCAGATTTCCAAAAAAAAGATGAAATCTTCTTCAAAAGCAATACTTCCCCAGTATACAGAAATCAAGCAGGTGAAGCTTCAGCCAGACGGTACAGCTGCAGAGCCTATTCCACATCTGTCTGGTTCTTTGAACACACAAAGCTTTGGTGCCAAATTTTGCCCTCAATATGAAGGTGCTCAGAATGAATCTCCAGCAACCGAGACAACGTTAATGCCGTCGCAGATGGCTCAGTCTTGGACTACATCTTCATTTGATGGATACAATTCTGAATACTCTCTTCAAAATCACTTTACTCCAATGATCACCCCTGATGGCTTACAGCAGTCATATCCATTATACCTATCACACACGGACCTACTTTCAGAAAGAGACAATTATGCTCCTGCCTTATCTGAAGATGGCAACACTCTATCAACAGGAAGCATGCATTCTCATTCAAGTGTAATGAATGAAGCTTCTAAATACGTTTCAAGCTCTTTAAGGGTGTTACATGCTCTTAATGTTGATCAGACATGTGAAATGTCACAAATCCCTTCAAATGAGGAACTCGGATACCTGCAGGTTAGGCAAAATCATAACAATGGTGTTACAGCTGATAATAGTGATTTGAATTCTGTGTCAGAACAGAATTTCAACTCATATTTTTCATCGTATTCAGAGGAGACAAGTTCCACTTCAGTGCAGAACATGTCAAAGCCAGAAAAAGAATTTACAGTCAGTGAGGCTGAGCCACTCTTCTCATCAATTAAAAATCAAACCCAGTTTGCATCGCCTATTTGCAAAGAAGAACCTGAATGTTTTTCTGTTTCAAACCCGAGTTCTACAGCAATGGAAAACGAACAAAATAATGATATACTTGCACAAGAAATGTCACCGGTGACAAGTGAAGACATATCTTGTTGTGAGAAGAGTGCTACAAGTGCTAGTGAAATCACAAAAATGAAGAAAATAAGATCATCAAAGAGGACTAAGTGGCCTGCAATAATAAAAGATGGAAAAGTCATTTGCTGCAGGTGCTACAGAGAATTTACCAGCACCAAGTCCCTTGGAGGACACTTATCTAAGCGCTCACAATGCAAACCATTGGATGAAGTTGATCTAACTGCTGATTTGCCTACATCATTTCTTGATTTCTTAAACGATCCTGATATTTCAAGCATTCCAATATCTCTTCACAGAAATGACATAAATGGCCAAGATTCACAGTCCGTCACCCATCAGCAGACAGAATCAAATACCCTTAACAGCAACAGCTTTACAGACATCCGTAGTCCAAATTACAGTCATCAGAATGGCCGGCTGTTATCTGGAGACCCACCAGAAAGTCCTTCCATTGACTCCCTAAATCAGAGTGACAGTGTACCTAATGTGGCACCTCTGAAAATTCTTGATTTGTCCGTAACTGATACTGAAAGCAATTTAAAAACAAGTTTGTCTTCTTCTCATGTTGAAGACGGCAACATTTTAGAAATTGAACGGGCATTACAACGCTTAGATTTGGTAGATGGACTCACTCAAGATCCCCTAAAGGACAGAACACCTACCTTGCAAAATCTTATGACAGTTAATAAAACAGCAGTAAAGACTAAGGGCAGTTCTAAAATTAAAAATCAGGAGGAATCTGACCTGAAAAATATTCTCAAGCCATTCAGATGTACTGAACATGACTGTGTCTATGGTGCAATGACAAAGGAAGCTTTATTTAAACACTTAGTCCGAGTACATGAATTCTCTGAGGACAAAGTAAACGAACTGAAGAGAAATCCAGAGAGATTATCACCATACATTTGCCACTTGTGCTCAAAGACATTTACTAGAACCACAGGCCTTAAAATCCATTATAAAAATGTACATCATTTGTCAAAGGAGGAAATATGTAAATTAAAAATTGGTAGACAAAGCAAAAAAACAAAAACATTGAACTTGCCATCAAAAGAGGCTATAAATAACACTGACAGCACTCAGACAAACAGTATTTTATCTGTGCAGTCTACTTCAAGTGTTAATTTTGGCATGGCAAATACTTACATAAAAAGTGAACCAGCAGACATGGCAGGACAAACGCAATGCCCTAATCAGGTTGCTCAAGTAAGCAGTGTTATTAGTCCAGCTGCTACGTTACAGAAGAACTCCTGTCCTATTTTGATATCAGAAAATACTTTAAAACCGCTGCAAGGTTCATGTGACACTGCAATCAATCCAAGTGTGCAAAGTTCAATGGTAGACGTTAATCAAGAACCGGCAGCCGGAAACATTCTTCCTCTTGACAAACACTGTGTTTTAGAGCAAGCTGTCAATGCCTTATCCACACACATTGGAGAAGGTATAACTGAACAAATGGATAAGTTAAATACTGTCAAGCCTAAGGAGAGGTTAGAGCCCATTAAAAAAGATAAACCACATAAGAAGCATGTGGGCAAAGTTGATTCTGTGGATGCAAATGATGAAGTTAGTTTGTACAGGCCATACCGATGTGTTCATGAAGGATGTGTGGCAGCGTTCTCTATACAGCAAAATCTAATCTTACATTACAAGGCGATGCATCAGTCAGAGGTCTTAGAAGATGCAAATGAAAACAACAGTGGTGATCATGGCGATGGGTCTGCTCGTGTCCACGAATTCAAATGCCAAGTGAAGGAATGTTCAAAAGTTGTCTCCAAAGTTACAAGCTTGCTCAAACATTATCTTTTGCTTCACAGATGCACTATAGAAAAAGCTAGTGCTCTGCTGTCAGGTGTTGAGATAGGAAAATTTCAGTGCGATCAGTCAAAATGCTCTGCATGTTTCACGTGTCATTTAAAATACATTGAACACATTAAGAATGACCACAAAGCAATAAGAGTTTCTGCAGATGGAGATTTTGAAAGTGTCGACCTCACATTTAAGTGCGAGTATGAGGGTTGTGACAGGGTCTATACTACAAAGTCGAATCTTTTACGACATTTTATGAAAAAACATCAGACAACATTTGAAAGTATTAAACAGAAACAAAAAAAGTGTGAAGCAGAAACTGACCTGCTAAAAGCACTTGGCACAAAGCCCAATGATGGGAAGGAAAATATTTCAAGTAACAAAATCAAACTAAAAAAGAAGAATTGTAAGAAAAAGGAGGAAAAAGCCCGTAACCACTGGACGAGCTTTGGAAAGCCTTCTTTAAAATCTATGGATGAGGCAACTGCCATGTGCTCTGGACAATTCCTTCTACAGTACCCATGTATGATTAAGGGATGTGACTCTGTGTCAAGTACAGAGCGTAACGTAGTTAAGCATTACACCACTCACGGTCTTACAGAACGCTACATCGAGAATCAAAGGAGCCATTTTATCTTCTGTAAGAAGAGTATGCGATTTAAAAATAAAGAAGAGGATAACTCTGATGACATCTCTTCAGAGACCACTGAAGTTAGAAAAGCTGAAGTAAGCAATTTTGAAGTTCAATCATTCAAAAATAGTGATATGGCTGAAAAAGCTGATCCACAGCAACAGGTGGATCCCATGGAAGCCACCCAAAAGACTGATTTTTTACAAATGTCAGATCCCCTGCGAAATGCTACACACGTACAAAAAACTGATCCTGTGAATTCTGAGGATGTAGATACTAAAAATACATCTTCCAAAACTGAGCAACTGGCTGTTGCAAACTGCATTTCTGAACAAATACCAGTAAAACGCAAAAGGGGGAGGCCGCGCAAGTCAGAACAGACACAAAAAATCTATCCTGAACGGAAACAAAGTCTACGACATGGCACTACAGACAACAACATTGTCCCAAATATTTTAGAGTCTACATCGGATTCTGCCGCCCATCCTCATGAACAGGCAGAGAGTGGAGTTGCACAAAAGCTTTTCAGTCCTTTAGGGTTAAAGGCATCAATACTTAAGTTATTTGAGGAGCCTCCACCTACAAATACTTTCAAGAGGAAATCCTCTGAAAGTGATTGGACTGACAAGCCAGTAAAGCGAAAACAAAAAAATGTAAATGCTAATAGTATTTATAAAACGAATATGTTCCTGAAAAAAAGTGAGGACCTGAATATGGTTCATTTTAGAAATCCTCTCAAGCTAGAGTCTGTCAACAATGTTAAGATCGTTATGGATGGAAGTTTTTCTAATGGTGCTGATCTTTTGCTGAAACAACTTCAGGACATGCGGCCTACTGTCATCCTAAAAAAGTGGCTGTGCAGTTGATGACTGGCTTTGAGACTGATGTCTCTGTCTCTTCAGAGTTTTGCACTCAGGATTAGATAACATTACATGCTGCAGACAGGTGCATCAGCAAAGAGTTTGTCTGAGGTTTTCCAACAATTCATTTAATGTGGGCAGACTTACAAAAAAGGGACAGATTTTACATTTTGAAATACCATGATGTACATTAGGGTTTAAATGTTATGTAGAAACATATTTGTATTTATGAAGTCAGTTCTCTTTTAAAGATTAGCATTTGCTAAATGTAATATTTTACACACATGCCGAAAAAAATGTTTTGATATATCCCTATGGGATGTGTTTCTTTTTTAAGTATATATTTATTTTTTACTTCACTGTAGTGTATAGTAATGTATATGTCTTCCACACAATATTCAATAAAAGTAATCTGAATGCTTTCTGTAAAAAACCCCCCAAAAAACAAGTTATTTAAGGATGCAAGACTGAGGATAACTTTTGTGTGTGTGTGTGTGTGTATGTGTATATATATATCTACACACACACACACACAGTGCTTTTAGATGTTTGTTGCATGTTTGTCACACTTTCTTTCAGATTTTCAAACTGTTTAATAAGTTAGTTTATTTATGAGTGGGATAAAACCTACTAACCAAGTCAACATTGGCTCTTTGTGAAAAAGTAGCTGCCTAAACATTATAACTGGTTGTGCTACCCTGTGCTAATTGAAATCAAGTAATTGTCAATAATTGTCTTTTACTTCTCTGTTGATATTTTAGCCTACTGGTCTTTGCAGTTATTTTAATTGTCCTATCTTTGTCTAATATTAATGTCTGTTTGAGGATTTGAAACATTTAAGTGTAAGAAACCAGCAAAAAACAACCAATCAGTTAGTATAGTATTTTGTACATGTAATTACTAGCTTTAAGTATTACATGTCTTTAACTTTGGTAGCATGTAAAACATGTTTTTCCACTGGTTAATGTCTAAACAAACTGTCATTAATTTCTTAGTTTTGAATTTTGCAAGTTTCATCAAATTCAGAGTCACCACTAAGCTTTTCATGGCACATTACAAAAAAAGTATTTATTTTCGCTATTAATGCCATGGTTGGGGAAGATGTGAGAAAACTGGAGAAACAGGTGGAAACCAGATATGGATAGAGGGAAAGGCCAGACAGTAACTTGAACATGAATTTCGAGTTCATTGCGAGTTCACCAAAACCAACTAAAGGCTAAAAGTCATTTAGAATAATTATTAGTTATTTATATAACTATATGGTAGGTGTTGTGCGCGCACTCATAATAGGGTGAGAAGGAGAAAACTAGCATAAACGTCAAAAGGCACTTGGGAGAGATGTCAATCCTATCTGCATATCGTTTTCGTTATTGTAAAAAGACTTAAAGCTTTAATGAGTTTGTCCTGCTTTATGTTGACTTGATACTACACAGCAATCAACTCGAAACTTGCACAAAAGAAAAAAATGTTGCAACCATACCGCTGTATATCACCGCTAAAGGCCAAAACTATTTCAAAGGCTGACAAAAAGCCAGGCATACGACTGTATTCAATACGATTTATAACGCCTGTTATATAAATAATAAACAGAATCTGCCTGTCTGACTTTTCAAGTGCAATGAAAAAAAACATATAACGTCGTAGGTCGCCAGTTACCGTGATACATCATCACTAGCAGAATGCTATCCACGGCCATTCCTTTTTTCCTACCCTACGTCATAGGGCACACGTCAGAAGCGCGGGAAACTAACAGGAAGTGATGTGTTTTCGCAGCGCATGTGGTTGAAAGGATATGGCTACTTCATCAGTATCCAAGGTAACTTTTTTTCCTGTACGCGTTAAAAGTTTTCAATCATTGTGTTACGTGCTTTAGTTAAAATCACCGCAGTCGACGGTCTTTTCCTAATTCGCCTCCTCACCTTAAATGATTACAGATGTTTTACAGCGGTGTGAAGAGTAGAATGATTGTTTTTAAATGATTAGAGTGATGTAATTTGCAATCCCTGTTGTCGATGGGTCTTCGTGACGATCTAATCGTCTATCTAAACTAATAATCATTTACTGTTTTCACCTTTTAAACGTATTATATTAAATGTTGTTAGGTGGAATGGCGAACGCTTTTATTTTTATATTAAGGTTAACCTAAATAACTTTTGCAGCCATTAATGTATTATGCATCTTATGTTAGTTATTATTTATTAATAACCAGGTGGAATAAGTAAAGATTTTACTAAAATAAAATGTCCAGTAAATGTCATTCGTAACTTTCCACCACTGTCAGCTGCATGGGGAGTATGTTGTGACTGTTACCTGGATCTTAATCGTAATTATGTGTCTACTGAACACAATCCTGTTTACTGTTTTCAATTGCACAAAGATGTAAATTTACAATTTATTTATTTATTATAATTTAGGGGTGTTTTGTCTTCAAGCCTTCCAATAAAAGAAAACAAACTGCAGATGCAAGTAAGTAGAGCATGTACAGTTGTTCCCCAACCATATTACTAACATGTCTTATTGATATGTAATACTGATTTAGTATTCCTGTTTTTGTCTTGTCATGACTGTGATGTCATTTCAAAGACTACTTTGTGGATGGAAATGCTGACTCGGCTTATGGAAAAGAACGCTTTCTTACCTGCCAAACACTTTGGGAAAAGATAAAAACTGACACACAGGTTTGAGGTCTTTAAGTATGATCCTAATTTCCTTTATACTTTATCTGTTAGTTTTAATTAATTATTTTTTTTAAGAACAGATATTGCAGGATGACCTTAATAAGAAAATATTGGACAGTCTTTTAGAATTCATCAAGAAATGTAGTTTAAACTTCCAGTCCAGAGCTGATGACTGGGCCTCTCTTATGAGAGAAAATGAAATACCTACAGCTGCCCTGGTGCTTGGTATGTGAACAGGATTCATTCATTTATTTAATTATCTTACAGGCCATGTAATGCAGTTTTTAACCTCTGTTAATGATCATCTACTATATTTCTTTTAGGTGTGAACGTACCAGATCATGACATGACATTTCAAAGCCTTTCTGACCTCCTAAAGGAGTCAGTAACCCCCTTTGCAGTTTCTATTCAGGCCCAAGAATGTGCAGGTGTGTTCTCTTTTCTGTTGTTAAAAATATTTACTGAACATATTTTTATATTGATTTTAATAAAGTTTGGCTTATGTTCAAAATGCTTTTTTTGCAGCTTTAAAGAATCTGATGCAAAGGGTGTTAGAAAGATTGATGGGAGCTAGTGTGTCAATGCAAGATGAAGAAGATTCAAATATGACTTTACCTAAAAAGAGAGTATCCTGCTCCATGAGCGTGCTTTGTCAGTGGTATAAAACAGTAACAAAGGTAGGTCAGAATTTTATACATTTGCTTCTGAGGTCGCTTTAATTATCAAGATCAATTACTACAATTGAATCCATAAATAATATTGCTACCGGATAATTTAGGCTTTTTCATGTTTATCCTGCAGAAACAGAAGTCACCAGGAAAGAAAGACAGTTCAGTAAATACCATTTCGGAGCGTCCACCAGTTTTGCTTATTTTCAAAGATTTTGAAGCGTTTAATCCACGTGTTCTTCAGGATTTTATACTTATCTGCAGGTCAGTTTTTTTCTGCTTGTCACTTTGCAGAGCATAATTACATAAAATCTATTTTGGAACCAAATTTGTATGAAATAATATCAGAATATACTATATTATATATAGTATAATAGAATATTTTGCTTTATTATTACAAAAAACAATATAACTGTATTTTACATTTACAGCATTTAGCAGATGGCCTTATACAAAGTCTTATTTAGACTTATTTAAGATTTATTTTTATTTCTCTTTTTAAAACTACGCAGAGTGGTGGGAATCGAACCCTGGTCTTTCTGGTATTAGACCAGCACCTTAACCACCAAGCCACCCCTTCCATTTTAGAATTTAGTACCAGAATATTTGGCTCTGTAAGGACTATTTTAAAGCATTCTTTTTTTTTTAAGTATCTTTTTTTCCCCCTTAATTGTTTTTATTTTTATTATTATTATTGATTGAATACAGTTATATACTTATTGGGATTTACAGAGCGTTTGTAAAGCTGCAGACGGCTTTAACTCCCACAGACTAGCAGTTTGCTGTGAAATTTACCATTACAAAACACTATCTGGTTCTGTTTCTCGGTTTATTGAAAGAAAAAATTCTGAAAACTGTTGGCCTGAGAAAAGACTGTTGGTCCTTTTCTCAGTAATTGAAAATGATGAGGATAGCTGTCTCTCGATCAGCAGCTGTGGAAAGCATTATAGCGTGATGTGAATGTTGGCCAACACTTGATATTGAAAACAGGCTTTGTTTAACAGTCGGTACATTCAAGAGCTCCCGCTGATCTTCGTCTTCGGCATTGCCACCTCTCCCAGCGCCATTCAGCACATGTTACCGCACTCTGTGTCATCTTTGCTGTGCATTGAGCTCTTTCAGTCACTTTCCTGTTCCCAGCACCTTGCAACTGTTATTGACAAGGTATTTAATTCCAACAATAGTTTTTTTTGTTTTATTTGATGATTGTTATTAGTAATGGTATCATTATTTTTTGATTTTTCAGCTGATTCTGACCTCTCAGTTTCCATTCAAGCTCAGTGGAAAGGTTCTACAGGTGCTGGTGAGCATTTTCCTGTATCATGACTTCTCAGTCCGCAACTTTGTTAAAGGTCTGCAGGTAAGTAGATTCACTAAAAAGATTTTTTTTGCATATCGTGAATAGTTATGTTGAATTAAGACAACATAACTGTGTGTTTTTGCACAGTTGGCCCTTTTGGAGCACTTTCACTCACAGCCTCTCAGTGTGCTCTGCTGTCAGAAGGCAGCGTTTTTGGCTTATGTGCAACAGTTAAGCCATCAGGATGTGGAGATGGTTCGTCAGTTGCCCTCATTCATGAGGTGACCCATTTCTTAGTCCCCGGAAAATATTTCCAAAAATTAAATTATGTTTTAGGATTTTAAAAATAGTAGGTGCCCATACCAAAAGTTTACTATTAACTAAGCTGCAAATTGTATTTAAGAGGCAGCCATTCATTGTAAATTTCATGTGTAATAAATAAGACTAGTGTGGTTCCTCTCCTGTTTCCTGGTAATAATTTCATTAGGTCTTTTTTTTTTTTTTTTTTTTTTTTTTTTTTTTTATATGAGCTCAGTTTTTTTCACTTGGCCCAAGTATAAACCTATAATAAATAGACCAGTTCTTATGACTTACATAGTGCAAAAATTCTGGGGGAGATGGTGTTGGTAAGGGCTCTCTGGCTATTGTAACTTTATATGTTGTCCCACCACCTTTTCCGCAAGCTGATGCACCATAAATTAACGTTTGTTTACTCATAAAAGTGCTGAATGTGTAGGTGCCCGTGTTTATATCACTATAGATTGTTGGCTACAAGCTGAAGTTTGAAGAGCAGGATTTTATCTAAATGAACTTTCATTTTAGATATGTAGAGTCACAAGATGGACAGGAACAGGTCCAGCTTCTCACCAATGATGAACATGTAAAGGTAAGCTTTTTAATTAAGACAAATATTGTTTCTCATGTAAAGTGTGAATTTTTATTACTTATCAGGAAAGGCTCTCTCAGCCATCAAACCAAAGGGTGTGTGGGGGTGGGTTTACATGATTGGCACAAAATTGCTAACGCACCACGGAATATGGTTACAGATAGTATGAATGAAATACAGACGTACTACAGGAGTCAGAGCGATGTCAGAGTATATCAGTTTTGAAAAGTAGCTTATAAAAACTGTAATTATAACAACTACTTTTCCCTTTTTAAGGTAAAAGATCAAGAAGCTTTTTTGTCATTTCAAATCCCGGGGGTATTAAACAAAACAATACAGAATTTCACGAAACAAGAAAGTGCCTCATAACAGAACAACAACACAGAGCTAAAGAATAATTAATAAGGGGCTCTCAATCCACCTTTTTTACTGCTTAGAAAGACCCCGTGCTTGAGATTCAACCTTGTTGTGAGGTGAACGTGCTAACGACTACGCCACTGCGCCGCCACTCTACTTAGCTACTTATTTAACCTTTTTTCCAAACCAATGTTTTATATATCATTAAGTCATGTTTTAAGTAAAGCTGTTTTTGTTATTTTAGATGGTGTGTCAGAAGTTACTGAAGGATCTTCGAAAATACCATAAAAATTATTATCCCATCCTCCGCTGTCTGCACACACTCACGTCAACTCTGCCAAAGTATCCACTGGGCAAACAAGTAAGACAATAAACAGAGTTTAATACCAGCCAACTGATCTGTTTTAGGGGAAAAATACTCTTAAATGTTGCTTCTTATGTGGTCATTTTGGTTTTTTATTGGGTTTTTTTTCCCTAAATATTTTCCAAAGATACGGGAGTTGCATATATCCTGCCTTGAGAAAAACATATGGGAAACCAATGAATATGAATCTTCTATGCAGCTTCTAAGGTAACAGATTTTAATGCGTCAGGTAAAATAAGACAAAATAGTGATGCAGGCCATGCATTTCAAGTGTTTAACAGTATAGGACAGTGTTGGTGTTTTACATCTGTTAAGGTGAATGGGTTACTTTAGATTTTATGATTCTAATTGAAATGCTTTCTTGCATTTTTATAATTATAGATTGCTTGCAAAAGATGAGCTGGTAACAATGCTGAGAAAGTGTGTAGACGTTCTTAATTCTGGGAAGACAAAGATTATGATAAGTGCATTGCAGCAGCTGGAACACTACCTTGTCAAGTTTGATCAGTTGGATAGTAGGTTTTTACACATTTCTAGAAAAATGCTATTTTTCACTAATGTAGCTGGTGGATAGATGTTCTTCCATTAAGTTTTATGTTGCTACTTACAAAGATGGCTGACAATCTGTCTCATTCATGACACGGACCACCACAAGGATTTATAACCCTTGTACATGCTGGTTTCTACACCTTTAACCTGTCTGACATTTGTGTTACAGAAAATGAGTATTAATCTAGCATTTGCTTTGATTTTAAATTAAGCCATATTATGATCTCTGTTAGGTATATTTATAGAGGATCATAAGGAAGAGAAAGTTACTTCACCAGAAAAGGATCTTGAAAAGAAAACTGATCTTTTCCAGCTTCAAAAAGTAAGGGGTTATCTGGCTGTTTCAGTTTGTTAAAAAAAGACTATATAGTTTTTATATAATTCTTTATGTAATTTTGCTATTTGTTTAATCTAGACTCTCTTGGAAATGAAAGGCCCAAGAAGAGCGAAAAAAACAAGTCCGTTTGCAGTACTAAGAGACGAGGCCCTAGAATTTTTTGACACTCTTGTAAGGTAACTAATGTCTCTAAAAAAAGTTATTTTAAATTTTTATGTCTTCCCCGTGTCTAACATATAATTATGTAAATAATTGTATGTATATAGTTTTATATCTGACCACAAAACAATTCCCAAGCATTATTTTATTCTTACAAAGTGTTTTCTTCTGAAAAATAGTATTAGTATGAGGAGTGTTACTATTATGCTATTAATTGTATTAAAACCACATAACTGAGCAACAGTAATTAGAAATTATATCATTACCATTTTTTAAATAAGTTGTCACAAACTGTTTGTGTTAATTGCTATTAATAAATTACAGTGTGGTAGGTGCAGTGGCGTAGTGGTTAGCAGGTGGAGCAAGTAGGTCCTAGGTTCAATTCCCAGTGTTCTCCAGGTACTGCGTTTTCTCCCACAGTCCGAAAACATAAACATTAGGTTGAGTTGGTGAATCCAAATTGCCCATAGGAGTAAATGTGAGTTTGTCTATGTGTGGCCCTGTGATGGACTGGTGATCTGTCCAGGGTGAACCCCTGCCTTTTGCTCTATGTGTCCTGGGACTGGCTTCAGCAGTCCCCGTCTGACCCCGAGTTGGGGAATAAGCGGGTATAGAAGATGAATAAATTACAGTGTACAAATAAATAACCTCAAATATGTTTGGTGGAACGCAGTAGTTCAGATTAATAATTGAAAAAGATTAGCACTACCAAGCTTTCACTATTGGGCCCCTGAGCAAGGCCCTTATTCTCCTATTGTTAATCAGCTCTAAAAATAAAATAAATGTAAAATGCTTTGCATGAGTTTTATTTCATTTCATCTTCTTTACCCGCTTATTCCCGAACTTTCCGGGGTCACGGGGG
>JAOTQW010000002.1:9827019-9848469 GCA_026260075.1 Sisor rabdophorus | reverse complement strand
CGCACAGAAAGACCCCGTGCCTGGGATTCGAACCCAGGACCTTCTTGTTGTGAGGTAACCACTATGCCACCGCGCTGCCCTCTTTTAGTATTAGAAAATGGTTTTTTTAACAGACATTATTGTGTGGTTTAATTTAGCGTTACTCCAAAATTTAAAACTAAAATGACAAAAAGAAGGGTATTATGTTAGTCTTGCTTTTTTTCGCTTCAATGGTCTGTATAGGTAGCACTGTTTTAAAAAGATGTAATTTGTACATTACAGTCTTAAAGTCTTTAAAAGCCTTTACATCTGACACTCTCATACATTTATCAAGTTGTAAAATGAGACATTCTTTTCAATTGAATAACTGACTCACAAAACAACACTTTTTCCTTACTTGAAGTCACAGGGTCTGCTGGAGCCTATCCCAACGCACATAAGGTGAAATGCAGGGGTAAACCCTAAACAGGTCGCCAGTCCATCAAAGGGCCAAACACAGACAAACAACCACAAACACTTCGAGTACCCAACGTAAACCCATACAAACTGTGTATAAAAAAAAGACCCCTTGCCTGGGAATCGAACCCAGGACACTCTTGCTGTGAGGCAACCATGCTAACCACTATGTTGCCTCTGTAGACAATCAATCAGAACAACATTTTTTTTACCCAACCTCAATTCAAGGTATATTTTTAAAACTTACTAGACACACTCACAAACAAGTGTTATGTTTTTTGTTAATATGTTCAAACACTTCACTTAGCTTGCTTTGAGAATAGTGCTTAGAATCATAGATAGATACTGATAACATTAGCCATACTGATAACATAGTCCATTTACTCTGCTTTGGTTGGGTCATTGTTTACAAGCTTTTCACTATTCTTTTAGAAGAGATATGACAAGCTAACTTTGGAAAGATCATAACATGCCAGCTATCAAAACCGACTCTTCTCTCTCGGCTAGTTAAAGGTTATACATTTGTTTAAACAGTGTGGCTTTAATTTGATTTCTTATCTTCAAAATGTATAACTATGCTTTTGCCCAAGACCATTTTCTTTATTTTAAGCAGCTGATTATGCTGCAAGTAAATGTGGGTAGCATGATTAAAGCAAGAATTACAAATGATTAGAATAAAGGACATTTCAAATACAAGCTGACTGAAAAGAACTTACAGGTGGTGGAAGGCCATCAAGGTTTCGTCGTGCAGATGGCACATCTGAGACTGGTCTTTTTTTGATCATCTCTCTTTTAGGCTTCCAACGACTTGGGTTGCTCAGATCTCCTTCTGAAACAGAAGCCATGACGGCATCTGCGTCACTAAATGGGTACAGAGATCCTGTCTCATCCTGCTCATGAATACGAGGCTGAGGTTGAAAACCCAAGGTGTTGGGAATAACCTGATCCAAACTGGGGCTGAAAGAATAGGCAGGCAAAGGTGTCTCTATTACAGGGATCTCCAAAACACTGATATGTTCTTTAGAAGATTCTACTGCATCCTGAGACTGAGGTGTGTGTCGCCCACCATCATCATCAAACTCTTCTTCTCCACTACTGTGGACTAGCATGGTGGCATCAGATAAGGATTTTTTGTGCCCATAGTGCACATCCTCTTTCAGAACCTCCTCAGCCTCTGTTCTCTCCTGGAACACGTTAAGCGCAGAGGTAGATGCAGAGGTAAGGAGAGAAACAGATGGAGCACGCTTTGATGTTGTCTCTGAGGTAGAAACGGACACAGTCCTCTCCTTCAGCCTCATGGTTTCCAGACCATAAGTCAAGCCAGCAAGCTCTATAGAATTGCGCTTGTAAGTGTAAGGGCGTCGTGTGCCAGTGGGAACGAGAGGCTCACTCATTTCTTGCAGCGAGTGTGCCACAGGGAGGCTATCCTCCTGAAAAGTTTGAACAGAGTGGTGTACGCGACGCGTGATAAGATCAGGGCTACTGCTGCTTGCATGAAGGTGCCGTGACAAGTCTGGAGTGCTGTTGGCTGGGCGTGGGCGGCTGTAGGGGTAAGGTGGAGGCGGTCTGTACACTTGAGCCCTCATAATGTTGGGTGCTGGGTAAGCATGGGCCTGTGCCAGCTGTACATCAGTGAGCTCAGGAACGCTGACAGCACCCACCACAGGCCTCCGCTCACCTGGGTAGGGGTATGGTGATGGGCTGTGAAAGCTGTAGTGGTGGTGATACTGAGCTGCTGTTCCTCTGTTCTCCCGAATCTCTGGCTGGCTGTACACGAGCGGATCGGGTCGGCTGTACGCATAAGAGTTACCGATGTTGAGGTTCCTCATAGAGTGGCTATGACGTTCGGGCATGGCCAAAATGGCACTGTGGTTCTTCTGGCGCATGACGCTCTCATAGTCAGGCGTCGCTCGGTACGAAGGTGGAATCAGGACACTGTGGCGTTGAGTGGGCACATAGTCAGGCCGTGTGATGTCACTGCCAGTGATGCTTGGATTTGAGGACATTGGTGATGGCTGCATATAGTGTTTTGGGTTGGTAAGAGAGCTGGTGCTATGGGCACTGTACACACTGCCATTTCGAATTCTTCCATTGTACTCGAGTGGTGAGCAGTCCAGACTCGTCTGAGAGTGGTAGTAATAGCCGTTGTGATTATTCATGTAAAGATTGTCTGTGAAATTAAAAAAGTGAATATAAGGTTTAAAGGCATAAGGTTTACCTTATATATAAGGCTGATAAATCAAATATGTTTTACCTTGAGACGATTTATAAGGCTCCCTATAATGGCTATTATAGTGCAGCTGCGGTGGTGGCATCATGTATGTCTGGGGCTTAGGCTTCAGCAAGAAAGAAAGAAAGAAAGAAAGAAAGAGAGAGAGAGAGAGGGAAAGGGAAGAGCCACCCCTTTTTAGATTAGGAACCATTTGTTCCATGCGAACATAAAGGTTTATAATTATGGCCATAACATCCATAAAAAACCAAGACAAATGACCTTGTAACCATAAAATAAACTGCAAAAAACAACAACAAAAATTTAGTTTAGACCTACCATTGAAATTCTTGTGGAGGAGCGTCGTCTAACTGGGTTTACGGTTGTTGGTTCAGCTTGCCTGTCAGAACAGGAAAAAACAAAGGTAAAGCAAATCAGACTACAGGCTCATCAACTGTACTGTATCTCTTGCACTTGAAAAAAGTAGAAAAGATTCCAGGACCATCTTTGGGTCAAGATTCCCAATTGCTAAGTATTTTAAAATGTGAACCTGTTTAAGAACATGCAGCAGGAATGTACAGATTTACGCATAGTGCATTATCTTAGTTTTGGAAAGGATAAGGGAAGTCTATGAAGAGTAGGTGCAAGACGAAACAGTCTTGCTCACCCCTTGTTAGATTGCAAAGAGGTAAGAGAGAGCATTGAAAAGCGTGGAAATGATAGAGTGAGAAAAGACTTCTGTGAGCTTTCAGAAGCTGGAGCTTCAGATTCCTCTCTGGAGACAGGAAAATGATAAGGATGAAGCAATAAGAAGCAGAAGAGATAAACACCCTATCAGCTGAAAGGGATGGACTAAAAACAAACACACACACACACACTTACTTACAGGGTACATTTGTTGATCTTATAGAACCTGTGCCGTGCCAGGCACATTCTGCACATATATTTGGAAGTCTCCATGTCTTCCTAAAAAAGCCAAAACAGTGACTAGTGTTATGCTTGTAATAGTGATGCCTTCCTTGGGACTATTTTTCTTTTCCAGATAAGATGGCCTTTAAATGCTCCCAAAGATAAACATTTTAAGTGGAAATCTGGGTTTCATAAAAAAAAATCTTTAATTTTTCTATGTATGAAAACCTATGGAACATCCTGTATACAATAGACGAGAGTATAAACCACATAACTGCTAACCACTTTAAGTAAAGAACATAGGATAATGAGCATAAGCAGGGTTCATTACACAGCACTTACAGTCTGAAACTGAATGGTGTCTTCTTTGTTGGCTAGTTCCAATGCAAAAAATGACTTGTTGTGAGTCATGTTGTTAATGTCATTCCAGCTAAATTGGGAAAAAAGAAGAAAAAATGCATATAAACTGCAAATGGATAAAATTCCCTATATGCAAAACCTATACATCCAAAAAATTATCAAAAGTTATGTTAGTAACCATCACAACCATATGTGGACCTTGCCCAGGCTGGTGCCAGTCTTTCATACACTATATTGCTAAAGGTTTGTCGGTCACCTGGCCAACAAATTGTGGTTCCTTTCCAAAATGTTGCTACAAATATGGAGGCATAGAGTTGTCTAGAATGTTTTTGTATGTTACATTTTTTCATTAACTGGAACGAAGAGACTCCAACACTGTTTCTGTTAAAGATGGAATGAGATGTTTCAAAATACATATATGAATCAGATGGTCAGGTGATGACAAACTTTTGCCAATTTAGTGTAGTTGCGCATGCATCGAGTACATGATGACTTTAGTTATCAATTTAAACAATATTTTTATTAAACAAATACACACTAGAATAGAAGAGGTGCTTTTCCAGTTTTGTGCTTTACAAAAATCCCATCCAGGTTGGATCCAATGAGTATATCCGCACCCTGGCTGTCCTGTGGTATTAAACAAAACGCTTACAAAATAGTTGTAACTACGGGAACAATACAAAAAATATAGCTGCCAATAATGTTGACATAACATTAAGACATAAAATAGGCAATGCTTTACCTTTGCTTGAAAACTTTCTTGACCATAGCCTTCCATTTGCTCAACTTCTTGCATGTACAACAATTCAGCTTCTTGCACTGCCATACCCCTGCGAGTATAAGATTTGGATTGCAGACATGCACCAAACAACCAACAAATTGTTTCTGACCTAACCACATTGTCTCATCTTACACAGGACTAATAAAATAAAGCTTTCAAAACAATTACAATTCAACAGCTGGACTTTTTTGACTGCTGAACTGGACTTTCCTGCAAATTCTTGACAGATACAAGCAAGTTTGTTTTATTTGCCTGTCTTAAAATGAAACAGCTGTCTCTATCTAGCCATCAAGCTCGAAAAAAGAAAATATTCAACAACCAAAATAAATAAATGAATCTCTACCAATGACCAATATGCTCATGTTCTCACCTGTAGCTCTGATAAAGCAAGGCAACTTTTTGAGTGGCTTCTTCGATAACTCTCTCATCTTGAATCCAGTCCTATACAGAATGAAATGCAAAATGGATTAGGTAGCTGTTAGAAAACTAAAATAAAAAATTAAAAACAAACTTACCATGGGAAAAAGAACAAATTTTTGAAGAAATTCCTGCGAGTCATAACGGTTAAAATCGCCAAAGTCAGCTAAAACAAGAAAGGGAGCACAAACTTATCAGTTAAATATTAAGGTCATACTTAAACTTTATTAATAACAATTTAGCCCATCCTTGTCGGACATGCTCAATATCTAGTGTCCAGGGTTTTAAGTAATTATAACAAACAATTTTAACAAAATAAAAGAAAAAGCAAACATGCTAGTTAATAATTTTTGCAGTCATAAACCTAGCAGCCTATTAGTAACAGCATGTCCAGTCATCCTTTTAGAAATGTACACAAGATAGGACAACAATCTAAATCGCAGCATTGCAAATATATAAAAATAGCCATGTATTAGTTTTTGACACTTGATCTAACCACTCCAAATCAATCTAAAGACGTAAAATGTACAATTATTAGCCAGTTTACAGCAGAGCAACAATGGCATTCTTTCTCTATGTGAGATGCACATGGGGAAGTAGTTTAGATCTGGCTGCAATCGCAAGTGATGTCAGTTCCCATGCTATGCTAAGTCCAAGCCAGTGACTTATACTGCCAGATATATCTTTGCCAGAAGAGTTTGAGATTCTTCCACTTGGCAAAAATTAAGGCCAGAACTTCTAAGCCTACAAGCTCAGCTAGCTTAGTCCGGGATCGCAACTTAATTACGTTGACCAAACAGACAAGGGCAAAGTGTACGTACGTACGTGTACACACACACACACACACATCTTCCACTTAAAAAGATCAGAGAGGCCTGTAATTTATTAAAAGGTTTTTACCCCAACTATGAGAGACATTTATTTGCAAATAAAAGACACCTGTCCACAACATCGAACAGTCACACTTCAAACTTCACTGTAGCAAACACCAGAGAGCTGTCAAAGGACACCAGAAACAAAATTGTAGACCTGCACCAAGCAGCTTCGTGGAAAAAAAATCCACTGTGGGAGCAATTATTAAAAAATGGTTGACATACAAGACTACTGATAATCTCCCTCGATCTGGGGCTTAACACAAGATGAACACAAGAACGGTAAGCAAAAATTCCAGAACCACAAGGGAGGACCTAGGGAATGACCAGAGAGCTGTGACCAAAGTAACAAAGGCTACCATTAGTAACATACAGCGCCACCAGGGACTTAAATCCTGCAGTGCCAGATGTGTCCCAGTGCTTAAGCCAGTACATGTCCAGGCCTGTCTGAAGTTTGCAGGTGAGCATTTGAATGATCCAGAAGAGGAGTGGGAGAATATTATATGGTCAGATAAGACCATAATATAACTTGATAGTAAAAACTTGTTTGGAGTAGAAAGAATGCTGAGTTGCATACAAAGAACACCATAACTACTGTGAAGCATGGGGGTGGAAATATCATGCTTTGGGACCGTTTTTCTGCAAAGGGACTGATGACGGAGGAAAGAATAAATAGGGCCATGTATCATCAGATTTTACATAAAAACTTCCGTCCATCAGCAAAGGCATTGCAGATGAAACGTGGCTGGGACTTTCAGCATGAAACAAAGGAGTGGCTTTAGAAAAAGCATTTCAAGGTCCTGGAGTGGTCTAACCAGTCTCCAGATCTCAACCCCAGAGAAAATCTTTGGAGAGAGTTGAAAATCAGTGTTGCCCAGGGATCACTGCTCTAGAGGAGATCTGCATGGAGGAATGGTCCAAAATACCAGCAACAGTGTGCAAAAACCTTGTGAAGACTTACCGAAAAACGTTTTCCACAGTCATTGCTAACAAAGGATATTTAACAAAGTATTAACTTTTTTTAAATGACCAAATACACATTTTCCACCAGAATTTCCAAATAAAATATTTTAAAAACAGAAAGTGATTTTCTGGATTTTTTTCCACATACATTCATCAAGGTATACCTATGACGAAAATTACAGTCCTTCCTCATCTTTTTAAGTGGGAGAACTTGCACAATTAGTGGCTGACTAACTATCTTTGCCCCACTGTGTGTGTGTATATATATATATATATAAATATATATATACCTTGTACAGCCAAGCCAGCTAACCGGATGCCTTGTTCAATTGAACACGGAATTTTGCCCTCCAAAACATCTTTCTTTAGCTGGAGATAATACTGGTATCTGTTGGAGAGAATGTGAACATTGAAACAAAAAAAAAATTACATTTTATTTTCTATTATCAGTTAAAACACTATGCCTTACATACAATAAAGCATATTAGTCACCTGGTTATCTCTTCTTGTAACTGAGAGAGTGCTGGCACATAGAATATGACTCCAAAGTAAACAGTGGGCTCCTGTCCGTACTTGTCAAGCTGTTTTTTCAGAGGCTTTTCTAAATCAATCCATCTCTGCTGGTTTTGTTTGTTAATATACCAGAGACTGAAATACATGATCTGCAAAATGATAAAAATGTCATAAAAGTGTACAGGTTAAATTCCTTTATCATATTTCATCAAAATCCAGGTAAAAGGGGAAATCATTATTAAAATAAAAAATAAAACCCTAATCACTTCTCCACACATCAAGCCTTCATGACGACTTGGACAAATACGATTAACAAGAATTAATAATCTGTTTTCATCTCTACGAGCACCTGCTGCATGGCTGTTCATAGCTTCAATCTGGTCACTAAAGAATCCCAGTTGCTGTGTCGTTCAGACAGCTTCACACACCCTTTACTGAAACCCTATTCTCAAGAAGAGTTAGCCATATCCAGATGTTATGTACTATAGTACTAATAAGATTTAACACCTTTGACAACCACATGCATAAAAATATTACACACTGGTGTAATCTTTAAACAAAATTATTTACAGCATTTGGCAGACACCCTTATCCAAAAGCAACTTAGATTTCTACATATACATACATACATACACACACACATAATAAGTGTCTTTAAAACAATTAGCAAAATTACAAGTTTTTATTAATTTGCAAATTTAGGTGTTCTGAACTCTGAATACAAACAAACTGCGACATGACTATTGCAGATACACATATTGCATTGTTGCTAAAACAATATATACAGCCCTGGATTAAACCCTGACACATCTTACAAAAAGTAAATAAGCAATATCCAGAATTGACCAGATTGTGTTGCAGAAAATAAAATTACATATGCAATTTATTACTTAAAACAATACACACCTCTCGTAACTGGAGTCTTTGAGCAACAGCCTCCAAACATTCCTGGCCTGTGCTTTCCACAGATAGTGTAAACTCAACAAATTCGCCATTAAGCAGCTGTATGCGTGTGACCAGGCAGCTCTTGCTGGAGACAGTATATCTTCGTGTCCTCTTAAGCTTTAATCCAAATGGTAATGGCATGTTTCACCAGCAACACGGCCCTGTTAGAAGCCAGAATGATTTCCTCTGATTAACTTAAAAATTAAGCCATGGGTAAACAAGAAAATATGTCCGGCCTCTGAGGGCAGTAATGGGGATCCCTGAAAAGAAAAAAAGTGGAGTAACATTATGGTTTAAATTACTGTTTCAGAATTTGTGAACAACCCTCCCCCAATTGTTTGTATGATCCTAATAAATTACATGAAACAAAACTGTACTGTTTGTGTTTTAACCACAATTAGAGAAATCAATGTTTTTTCTTTTTATGAAATATATTATATGAAAAACTGTTAGTAAAAACAAAACAAGAACCATAAATCGAGATTTTAAAGTAACATCGAAGCTGAATCGCCAATCCTCTTCCAAGCGTCTACAGTTCCCCAATGCTGTACAAAGTCTGATTTGTTTGGTGTGGCTGCAGCTCTCGGACAACAACAAAAACACCGAAAGCTATACGAAACTCGATTAACAATACAACCCAACCCGTGCGTTTAGGTGCTCACCGATTGAGCAGCCAGAAACTATAAACAATATAATTAATCGACAGGGAGCAAGAAAATTAGGTATGAAACATGATGAATGAGATTAATAAGGCTCCCTCCCAGATTCCAAACTTGAACACTAATAGCACTTGCCGAGCCCTGAAACACAAACGTCACAGTCATACCACTTTTATAATACTTACAAAAAAAACTACTTTACAGCAGTGTTTTTCTGCAGCAATAAGCCGAATAAATTAGGCTGATTCAACAGGTTGATAGCTAAAGATGAAGGCATGGCTGCAACAACAAGTAACCACCATAGACACATTTCCGGACTACCAAACTAAATTCTCCGTCTACTGCGAGCGAGTTTCGCGCACGGCAGTTTTCGATAAAGATGCTAAAACTAAAAAGTGTAAAAAAGGACTTAAACACATGCTTTATTTTGCCCTCAAGCTAACGCTAACGTAGCATAACGGCTAGTTAAAGTAACACTAGTACGCGTGAGTGTTTGCGTACGGATTAGTCAACGCTAGGTTGTAAACTCCGTTACTTACCCTGTAAATAACCGGCCTGTGGTAGCTATTTAATTCACATGAGTTGTTTTTAAAGATTACACACGCTTTGGCGTTAAGACTTGCAAATTGAGTACATTTTTCCTGAAGTTTGTGGTGAATCACGCACATTTGGCTCACGAGTCACACTTGGAAGCTGGTCCAATACTTCACTTCCGGCGAAAACACGCACACGCACTCGCACACGTTTGGAGGAGTGAACCATGTAGTCATCCGCGGAACTATTTTACAAGCGTTAACATTGAAATTTATTTTAATACTTAAACAATCAATAACCAATGTAAACGTATAACACTTACTTACATGTATACATTTGCATAAATGTCGATCATTACACGAGTGAATGTTGGATGTCTAAATATTTGGATAAATTAGCGCTATGATACACAGAAGAATTAGGTGTGTTACATCAGACAGCTGGAAAGCCCTGCAGCGGGAATGTCAGGAATGAAACAGCTGCCTCCCACTTAACTCTTTACCCAAACCGGTTACATTACTACATGTAAAATGTGTTTACAATTTTGTGTTGCTTTTAGACACCGAATTTAACTTTATACCTCGTGTTAATTATTTTTAATCGACTACTTAATATATTCAGGTATGCGGCTTCTGATTAATGTAAAATTGAACATCGAATGTTTTCGAAAGGGGCGGTGCGGTGGTGTAGTGGTCAGCACAGCCGCCCCACAGCAAGAAGGTTGTGGGTTCGATTCCTGAGCAAGGAGTCTTTTTTGTACAGAGTTTGCATGTTCTTCTTGTTTTTGTGTTGGTTTTGGTTGTGGGCTCTCAAGTTTTTTCCCCACAGTCCAAATTCATGTACATTAGGTTGATTGGTGATTCTAAATTGCCCATAGATGTTATGTGTGTGTAGGATTGTTCGTCTATAGGTGGCCCACCCAAGGATTGGTGACCTGTCAAGGGTCTTCCCCCTGTTATTTACCCTATGCTGGGATAGGCTCTAGCAGACACCCATGACCAAGAGTCAGGGAATAAGCAGGTATAGAAGATGAATAAAAATTAATTTTCTGAAAATGTAAAACTGCAATAGAACAATGTTCTTACTATAAATATGACTTACTCTTATTTAATGAAAAAACAAACCATATTTTGAATACATATTTTGCATTCTCATCTATTATTATCTATTCTTATTAATGATCAGTCCACTGCTGTTCACACTGCTGACTCACGACTGTGTAGCAATGCACAGCTCGAATCATATCAAGTGCATGCTTTTCAGAAACTTAAATCAACTTTCTTAGATCAACAATACATGCTGATTGCATTTACTTTTAGTCATTTCATTGATCCAAGTTTTTCTGATCAAGTTCCACAAGAACTAAACATTCTGAGTTATGGTTTGTCTTAGAATAATCTCTTCCAATTATTGTGAATTAGCTTAAAAAGCTTAAAAAGTCAAACAATATTTTATATTAACAGGATAACACTGAAAATCAAGTAGCGGTATATCTGTATATTATTAAGACAACCAAGTTGGTAGGGTGATCTCACATTTTAACCAGTATTGCAAATTGGAAAAACTGTGTTCTCTTTTTTTAATAACTGTAATGCAATTTTCCAGTTTGGAACACGTTTAATTTTATCAGTGAACTAATTAATAAAAGTTAGTAAATGCACATAACATTGGATATAGATATTTGCATTGAACAAACCTCTCAGTAATTTAAGTAGCAAGGCTCATCTTTAAGGTAAGCAAACCATGTTCCTAAGTTCATTTAATTCTAACAAACTAACAATTGCCTGATTTCTAGTTTACATTCAGTTTTCTATCAGGCTGAAATGTGATATTTTAGCTTCTTACCTTGCTGTGATTAGCACTTATTTGGATCCATTATTCAAAACAAAATGCTACATCTAAAGGGACTCCACTGTTCTTGTTTATAAAGATTGGTGTGTGACAATTAAGTAACCTTTTATTGTCAATAATTATTTTGTAATTATATGTATAAATTAAAAAGCAAAATAAGTCCCCTCTTATTATAATTGTTGCTCTAGATACAGTCTGCAAAAATGCAATATGGGGTCTTTGTTTGTTTTAATCTAAGCTGCAAAATAAGCTTAATCCAAAACCAGAAAGCTTTAAACATGTATTTATTGAATATTGCTTCCAAAAAGGGTAAATAGACACTCACAGAAATCATTACAAAACAGAAAACTCATCATCACTATTTTTTACAAAAGACTCTTGTTCCGTAACACCTTGTAAACTGTGAATGTCAGACACATTTAGGGACTCTGCCATGTTTCTGCTAAGTTCATCTAAGACATCATTATCTGCACAGTTCTGATGCCTGTCCTTTTTGGTCAACTGATGGTTTTCTAAGGTCAAAAGTTTTGCATTTTCTTTTTCATGGGCTTGCTCTAAACACATTGTGGCTTTTTTTTTCTCCTTCTCCACCTGATATTATATTTTCTAAAATGTTTTCATTTGCTGATATGGTGTGTAAGGTAGGAATTACATGATTAGGTTCCCAAATATCCTCGTTCTTTGCAGGTGCAGAACAAAGATTGTTTGTATCTTCTGATATCTTTCCAAACTTTTGCTGAAAACTCAGATCACTGTGTCTGTATGATGAAGTTTCTATCTTCTTGTGCTCAAGAACAGTAACAGGAGAAAAAAGGGGCTTTTGCAAATCATTCTGCAGTGTTTCCAATAGGTGGCGCATTTTTTCCTTAAAAGACAAAGTTAGTTAGTTTCATTAGAATTATTCAATAAAATTTGAATTATTGGTAAAAAAGAGCTAATCAAACTCACCATACTGTACATGTAATAAATAATACTCACTTCAGCTAACCGATGTTTATTCATATAAATATGGCGCTCAAACACACGCTGCAGGACCCTGTAAAAAAAATACTATTAGAAATAACTGGAAAACTTTTTTTGCACCTGAAAGATTAATGAATTCAATGTACCTGTCAGAATAGATGCCCCTCTGTATAATTTCATTTGTTACATCAGTAATAAACTCCAGGTACATTAATTCTTCCTCTCTAAAAAGGAAAAAATGTAAATCTTGTAAACACAAAAACATCTTTTGCTTCAAACAATAAAAATGCTAAATCTAAAAAATGGTTCCAATAAGAATCAGTTAAATGACCATTAACCTACAGGTTTGGTCTACAAGGTTGTCTAATATGTCTAAGGACAAATGGAAGCTTTAGCTTACTCTGCTGTTACTTTTCTCATTATCGGGGATCTCATTCCTTCTGGTGATACCCTAAAAAAACAAATCACAGTACAACATACAAGCCAACGGTCCCAGATAAAACAGTATGCTCTAAGTAAAACTTTAAATTTGATTTCTACCTTAAGGAGCTAAGAAAACCCTCACTCCCTGTGAACTTATGTTCAATGCCATAATGTCCAACCCTATTTGGCTCTTCTTCAGACCACTCATTGTCAACATTGCAGGTCTGTTCAAAACACACATTAAGGCATTATCTATAGAAACATACACAAATTATATTACTTTGTATCTATTAATCTATCAACACATATACCTAACATGTGTATGTTTATTAGGCTAATTCTTAATATAATAGAAATGTACCTGAGGTAAATCCTGTTCTGCTGACAATTTTTGGTTGCTGCCCCCCCAAAAAATATAAATAAATAAAGTTAATATAAGCAAAACAGAGAGACTGAGAGGAGCTACAAGTAATATTTCTCCTTTCTGCTTGTGTGAGTCAGTAAGTGATGATATCAGCACTGAGCAAGGGAATGAGCAATATGTTTAAAGTAAACCACCCTAGCAGGCTAGAAAAAAACATATGTGAACGGTTCACTACATAAATGGCTGTAAATATTGAAAGCATGTTTAAAAAATAGAATAAGAAAATCAACACATTGCAAATATCAGTTTTGTTGTACCTTTTGTGGTGAGTGTCTGTTTGATTGCATTTAGCCAGCAAATTTTCCTCAGCTCCTTTCCTACTTGCGGGCGTGTAATACCGATAGCTTGACAGAGTGGAATTGTAATCTGTTTTGAGAGTTCTGGGAGTAAAAGGCTTTTCTTCTGTAAAGAACTGTACATGTTTGTTAAGAATGTCACCACTGTAGGTTTTCTCTGTAGGGCTTTGAAAACTTTTAAACTTCTCCTGTCTTGAAGATGTGTCACATGAAGAAGTCAAATGGTGCCTCTGAGATTTTGGGCTTATGTAACTCAATTCCGAATATGGCCGACAGTTGTGAAACTGTGCATACATTTGGGAAGGGTACACAATTTGCTTAGAGTGAAATGAAGTACTGGCCCTAGGGGAGGACATGACAGAGTCACCTGTGTTAAAATAGGCACTTTCAGCACCTCGAATAAAGGGTCTGACCTACAGAGAGAACAAAAGGTCTTTTTAAATTCTACAGTTAATTTTTGTCCAATATTGAATGTTTACAAACAATGAAGACATGATTCAGAAAAATCTTCAGAAATTATTTTACATTTCTGGATGGGAAAGCGGTAATATTCTCCAATCTGAGACTTCTCTGTGAAAGGGATTTTGCTGACTGGGTCCTGTCAGTAGCATCTTTTCTAATCTGTTTACGTTGCTTTTGGTCAATATCTGCGTGCATAGATAAAAAAAATTAAAGGCAGTCATGATTTGAACACAGTGCTTTAATGTCTTAGTAGAGTAAAGTCTGGCTTTACACCTACATTTTATGTGACATCGCATACTTTTGGGTGCTGAACAGTCCACTGCAGCTGAGTAGGTGAGAATAAAGGAAATGTAGTTGTGTTAATAGCTATAATAGCAATAACAAAAAACAGAATAAAAATAATAATACGTGTATCTACATCTACCTTTTGCTGAGTACACCTTTTTGTAATGAGAGATCATGTGATCTTCAATAATGCGTTGATTAATCAGCCTGTTACTGGAGTTAGGACCGAGTGCTGCAAAGGCACCCAAGTTTTGGTTATTAGCCATATTTCTTAAATCAACCCCACGGATGTGCAGATAATTGTATAACAATCGTATAATAATTATTTTTTATTAGACCTGAGAGATAATTAATCCTATGCACAATGATGTTGTAAAGGCGTCTAAAAGATGTGTGCACCTTTTTTTAAATTTTTTATTGATCTTCCACAACGCGTAGCAAAACACAACTTTATTAATACAAGATAAAAGCATTTATTATAATTAGTGTCGCTTAGATCTTTGGCTAATGTTACCATTAGTTCGCCGGTGAATATTACCTCGCTTTCCATCCATGACTGGTAACACCGCCGCCAAGTATCCCATGCTCAAAATAAAACAAAATGGTCAATGAAAAAGGCTACTCTTACAAATGAATACATTACAGCGCTATCGAATAAAAAAATATCCCAAATTCTGTGGCTGGCCTTATGGTAGACATAAATGCGGCACATATTTCGCCTTAGCTATCTAAGTAGCATCCCGTCACAAAGCTTCTTGGACGCCATGATGGTTGCTAAGAGTACGTCATTTCGTAATACAGAAACGCCCTCATGAATAATTTATTCACAAAGGCGAATTTAAAACAACAGTAACAATAAAAACGCGGGAGAAACATTCATTCATTCATGTTTTATACCCGCTTATTTCCGAAAACCGAATCACGGGGGCCCGCTGGAGCTATCCCAGCGTTTCCAGATGTTTATTGTGATACCACCATTGTTATTCTTGACTGTTTAACATGATTGGAGGATGCTGTGCCTTTAAGACAAATATAGCCCAATTTCTTTTATTATTAAGCGGAATTATGGGCAGTTCCTACACTTAACCTGGTTATCTAAAATAATCAACTTCTATTTATTTTAAACTTTTATTCAAAACCAGAATATGTACACCCACTTGAATTATTTTTTATAGATGTTTCTGAGCTGTTCCATTTTGTTTTATATTGCACATTTTATTTATCTTTTTTCACTCAACAGCACCCAACATAGCTTTAATTTAAATGTATTCTTTAAATATGAATAGATTCCCTTTTTTAATATGAATAATATTAATATAAAGCTCTGTAATTTTTTTGGTTTATTACACCAGAAAAGCGTTGCCTTTTGTGCAAAGTTCCAGTACACAGACCTACTGAAATCGATCAGTATCATTCATATATTGATGTTCGGTGAATAAGCATACTTTTTGTACAAAGTAATCTTAATTTTGCACTTTTTATTGAGCTGTTAATGTTGAATATAGGCAATATCCGGCTTCAGTGAATGGCGTTTATAGCAAACACTTGGCTAGATCTGGTAAATGAATTGTGGCTACAGCTTGAAAATGTGTTCTGTGGTTCTGTACTAGTCTGACATGCTATTTAGTACGCTAGTATAGATTCTTGGGCGCAGCTGATGTCTCTACCCCCACGTGTTTACGGGAATAAACGCTTTTTCTGCCGGGAAAATTGTCCACGCTTATAGCATTCAGACACCAGTAAGTAAAAAAGTGTTTCAAATCGTTTATTGTATCAGTTATTTTTCATTTCTCAATGTTTAATATCTAATATCCATTAACAGTTTTAAAGGTGGGGTTTTGAAGCAAAGTGAAATGCATTCAAATAAAGCATACAGACTTTGTTCATATATAATTTCGCTCGGCTCTATTTTATTATTTATCCAATTGACTAGTTTGTTTTTAGTATTTTCATAATCAGATGTATTGTATGCTAATAAGGGCGTGATGTTGAATTGAACTGAATGGCTATTATCCAGAGGCGTGCACAGGCATGATGCGCGCTCTCGTGCCGAGAGAATTTCTACAGCCTCACACAATACAGATTAAAAAAGAACAGAGGCGATAGCATTCGAGGAGCCATTTCAGACGTGATTAACAGATTGCCGATTACCATTTTGCCAAATGTAGTTAATTAGCAAATCTTTATCAATATAAAAAATCTTTTTTGGTCCATTGAGAAAAAAATTCACAATGAAATTTCCGCTGGAGAATCCAAGAAAGCAAGTGAATTGGAATCCCGAGCAAGGTGGGTGTTTATTCTGATTTCTTTAGATAAGAAATTTGAATACTATTTTCAATGTCACATGCTTTTTAGATTGTGTTGCAATTCACACCAGATTATATTTTCATTTACTGTGGAATTTTTTAATACAATTTTGTTTTACACAATATTTACAACTATACTTTTGTCTATCCATGTTACTTATTTAAAGATTAAACTGTAATGCTATAATGCAAAATAATTATACTTTTATTGGTATAAATATTTGTGTTTATTAATGAGCCTGGGTATTGATACTATGGGTGGATGCTGTGAAAGAACACGTTATGCCTGTGTGGTCCTTGCGAGCTTCCTGAATGAGGACACTTAGTAGTTTATTTATTACAGGTCACCTTTTATTATAGGAAAAGTCATATATATATATAATATAAATAAAAATCATATGTGTAGATATTTAGTTGCAAGATGTATAAAAAATATAAAAAGTGAATTGCATTTAGAGAGGTGATTATATTATTATCAGATTAGTAATTGCAATTTTTTTATTTATCAAACTCATATTGTCCATAATAAAACTCTGATAAAACGCTCTGATTCCAGTCATGTGATAAAACAAAACTGCATAGAGGTGTAGCTAGTACCATCCAGCAGTATTCTTAAGTACTGCAGCAGTATTCTTGAGGGTAACACAAAAAATACCTTTAAAATAAAATACTTGCACTATTACTGAGTCAGGGTGGTAATTTGCTTTGCTCACAGTGTCTCCTCAGTAGAAACTCCACCCTTTCATTTACCACATAAAAAACTATTCCCATAGGATGGCAGGTAAGCTTACCAATTTGCATCTATTTAGAAGCTTAAAATCTGTCATTTTTTCTTTGTTCCCAACTCTGTTCTTTTTTATATTATTGTCATTTTTATAGTAATTATTTAGATCTATCCTTGAAAAAATAAGTAATTTAAGATATCTAAAAAAGTTACTTTTTAATGACACACTGGATCAACATTTGTTTACACTAAGGCTTGGATTGAGCAACACTTTACAGGACATTTATACACATAAGCAGTAGTTTAATGAACAATTATTATTTTTGTTTTTAGGTTTATTTTTTATAGGAATTGTTGGCCATTTTTGCCTTTATTGATAGGACAGAGGGATGAAATGGGGTTCATAGAGCGGGAGAGAGATAGAGAGAGAGAGAGGTGGGACTGGAACCCAAGACAAAAAAAACCCAAAACATCTGCACATGTCAGTGCCAGCACCTTAACCCAATACACTATGCTGCCGGCCTTTGTTATGTTTATTTTTATGTTTTCTTCTTAATGTAATACTAACTTTAAAAGAAACCGTTACAATATTAAAGCCATATTGTGCTTATGTATCTAAAATCAATAGCTTATTTATAGATTATAAAAGATTATATTTTAATATGCCATTGTATTAAGCTAAATCAACTCTAATTCTGACTGAATATAATTTTTGTCTTGTATTTATTCTCCTCAGTGGTTGTTCAGACAAACATGGCCTCTCCAAAGAAGCCACAACCAGGTGTCATACAATCCTCCCTAGTCCATGCAGGTGTAACTGCCATGCAGAACCCCATCGGCTGTGAGTTAGCATCAAATGAACACTGTTCTCTGCCACGGCTCTCCATCTCCTCACGCTCAGCAAGCATAGTGGCCAGCATGGATGCCATATCTGAGGGTTCGGCTCTCCATTCTGTGATGAAGTGGAAGACAGTGCTGGCTTTATTTGTGGTGGTGGTGCTCTATCTGGTTGGAGGTGGTTTAATATTTCAGGCCCTAGAGCAGCCCTTTGAGAGTGACCAGAAAAACACCATCACACAGGAAAAAGCACTATTCCTCCAAGGAAACCCATGTGTATCTCCTGCTGAGCTGGAAGCTTTAATCAAGGTTAGTGCATAGCAGTTCTTTTACTGCACAGCAATTCTGTATCTCTTAAATTCACATTATTTTTATCCCAAATTAACTTAAATTGTTTTTAGATGATATTTAGTACTTCAAATTAATAAATAAAACAAACATTAAAACAAAAATGTACCACATGTTTAAGAACGGCTTGAATAAAGCCGAAATAATGTGATAAAGGCGATGTAGGGTGGCCTCTGGTGGTTAAGAGTTGGAGTCGGTTCACATAGTAAATGATAAAATAGTGTTCTGTTTTACTTTTATGTACTTTTACTGACTCGGAAGTAATATAGTTAAAGGACTTAATTATATATACAAATGTAATATTAAAGCATGCCTGAATTATACAATCAACTTGGTATAACGGGAAATATAAAATTAATGTAGTCATTGAAATAGTTTTATATACGGTTATTACACATTGTTTTGGAAGAACAATTTGGTGCTGTGTAAATGGCATTACTGCTTTTTAACGTTATTCTTTTAAGAAAATTTAAATTATTTCAATAGTTTTGTTGTCTAATTTTCAATTAGCTTTTGTCTTATAATACACAATATTGTGTACAATTTTATATACTATTGATGTCTTAAAATTAGAATATACACCAATACATATACACTAGAAATGCTAATTGATGAGAGTCTGTTACATCCATTAATGTTAGCTGTGCCCAGTGCCTTATTATGAATTATAGAATTACAGTTTTTTTTTATTTATTTATCTTCCAAGCCGTTTATTCCCTAGCTCTGGTCACGGGCCGAAAGGCAGGGGTACACCCTGGACAGGTCGCCAGCCCATCGCGAAGCCACATATAGACAGACAACCACATGCAATCACATTCACACCTATTTAGAGTCACCAATAAACCTAATGTACATATTTTTGGACTGTGGGAAGAAACCAGTATACCTAGAGGAAACCCACGCAAGAGCAGGCAGAACATGCAACTTTGCACAGAAAGACCCTGGAATCAAACCCAAAGGACCTTCTTGCTGTTAGGCGAATGTGCTAACCTCTATACCACCGTGCTGTCCGAATAACAGTTTTACTTTACTATAATAGCAGGGCAAAAACTTGCTCCATTATATGACAATATGTTGCTTGTTACTGTAAGCAACATTAAGTAAATGTTTTGCCTTATATAATACTTTATTATATAAATTCCAATATATAATGTTTACAAATGTGTGCAGACATCCCAGCACAGACACATGATCCATAACTGTCCGTTTTAGACATCCTATACTATTATATTCCAAAAAGGGTCCTCCCTAACCCCTAAACTCTTATAATAAGCTTTAAGGTCTGCTATATATCTCCTACTGTACCTGAAACCTTGTATGGAGTGAGCAAGAGTGCACTTACATGATTCATCACAAAATGTTTCTTGATCATTTATTCATTTTAAATCATATTTAACTCTCCAAGTGTTTAATGTTGATGTCAACAACAGCATGGGTGCATCTAGAGTTCAATTAAAATAATAATTCTAAGTTGCCTAAGAAATAAGTCTTATTAATTTTTACATGCACAAGCTATTTTCTGAATTTGATGCCTTGTCACGTTTGTATTGACTGGTTTTCTTCTCATGCGGTGTGAGACCAGCTGGAGCTATTCAATGTTATGATCCTGCCTGGTGGAGGAAACTAAAAAATAGCAAATTTTCAGAGTGGTACTGACTCAGAATGTCCTGTCTACCCACTGTCATCATGCCAGGATGCTATTTTTTTCATTAGGGTGAAGAGATGACTCAGAAAAGACAAAACATTAATACCTACTTGCTGTATAAAATGCCTGTATCATTTGGCTTATTTAATTTTTTTTTATAACTTTAGTAACAACATTCATCAAGTCTTCCCTTATAGCTTTTTTCCAAATTGTCTAGGCTTAATTATAGTGTAACCCTAAATAAAAGCAGTTCCATTGTTATTGCAGTGTAACATAGCATACTATGTTAAACATGATGAGGTAATGCTGATCAAGTCTTGTAATGATATTATGGTATTACACGTCTAAATTATAAGTAAAAATATTTATGGTGTTGTCACTTTACAATGACTGGTCAAAAATTTGTAATTGTTTTCTCACCATGGTTGGTAAGGAAAAAGTGAGTGAGCATGCATCTGCTCTATTCCTTTTTCCTCCTCTTGTGCAATATTTTACATTTGCAGTAATGATATATGATGAGACATATTCTATTTTTATTTAAGCAGGTGTGCCTTTTGGTTTTTATGTTGCACTGTAAAATATTGACATTATATCTTTTTAATTTGCACAAATAATCTGTTTCTATTAATGTTGTAATATAATGCCTGTGTCTTTTGTCTTTTGAAGCATTCAATAGATGCCGTTAATGCTGGAGTAAGTCCATTTGGAGACACAGCCAATAACTCCAGCTACTGGGATCTCAGCAGTGCCTTTTTCTTTGCTGGGACTGTCATCACCACCATAGGTAGAATTTAGCTTCCTTTTTTAAATGCATTGACCAAAACTCAATTTGTACCACTATATTACACTATACCACTTGTACCACTCTTTTTTTCAATCTGCCAATCTGGAGTCAGACCTGTTGTCCTTAAAGCGAAGATGTTCAAAAGATTTAAACACATGCTTGAGTCTGAGCAATATGCTACAGTTATCTGAGGTGAACCTAGTTGAAGTGGGGGCTTCTGGCAAAATTAATAGATGAGATTCTTAGAAAAGATATTTTGCTAATATTTTTTTTTATGGAAGCAAGAAAGTTTCGGTTTTTATGTCTGGGCAAGGGGTCTTTCTGTGCGGAGTTTGAATGTTCTCCCTGCACTTGTGTGGGTTTTTTTTCTGGTTTTCCTGCCCATAGGAATGAATGTGTGTGTGTGTGTGTGTGCATGTGTGTGTGGTTGTTTTTTAATGTGTGGCCCTGCAACGGACTGGTGACCTGTCTAGGGTGTGCCCCTGCCCTTCACCATATATATATA
>JAOTQW010000002.1:9800119-9810701 GCA_026260075.1 Sisor rabdophorus | reverse complement strand
TAACTTTAAATATATATAAATTACCTTCTGTGTGGCTCTTCATTAGAAGAGAAAGCTTTCAACACTGCTGACACAGATAATTTCTAATAGCTTCACTGGCAACAAGCAGCCCAACATCCTTATAAAGATAAAGTAATCTGCAAATTAAAATCAGCAACAAAATTACTTCAAGGGCAATGTAAATGTCATTAGAATTCCAGGCAGATCACCAATACAATTACAACAGTAAAGATATTTTATGCAAAAATGACACAAAATAGTTATGTAACTTGTAAATCTATATTTTTCTATTTCAACCTACAGCACATCACAATGCGATTCCGTTAATTTATTTTACTTTCTTTGAATGCGATATTTGTCATCAGGTCTGATGATTGTGTAAAGGAAATTCTGTTTTGCCAGATGTTAGATGGAAGTTAAAGTTGTATTGCGTTAACTATACAGGTTTGGATAGTTTTTTTTTGGACAGAGAAGTTCTCCTATGCCTTCAAAAACACTTGATACCAGATAAAAAAACTATAAATAATAAATAAATGTGGCTTATACTGTTATTTCGAAGGTGTAAGCTAGTGCATTCCAAAAAGACCTCTAAAAGGGTTTCCTCCAGGTACTCGGTTTCCTTGCAGAGTCCAAAATCATGTATGTGTATGAGTGTGTGGGTGGTCGTTCGTCTATGTGTGGCCCTGCGATGGAATGGGGACATGGGTGTAGCTCCACCAGACACATCGATCCTAAGTTAGGGAATAACACCAGACAGCTCAGGGATAGTTGAAAAAAAGTTTAAAGCAGTGTTGGGTTATAAAACTATCCCAAGCTTTGAACATCTGAAGAAGCACTGTTCAAGCCTTCTAAAAAATATCCCACAAATAAAAACCTACCATGACGTGGCTGTCCACCTAATGTGATGGAGGGAGAGCTCTGGTCAGAGAAGCAGCCAAGAAACCCATGGTCACTCTGAAGAAGCTGCAGCTCAGGTGGCAAAATCTGTTTGTGTATTCTCCAACTATGAGCTCAAGAATTTTACTGCTGCATTTTACAGTTTGACTTCAGCATCTTGAATTAAAATGAATGAAAAATATCCAGTAGATGGCGATGTTACACAGTAAATGTAAAATTAAAAAGTAAAAATTAAAATGTTCATTTCTAAAGATATATAATAGCCATTCAGGAATGCTAGCAATAAGGACAGTACAGTCTTTTTATTCATGTTCTCTAGCACCTATTTTGTACAAGGTTGTGTACAATAGGGCAAAAGGCAAGGGTACACCGTGGACAGGTCGCCAGTCTATCGCATGGCTACACATACACAACTTTATTAGATTCCTATAAAATTATATTTGCTTATGGAACCAAAAATCTTGTAAACTTAAACAATATTATTGATTTATTATCCACCTACTGGAGACTTTGTTGTTCTTACAATTAAATCTACTGTTTTTTCTTGTTAATGTCTGGGATATCCTATTTGGAAATTATTTGCTTAAAGTGTTTCAATTAACCTATAGTACTGTTATTGGTACTGGGTTCAAATTCTGGGCAAAGGGTCTTTCTGTGTGGAGTTCTTCTTGTGCCTGTGTGCATTTACTCCAGGTACCTTGGTTTCCTTCCACAGTCGACAATATATATGTTAGGTTAATTATAGATTAAAAAGTCGCTATGAATATAGCCTGGGTGCCTGTATGGCGTTAAAAAATAGTAAACGTTTTTTTGCATTACGAATCTTTATATAGTTTATAATGCAAAAACACCTTTGCATCTGACCTGCAGAACTGGATTTATATCGGCCAATTCATCTTTACAGGAACACATAATGCAAATGAATTTGTGCAGGCGAACGAATGCAAATCTATGAAACACTTATTAAAAATGGTATAAACTCATTAAACAGTTACTACAGTTCATTAGTGTTTTGAGTCATGGTTTTATTGCTAATACAGCTACTTCTACTTTGCTTATAGCTTTGCTTTAGTCAGTGAAACATTTTTAAGGAAAAATGGCAGATATTGCAGATAATATTAGAAATACAAGGTTAGAACTCAGAAAAATGACTACAAATTGAAATTCACTACTTTTAATTTACCATTGTGGTTATACTTGGTTGTATTATCATTATCAAACATCAATAAGTTACAATAGATTAATTCATTTATTAATTAGTTAGGCTTATTACACAATGGGGGTCACAGGGATCACAGGGTTCTATCTCAAGGGGTAAACCATGAACAGCTTTACCGGACACACATAGATGAAGAACCACACACATTTATACTCACTTTTATAGGAAAATGTACTTTTTTGGACTTGGGGAGAAAACCAGAGTCACACAGAAAGACCTTTTGCCTGGGAATCAAACCTATGTTCTTGCTGTACCATTAGTTTAAATAGCTAAGTTAAAAATAAATATATTTTTTTCCATAATAGATAAATTATTCTTAAAATAATAAAGATTACTGTGACTACATACTGTTAGTTGATATTAGTTTTTTAATTGGATCCATTTTTAAACATTGGATTATCAGTATCAAAAGCCAAATGTCTGGATAATTAACAGTCACAAGCTAAGGCGTTTTGCAAAAATGGAAATTATGTTTCTTGCATTACATCAGATTGAAAGGTTATAGACTTTGTATTATCGATTAAAAAATAATATTGTTTGTAAAAAACCCTAGAAAAACAAATGACCTTGTCAAGCATTAGAGAAGGAAAAGCTCATACTAGAAACAGCTCTAGATAGTTTATGGTGACATTGTGTATAAAGCTTCAGGATCTCAGTTTTAGCGCTGTCAGTGATTAAACAATACACTATTGGATCTAATACGCTGTTAACTGTAGTGGTTGCAATAAAAAACATGTAAAGGTTTCTTAGTTGATTTGCAATGTCACACTGATTTCGTTCCATTATCCCTCTGACCAACATCACAACCTGGTAGGGGGTGAATGAAATCATATATACAACCATGAGAAGGCAGAGCAGATTGCGGATCTTCTGACGCTCACTAGCTGCTGTGGATGCACTTTTTTTGAGGGACATCATTATCTGGTGAAAACAGAAAGCCATCAGGAGCAAAGGAATAAGAAATGACAGCACCACCCGAATTATAGCCACGTTCGCTTGGTCTGATTTTAAATACTCCATATTGCATAGACGCTTGGAAGAGAATTCCTGCAGGTCATTTGTATAAGCCAGGAGACAGATGTGCAGAGAGATCTCAATGAGCCATACAAACATGCTCACCAAGGCTGCTGTTTGTACCCTGTGTGCTCTGGCAAAGTACAAAGGAAATACCACAGCAAGGTAGCGGTCCATAGAGATACAGCAGAGAAATCCAGAACCCACATAAAAGCTGTTGTACATTATCACTGCAATAAGGCTGCAGAGGGTATCATTCACTGGCTTTTCCATAGCTAGCATAATCCATACAGGCAAGGTTGTGATATATAACAAGTCAGAAATAGACAGATTGACCAGGTACACTGCCAGGTTGTTCCCCTTTAGCATTTGCACCCAGGCTACATACAATGACAAACAGTTACCTGGAAGTCCAATCATAAAAAAGAGAGAGTAGACTGCTGGATAAATGTAGACATCTGCTTGGTCATTATCTAAAGAATAATTTTTACAGAGTGATATATTGCCCATGATAGCTGTATGGATGTTCATTTTGGAAGGATGTATTTATTGTTCACAAGCTGATTTAAAAGTTGTTGCAGCCACATGCAAATTTAGGAATAAATACAAATATAGACTTTTACATCACGGGTGGAATGTAATCAGTTTCTAAGAAAAACTGTAATATGATATGAAACATGCACCTACTGTTCTTAACTAAAACAACAGAACTTTTGTTGTATGTAAATAAACCACCCTGGGAATATAAAATTTGCTATGGAATAGCTATTAAACTAAATGAAAAAGAGGGTATTTAATTTATGCTCGAAATTACAGACATCTTTTGGTCTCTTGAACAATTTCTATTTTCCTGTGTTTTTTAGCCCTGCACAAAGCTGCTGATTTAATTTTTTTAACTATACAGATAGAAACATATATCACAGCTGTTTGTAACAATTGTGTTTCTTGATTCAGCTTTGGTTTCTGTTCATGCCATGTTACGTTTTTTGTCCTTGCTAGATCTATGTTTTATGTTTATGCTTTAGGTTTTATTTATACTTTATGCTGATTGGTAATTCTCAATTGCCCATAAAAGTGAGTGTGAGTGTGGTCTCCAGCAGACACAGTGACCCTGAATTAGGAAATAAGATAAATAAATGTTTTATGTTTGACCTTTCTTTATGTTATGTTTGTTTTGTTTATGTTTCATGTTTGTTTTATATAATTTATATATGTTTTGATTTCTTGCTTTTCCATGTGTCTTGTTCCTATTGTTTTGTTGTGTGTATTTATATCCTTTGTGTTTCTCATTGTCTTTGTCATAGATTTAAGTTGTGATACCGTTGTCTTAAGTTCAAATAAAACTAGGTATTTTACATTTTCAGCATTTGGCAGACACCCTCATCCAGAGCAACTTACAACAGAGCAATTGGGGGTTAAGGGCCTTGCTCGGGAGCACACAATGGTGGCTTGGTGGTGCTGGGAATTGAACCCTGGTCTTTCCGGTATCAGTCCAACACCTTGACCACTAGGCCACCCCTTCCCCTTAGGCAAATTCATGTTTGTTTTTTGTTTAGTGTTTATGTTTGTGGAAGTAAGCTGAGCTCTGTCATGTCAAGTATAGTTTTAGTTTACATTTATTAGTTTTGCCATGTGTTCACGTTTGTCAATAAACTGCACCTTTGACTTTAAAAAATACTACCCACTTTAGTGAAGATTCTTTAAACTGTTTTTGTTCTTCTGACATAACTCTGATGCACTGGAGGAGTACAGTATATCACATAAAATGCAGAGATTTATATTTGCTTTTCATAGAAGGTACATTTGTACCAGATATAAAAGGTTTATTAGAGACATTGAAGAAGCTTTTTTTATATGTTTAAAACATATGCACCCAGTAATTTTTAAAATCTGCTTTATTAAAGAATAAACTTACAAACAATTTAGCAAATGACTAAAATGTATATTTTGCAGTATACATAAAAGTATGTGTTAATAGTTCTTGAAAAAACAATCCATAAACTACAGGGTGCTGCATGTCTAACAGGTTCAACACAAAACAGCAAAGCTGTTAAAAACAAACTTCAGGGACTGCCTAGTATGGTAAATGTTTAGACACTCTTTAAAGGATATGTAGAAGAGTTGCAGTAAATATTTGAGTATAGCAAGTACGCTCAGCTGGTTATTGATTATAATCGTTTGTGCTTGACTCATGCAGTACAGTATACAGTGCTGATAAAACTATCTGATATAATACACACACACACACACAAACACACACACACACACACAATATGCACACTTTCTGGCTTTACAAAACAACTGGTTTTATTTGCTCAGTTCTTGTTGATATAACTGAACGTTGAAGTGTGGTTACCACAGATCCAGTGGAGCTCTCTCTTCTTTTATATATATCATTGACTTTTTTTTTAAAATAGCGACCACTGCATACATAAAGCAATGGATTAAGACAGCTGTTTAGAAATGCTAAGTATGTGGTAAATTGTAAACCCACATCTAAGGTATGTTCCCAGGTTTTTAAATCCAGGACGTTAAAGTCACAAAGTATTTGCAGGAAGGTGAAAATATGAAATGGAGCCCAACAAATAAGGAAAAACAAAGTCACGGCAGATACTAGTACTGTAGCTTTCCTGTCGTTTGTATCCTGTGGAAAAACACCTTCTCTTCTTTTGTAGAGGACCCACAAAATGTTACTAATACAGAAGACAATCGCCAGAAAAGGAAAAACAAAGCTTAACAAGACCAGTTGAAGATGGTGGGCATGTTTCCACGAGTCAGAGGGATAATGAATAATACAGGCTTCCATCTGAAAATCTGGGAGGTAGGTCACTGTCCTGAAAGTGGCAGTTGGGATGCCCATGATCACTCCAAAAAGCCAGAGACAAAAGCAAATAAGTTTTGCATTTCGTCTCCTTCTCAGCCATCTTGCCTTCATAATTAGCACTAGTGCAAGGTAGCGGTCTATGTTTACCATGACCAGCATGTAAATGCTAGTGTACATGTTAAGAATAATAGACAGATTGACAACCCTACACATAAACTCTCCATATGGCCAGTAGAAGTAATAGAGGATGTTCATGGCCCAAAATGGTAAACATATCAGTAGGATCAGGTCAGCTAATGCCAGGTTCCCTAGGTAGATCTCAGGTACATTCCATTTGCCTTTTTGCAGGAGGAACACCAACAATACGAAAGCATTGCCCAGAATTCCAGCCAAACATACAATAAATATGTATGGCGGTACAATAGTATGAATCAGATCCCAATCGGATGAGTTGGACATTGCAGGAGGAAAAACGGTGGAATTTTGAAGCTCAAATGTTGTAAATTGTTGTTCTTCTTCTGCCATTCCTTGATAGGAAATATCGCTTGAATTACTTATGATTAAAATGCATTATTATATAAATATTTGTAAGTAAAAACCTACCTTATGGTTCAATTTTTCCCCTTATAAAAGTAATATTTCTAGAAATGTAGAACAATCTACAATACCAAAGTACACTGCTGAGATGGAGTGGAATCAGAGGGTTTGCTTGTTATAGCTAAGTACAAAGCTTTTCTTAAATTTCTGGGCAGGGAGCACACATCATGGTGTAAATAAGGCATTCCTCTCCTCCCACAAGTCTTGCAGGACTAATCTTGTTTATATATCAGCCTTTGCACCATAAAATGCAATGCAAACTGAAAAAAACAAAGAGAGAAAAACTCTACTACTAATAAACTACTAATGAGGGTTTTCTTGAGCCTCTTTATATTATATATAACTACAGTATATGTAAACACTGTTCTAAATATACTTATGTGGTTTGCATGTAAAATATTTAGAAGTATATCCTCTTGGGACGGTACCTCTCCAAGTTAATACCCCTGGATACTATTTGAGGTTAATTTTAATAGTTTTATTTTAATTTACACTCTAAGCCACATACATATTTTGGTCTGTTTAAAAATTCTATTGCCCTAGGTTTTCATGTAACTTTTCTAAACTTTTCTAGTCCCATACACAGCTACTAAACTTAACTTAAACTTAAACTTTTAACTTCATATATACAAACATGCATCACATGTAGATGTTTCCCGTTATCCTGATATAACGCAGACGCACATAAGCTGCAGGAGAACATCATTTATCACATAAAATGCAACTATTTTCCGAACCTGCTTTATTAAGAGAAAAAGTCAACAGAAAAAATAAAATAAAATTACAAACACATTTGCAGACCAAAACTATACATACAAATATGTATTAACACATAGAGAATGCATAGAAAAGCATAGAAAACTATTCTAAAAAAAGAGTTTTAGTTCCTTCCTTCCTTCCTTCCTCATTCCCCCTCCCTTTCTCCCTTCCTTCTTTGTGCATCAGTTAGTGCTCAGAGGAAAAAGCAAACAGTTGAATACATATAAATATGGATGTAAAAAAAAAAACAACAACTATTTGGTCACCTGACCATCTGATCCATATATAGTTTGAAAACAAATAAAGAAGCACACAGATGTCTAGTCAATTTTTGTTTGTTGTAGCATGACATTATTCCTATACTGGAACTAAAAGACTTTAACACTGTTCCAGCATAACAATGACCTTGAGTACAGAACTCCTGATTTCCTATATCACAAGGTGTTTTCTGATCAGTCAGTAAAATATCCAACATTCACATTACAGCAGAGGTCGCTGTAGATTTATTCATTTCACAAACTAAGACTCTTGTGCACTCTGTTTGTCATGAACTGGAGTTGATTTGGTGAGTTGAATAGACTCCCCAGCCACCTCAGTTTAGAACCTGAATGAAAACTACTTTAGCTCTTTGCCTGAAGTGTTTACCTCCACATAGAGGAAAGGGTTGAGTAAGCTGTTGCTATAGCCAAGGTAGGTAGAGTGCTGTGTACCTATGTCCAGACCGTGTATCCACACACAACCAGAAACAACATTAAAATAATAAAGTGTGTCCAGGAAAATAAAAATCTGAAATGGCAGCCAGCAGAGAATGAAAACCGACCTGACAACAAACACCAAGACTGCAGCCTTTCTTTCTGTTTTTACAGCTGAACATCTCATTAACTGTTTGTCACAAAGAACTTTAATGATATAGTAACTGCAGTAAGAAACAAGCGGTACCGGAATCAGAAAATCCACCACATTTACTGTCATGTTATAACGCAGCCTCCATGAGGGTAATCCATGTAGCACGCCTCTGCCTCGAGGTCAGGAAAAAACTCTACTGAGCGAAACAACAAGGCTGGAAGGCTGAGCAAAAAACCTATAATCCAAATTGCCACACAGATAGCCTTGGCGTGTCTGGTGCCTTTACGTCTCCCCATAGACAAGGGCCTTGTCAGAACTAGGTACAGATCCAAACTGACCAGAATGAGGAACAGCACGCTGCAGTAGTAGTTCCTACCAATTATGAGGCTGACCATTTGGCACATGGGCTGTCCAAAGAACCAGTTAAACTTATAAATTATAGTGATGACCCAAAAGGGAAGACAGCACAGCATGAAAAGATCAGCAGCAGCAAGGTTTCCCAGGTAGATGTCCGCCACAGAGCAGTTGCCTTTCTGGAAGCAGAACACGGTAAGAACAAAGGCATTGCCAAATACACCCAGTACACAGATGATAGACATGTAGGTCGGCTGTATGGAATAGACCCAATCCCATGCCTCTGTGTGGTTACATTGCAATAGCTCCCAGTCTGTGACTTTTGTTATGTTAAAAGCCATTAAAAAGGTAAAATAAAAAGAGTAGAAAAAGTCAAATTGTAAAAAAAAAAAAAGATGTGTAGTGGGAGTAGGTGCCAAAGAGTGTTTGAATGCTAAAGCAGAGCATTGCGCCCTCCATTAAATAGAGAGCGGACCAAAATTGTTTTTGGTTGCTAATGGAGCTAATGCTTTAAATAAATGATGCTGTAATGAACATCAAATAGAGGCAACAGATGGCTAATCTTATCTGCTTGATTTCACAATAAGATAACTGCCCTGTTTAGTGTGCCATGAAGCTTTTACTTCTGACTTGAAAAATAAGTAGTAAATGATCTATCAACAATTGTGTGATTTACTTGTACATCCTATTGGTAGCATTATGTTATCAGTGTATTTAAAAAATATAATGACTACCTGAAAATATAGCACTTAGCCAGCCATTGTTATTAATGATATGAAACTGTATAAGCAAATGTTATACTTTTTAAATGATACATTTCAGTGCAATATTTTTATTTCACAATTATAATACATTATGGTTTACAAAACATACCATTTACTAAATAAAAAAATATGTTCCTGGTGGCCTCACTACTAAGACTCACATAGACAAAATGATGATAAAGTGTAGTATTTTGCTTAGTGTGGTCCTTGTGGTTATGTGTGGGTGATTTACTCACCAGCATCTGCTTTGACATCATGTCTGAAAACAGCAGTAACAAAAAAACACAAGCTACACCATTCTTTCCACAAGTGGTGAGACTGTGACACATAACTCTAAGGGAACCACCCTTTATTTTCTGGAAAATCACATTTGAGACTTTGACTAATGCTGTCTGTACAAAATCATTCCAGGACAAAACTGTTTCAGACATTTATTTTTTTTATTTATTTTTACTTGAGTTGCTTAAATTATACAACTTCTCTTTAAAGGGCGGCGTAGTGGTTAGCATGGCGCCTGACAGCGATAAGTTTCTGGGTTTGATTCTTGGGCAAGGGGACTTTCTGTCTGATGTTTGCATGTGTACCCCTGCCTCTTGCCCTATGTGACCCCGAGTTAGGGAATAAGTGGGTATAGAAAATAAATGAATTAATAAATGTTCTCCCTGCAGTTGCGTGGGTACTCTGGTTTCCTCCCACAGTCCAAAAACCTGCATATTAGGTTGATTTGTTGGTTTGATTTGATTAGGTTGACTCTAAATTGCCTATAGAAGTGATTGTGTAATTTGTATGGTTTTTCAGTAATGTTTTGATTTAATTAAAGCTAAGTACCTGGAGGAAACTCACAAGCGCAGGAAAAGCATGCAAACTCTGCACAAAAAGACCCCTTGCAATCAAACCTTTTTGTATTGAGGCGAGCCTATCCCAATGCACATAAGGCGAACAACCACACACACAAATACACCCACTCCTATGGGCATTTTCGTAATACCACTCTACCTAATGTACATATTATTTGACTTTGTAAGGCAACCAGAGTAATGGTTAATAAACACTATTACATTAGGCCATAAAAATGACACATACACACAAAAACACATACAAAAACAATGGCTGTTAGGCATCACATTTACAACATTTATGCCACATATGACACTAAAACAGGGGGGTCTGCTGGAGCCTATCCCAGCGCACATTGGCCTATCCCAGCGACCTGGACAGGTTGTCAATCCATCACAGGGTCACAGACACACAACCACACACTCACTCCTATGGGCAATTTAGAGTCACAAATCAACCTAATGCACATGT
>JAOTQW010000002.1:9726511-9739148 GCA_026260075.1 Sisor rabdophorus | reverse complement strand
AGTTAGCGTACCGCTATGCTTAAGTACAATCCATGATAACAAAGCAAGAGAACAAGCAGTACTCAGGCGAGGGTGCCCTCTGGTGGTTGGGAGGAGATGACGTTACAATATAACACGATCAGCAAGATATGGCTCAGCAAAATCATAGCTTAATACTAAATGTGATTTGGGGTCTTTGTAGAAATTCTTGTAAAATCCCCTTTTATGATTCAATGGCGAAAATTGTATTGACTAGAGTTAAAAATCAGTGGTGCTTTCTAAAAAGTATTAGGTAGTTGTAATGTAAAAAATATTGGTGTGATTTATTTGAACAGAGCTTGGAAAGCAGTTTTAAATTATGTGCATGGTGTATTATCAACATGAAGCTTTCACATACTGCTGGGGTAATTACATGCCTTAGCTACAGTTAACTGTCCTCTTAGATCACATGCAACTTAGCTGAGGTACAACATTCTGTTATCAAAAAACTTACTAAAATACAACATGAGCTGATATTTTAATTTTAATAAATGATATACATTTTAACCAGTATAAAGTGGCATTCCCATTTGATGAATTTGCGGAAATGTAAGCTTTTCATCATGTTGACTGTGCTGCAATGTAAAGAGGATATTATTCTGTGTATCCATCTTTCACAGCACTCTCACTGCCTCTTTTCTCTCCTTGTATCTCACTTTCTTGTGTTTTCTGGGAAGGTTCATCTTTTGCGAACCGCTGGAGATGAAGTTACAATCACTGTGAGGTACCTCAGGGAGGCACCAGCCTTTTTAAAACTTCCATTAGGTGAGTTCACACTGCACGACTTCACAAGTATTCACCGGCTTTGCAGGAGGTTACGACAGCTCTAAGCTGCTGTAGATCCAGGACCCTTACAGGAAGTGTAGTACTGCCAGTGGCAGTGGGGTAGATGTAGAATCTTTAACAGTCTGTATTTTTCAGGCTCTCCAGGACCATCCAGTGATCAGAGTAGCAGATCATCCTCGCCACTTTTTGACAGTGGTTTAAATTTAAATGGAAATTTAAGCAACACAGTAAGTGCATCTATATACACTGTTTACACACATGTCACATAACTATTTATAAATAATTAAATCAATGGTAGAAATTTGCTTGAATAGCCAGTTACTATTCAAGGTAAATAGTCTACCCTAAACAACATGCATATTAATGAAAAATGAGGGTTTTATAGTTTAGTCTATCGTTAATGTCCTATTGTTTTATTTATTTTTACAGTTTTATACATTTTCCCACATCACCATTGGAATGACTGTTGTTAATTGTGCCAGAGATAATTAGAATTATTTAGAAACAAAGTATCTTTAAGTCTCTGTCTGTCCAATCCTTATCTGTTCACTTTGTAACAAACACAATAGATTCCGAAGCTTTAACTTTCCCACTGACATTGCTGACAAGTACATTGTGCATATCATTTTGAAGATGATTTTTGGAGATGGCATTTTGCTATCTAGCTATGCTAAAAATTGCTTTACTAATTTTCTTCTTAATGTGACACTGAACATTGCTTAATCTAACAAAGCAAAAAGGTAATGCTTCTTGTTTTACTATATAATTTTTATACTATAAAAATTAGATTTTCCTCTGTGATTTGAGTACAGTATCAAATGCTATACAATAATAGTTAAAGAAATTACTTCCAGAAACACTGACCATATTGTATATAAATAAAAGACCAAGAAAGAAACTGGTAGCTTAGGCTTCTGCCAAATGCTGTAAAAAGTAAATGTAACTGTATATTTTATTGGTGATCTTGTTAGCCAACAAGCATTCTTGGTGAGTTCTTTTTTACCCATAACACATTTTTATGACTGTAGTGCAATAGTAGTGAAATTCATGAGCTGTTATTGGCCAGCATGCTTGCTAGGGTGCAAAGAGAATTAGCAAGCATACAGTATCTTGGAACACTATTATTTCTCAGCTTCAGAAGGCTCTAGCTGTGGGACCAGACACCTCATCCATCCTGTAATGCCACATACTAATGTTATGTAAATTTCAGTGCCCTAACCCTGTGGGTACACTTCATCTTTGTTTGGTAAATGAAGTTAGACAAGTGCTCTACGTAGTGAGGCATAATACGCAGCAGGCCATAGAGATTGCTGCGCTAGCATTCCTATAAGGCAGGGCAGGTCGGTTACAGCTTATCAAGCATCTTATTATCAAGTAAACAGTGTCATATGAAGGTGAACATGCCATGCCTACATTACTTAGTGCCTTAATGCAAGAAAAAAAACATCCACATAAGTAGTAACATAAATATGTTAAATATGTTTCAATCAGCTCATTTGTTAGCTCTGTTCATTGTGGGAACAGAATATGCATCTTTTGCAAGCATGGGGGCGTGTGATTTTAATGAAGCTGTCTGGATGAAATATGCTAAACATGACTGATAAAGAACGAAAAAATGACAGGCTTGTTCCTTATTTCTTTTCTCATAAAAGACAAATGCTTAAAAAATCTGCACAGCTGGGTCACTCCTTTCATAAGCTGTCACAGTATCCATGTAGCAAATACATTAAAGATTTGAGAACATTGATTTTATTCATGCTTTCTCTTGCTCTTGTTTCCTCTAGTTTTGGGTTTAAGGAAAGATTTTATTACAACACAAGCTGTTGTTTGTTTTATTGCTGAGTCAACAAAAGTGTTCTCTAAATTAGGGTTTTTGTTAATCCTGCTTTACTTTTGATGCTTTTTTGTGATTAAAATTCTCAGAGCTTGTCATTCCCTGTATGCTACTCCGACATTGAGTTGATTGACACTGTTTTGCTTTCACAGCACCCGGGGATGTGCACTGACTCATTTACATGCCTTGCCATAATTAGCGTTGCATCTCTTGTTGCCTCGGAAATATTTTGTGGTATGGCAGACGGGCTCATCTGAAGGGCAACGATGTCAGTGGTGCTGGGATTCAGTCCCCTGCTAGAAAGTAGACACTTTGACACCATAATTTATTTTGACATTGTGACAATATTTTATTTCCTGTCATCTCAGACTTCAACACGTTGTGAAAGTCAGATCAGGTTTATTTATCCAGCTTTGGTGTGGATTAACAGTGAATCTTACTAAAAAAAGCATATGCTCAACTGGCAAAGGCACCAGTGTCAGAAATCATGTTGACAGCCCTTATAAAATAATGTGATGAAATAGCAGCTAAGTTGTTGCAGGCATTTACAATGCACCAAGGTTTATTTCCTTAACATGTTTATATTTAAGTTGAGTAATGGATGTGCATGACATGATCTTTAATTCAAAGGTAAAACATATTGTTTTCCACAACTGAATGCCCTCTTGTTCTTTTACTGATTAAGAGCCTATATACATATAGTAAGTTAATTTTCTTCTTTTTGGATGCATTTTAGGGAATTTGAAATAATTAATGAGAATAGATATTATTATTTAGATTTGACCTGAGCTGGAATCAAACCAAAATCTTAGAATAACATGTGGGTGCCTGCTTATCTGCTGTAGCCTATCCCAGCTCTATAAGGGTAAAAGGCAGAAAGGGTACACCCCGGAAATCACCATTCCATCACAGGGCCACACTCACACTCAGACTTACTCCTATGGGCAATTGAGAATCACCAATCAAACTAATGTACATGTTTTTCGACTGTGGGAAGAAACCGAAGTACCCAGAGTAAACCCACGCAAGCACAGGGAAAACATGCAAACTCCGCAAAGACCCCTTGCCCAGCAATTAAACCTAAAAACTTCTTGCTGTAAGGCTACAGTGTTAAGCACTAAGCAACCGTGCCACCCCAGTATACTTTTAACTATTTATATTTACTTGTATTGCTCATTATATGCAGTACTGTGCAAAAGAAAAAACTCATTAAGGATGTCTAAGAACAGAAGCAAGTGTGACAGCCAAAGCCTGCAACAGAAAATGTGGCAGGGTCTCCAAAAACAGTACCAAAGTAACTAGATAAAGTTTGAAATTTGTTTACTATTCATTTTTAATCCAAGAAGGATTTTTTTTTAAACTTATTAGCATTGTTTTATTTATTCATGTGTTTTATTGACATAGTACTGTGGCCTTTTTTCATTTATTTTACTGCAGATCTAAAATATTCGAAGCAGTTACTAAGCAAAAACAGCACTAGGTTTTCACTAGCACCCATTTTTTCAAAAATCTGACTTGTTTTTTTCTGTAGATGCTTTCTGAAGTAAGAGTACTTCAGTCAGAGGAGAGCCCTTTAGCCCTTTTTCTCTACTGTGCTATTGTGTTGTAGCAGAGAATGGTGCCTTCTAGAAGTAATAATTTGTGGACTAGACAATCTCTGCTTTTTAGCAGTGCTAAAGGTCTGCACAGAGCCACAATTTATTGGTGATTTTTGAAAAAAAAAAAAAAGTTATTGATGTCTAAAAGCAAACACTGGATTTTTTTCACAGTTGTGTTTTACAGACAGGGTACTTTCTATCCAAAGCTTGCAACTCAGCACTACATGTTTATGCAATGATATATGATTGATGATTTTTAAGAAGCTGTTAAGGAAGAGTCTCTTCACAGCTTTTTGTTATAATTAATATAGCTGTTTCAATGATTTAAACATATAAAGTAGGCATATGGCAATTAGTATACTTTTTTACAGAAAAACTTTAGAGGTTTCATGCAATTTATCTTTTTGTAGCAAATATATTTAAAAAAGAAATGCTACAATTGTGTTAACAGAAGGCAAGGTTTATTATCTAAGAATACAGCTTCATGAACCTACTGAAGCGTGCGACCCAGTTGTTGTTTTTAACTGATCAAAGTATGCTAAAGAGGAACTAAGATGAACTGCACCTTCTCTCATGCTTGTCCATTGCCTTTCTTTTTTGCTCTCTTATTTATTCTATCTAGGCGCCGTCTTCACCCTCCTCACCCTTGGCTAATGAACCAAAATATGAGAAGAGATGGCTGGATGCTGTCTCCCTCCCTCTTTCCATGGCTCGGGTTTCAAAACACAAGCCTGGAAACGATAAATTAAGGTGCAGTAATCCACAGTGATGAAATTCCAGATCCGACATGTGGCACAACCTGGCCGGTTTGTTGATTTTGCAGACATTTTTTCTATCCAAGTAAGCGTGTGTTAAGTTTAATGTCTATGCAGCTGCATGCTGTGTTTGAAAAGGTCACTGATGCAGATCACAAATAGAGAGTACTAAGATTTAGAAGAAGTAGCTCTATTTTTGATAAACCACTGCTGGATTGTAGGAAAACAAGCAGCTCTTTTAAATAGAACTCCTGACCAATGAAGGTTTTTTTTTAAAAAAACGCTTATTCTCTAGCTCTGGCTCACTGGGATCTGCTGAAGCATATCCTAGTGCACATGGCGGAGAGGCAGGGGTACACCCTGAACAGGTTACCAGTCTATTGCAGGGCCACATGTAAGACAAACAACCATAAACACTCACATTTACTTCTATGGGCAGTTAAAAATCATCAATCAACCTAATGTATATGTTTGTACATGAAAATAGAGTACACAGAGGAAAAACAATGCAAGCATAGGGAGAACATGCAAACTCCACACAGAAAGACCTGGGAAATAAACCCACGACCCTCTTGCTGAGAGGCAAACGTGCTAACCACTACATTTGCTGTTCTTTTTATATAGTGCCATTTTCTAAGGAGAAAATTCATTTTTTTAGGCTTTTCAGAGAATCCAAACACCATCTTTGGACCTAAGTTCTTATGCCACTGTACACTCTATACTGTTTTCATTCAGTCATGTAGTTTATTCTTGTTGTAGAGCCATTTCAAAATTGGCAAAGCTCAATAAAAACACACTTCTCCTGACTAATGGATTTTTTTATTGCATTCTGTCACTCACAAAGATAGTTTCTTTGTTTCAGGGGGCTTCACTGCCGCTTCCTGCTAGTTCAAGCACAACATTATATTCTTCAGGCAATTTCCTATTGGGACCAAACAAAGCAGAGAATCATTTTACTGTACTCATGACATGTATTAATTTATGCCACTTTAAGCAATGATTTTCTAAAGAGACTATGGTTATATGAGTCTATTATTATGGCATATTGGCTGTCAGGTTTTAATGATAAAGGTAATAAAATCATAGTATTATATTCATTTATTAATTAATTCATTCATTTATTCTCTAACTCAGGGTCACACAAGCGAAAGGCAAGGATACATCCTGGATAGGTAGAGAGTCCATCACAGGGCCAGACATGAACAACCACACTCACACCCATGGGCAATCCAGAATCACCAGTCAAATTAATGTACATGTTTTTGAACTGTGAGAGGAAAGTGGAGTACCTGGAGGAAACCAATGGAGAACATGTAAACTCTTGCTGCAAAATCGAACTCTGGAACTTCCTGCTATCAGGCTACCACTATGACACTATGTCGCCTGAGGATTATATGACTTTTATAATTTTACATATTATTATAGATTAATTTAATAAACAATGAAAATGTTTAATTTAAAAAAATGTTCATCTAATCAGTTTAACAAATTTACTTGAAATGTTTTTCCAACAGGGACAAATACTATAAAACTATTTTACAAGCCAATACTTTTGTATCCAAACTAGGTCAGACTTTTAAACAGCAAGACAAATATGCAAATAATTCACATAGTAAGTAGCTTTAGTGCTTTGCATTTCTCCCTTTTTTTGCACCACTATAAGTTCTCCGGAATGTAGTCTTTACTTCACACATTAATTTTATTATTATTATTAGTTTCAATATATTTTTCTTTATTCTGTCTGACTTATGCCAAACCTTTGGAGGCAAGTATAAAGTGAGAGGACTTTGAAATAGAGGCAGAATGTGTAATTTTATCCTGCTAAGCAACAGTAAGTACTTGCACACAACTAACGTGGATATGGAAATAGAAAACCTATATATTTATATGTTTGAATGGTTGGCTATTTGTTTATTTATTTACTTGTATATATAATGATACTATATATATAAAACTATTTGGAGACCTACCTAACACATCCAAAAGTGTTTATTAAACATTAATTTCTAGATCCTAAGTCTACAATAACCTTTACATTTTTAATTGATATGATTTTTAATAGTTTGAGGCTGCAATAGTATTAGTGAATACTGAATACTAATATTGTTTAAGAAAAAAATCTGGGATGCAGTTTCAGTTCCAGTTTATCCCACAGATGCTCAGGGAATTTGGAGTCAGGGCTCTGTGTAAAATACTCACATGATTTTACCTACCAACATAATATGCCGTGCTTTTATGCAGCTCAGTGAACTTGTACACAGTGTCATTGTCATGCCGAAAGAGTGTTTGCTTCGAACCTTTTTGCAACATTGCCTTTATAGCATTTGGCAGATATACTTATCCAGATCTAACTCCCATAAAATTTTTCTAATTAGCAGTCCAACACTTTCATCACTGTACTACATTTGTTCCTTGTTTACTAAAATACAGTTAAGCATGTGCTAAAAGTTATCCAGCCATAGAGTATCTGCACAGTATAATTCACATCAATTGCATTTTTGTTATGAGCTACATTACAATACTAGAAATAGAAATTAAAATTGAAAAATGTATAAGAAATATATTTCCTGTAGTTTTTTTGTCTTTATGGCCTTAAGAAACATTGACTGTGCTCATTTTATACACTCATCTGCTACATAAAACAGCTTATCTGAGATCAGTGGATTTTTCTGTAATTCATATGAACAAATTTATCGCATTTCCTTTCTTTCTTTCTCTCTCTCTCCCTCTCTCTCTCTCTCTCTCTCTTTCTCTCTCTCTCTCTTTTTCCAACCAGGTCAAGAAGTTTTGAAGTATTTGCCTTAGATGGAGCATGCACTAATGTTCTACAGTTTTGCACTGCAGCAGAAAGTACAGATTGGCTTCAAACAATATCAACTAATATTAATGATCTGACCCAGGAATTTGTGAGTATTGCATGCAGAACCCCAATGTGTTTACATATTGGATATTAAAAATATGCTTTAAATTGTGGGTGTCACACAATAAAAGATTAGCTAGTTGAAAATGACACACAGCAAACAATTACAGGTAATGCTCTTTTCCCACATACTGGCATGACTAGAGGCTGGCCATGGGAGAAATTGTTTATCATAGCAGACAGATCAGATAAAAGCAGGTCATTATCGTGTTTTTGCTGAACCTTTGACACAGAAAGTGAGCAATCGCATTAAAAGCTTAACATATTAGTCTTAGCTCTACATGGTACCCTTCTAATGCCAACTGGACAGCAAAATGCAAACCATCCCTGAAATAATATATAGTCCTGTTACACGTGAACAATTTTTTGCTGTGCATGCTTGTTCTAAATTCTCCTGTTGCAATGTTTAAAACCAAGAACCCAAGTCTTAAAAGAATGTTGACTAATGATCATATTTCCTGTGTAGCGTGTTAATTAGAGCACTGATGATCTAGTGGGCCTTTTCTATAGCCAAGCTAAAACATGTTCTGATTTACTGCCACACAGCTGTCTGGCTTACATGCAATTACTGTCCCTACGTCAGCTAATTATAGATCCAGACACTGATTGCTAAATGTTCTATTAAGTCATGATTGTATGTGCAGTGGGAAACGGAACTCTGGCTCCTATTGTGGTGACCCATAACCTAAAAATAGAGTCTATAAAGCACAGCCTGTCACTTGTGGCTTTGTAACGAAAGAAGACGTTTCTGAAAGGTCTTGACCAGAACTTTAATGTGGGCTAGGTTATTATAACAGAGCTTTTGCATACATAAATTTGAAAGGTTTGAAATTGAACTGATTTATGTTACAGGATTTTTCCCCTGAAGAAATGTATAAGTGCAAATACTTAAAGATTCTCCACAAAACAGACTTCATTTAGACACCAAATTAGTTGTGTACCACGAGTGTGTTTGGAGAATACAACAGGCTTTGCTTTTATAAGGACTTAATCCACATAGTGGTGTGGTGGGTTCAATTTCCGGACCTTTCTGTGCAGAGTTTGCATGTTCTTCAGGTTGTCAGTCTATCACAGGGCCACAAAAAGACAAACAACCACACACACTCACACTCACTCCTATGGGAGTGACTTCTCACAGAAAGACCATTTGTCCAGGAATCAAACCCAGGACCTTCTTGCTCTGAGGTGACTTTGTGACTTTTTAGATATATGTAAAAGTAATTAGGTTCAAATTAAGTAAAACAGTGGCTTGTACATTTTTAAAATAATAGATTAAACTAAAAACATTAACATGCGTTCATTCATCTGCTATACACGTTCATTCCTTGGGATCACACAGGTATGCTGGAGCCTATCTTAGTGCACATAGGGTAAGAGGCATAGGGTATAGGGCCACACATAGACAAACAACCACAAACACTCATACTTACACTTATGGGGAATTTCACCAATCACCAATCAACCCTATGTACATGTTGTTAGACTGCAAGCATGGAAAGAACATGCAAACACCGCACAGAAACTACTTGCTTTGAGGCAACTGTACTAACCACTAGGCCACCGTGCTGCCAACACTAACATTAAACCTATACATTTAGTTACTAACTATTAACTTTTGATATTATCTTTTGAGATAAAAAATTGTAATAAATTATGACTTTTTAAAAATGTGTTTACTTTATTTCCTAATGCTGCATAGAGAATTATTCAATTGGAGGAACATTTGTAAGGCTACAGTACATTCACACTGCAAGACAGGCGCTCAGTTCCAATTTTTGCTTGGATCATATTTTTTGTATATCTGTTTACATTATTACATATATACAATGTGAACAGTACAGAAGAGAACAGTTTCTTTATGCAATGCATTGTCCTGTCATACAGAAAATGAACATGAAAAATGATGAATGCCTTAGGTGTCATAGGTAACAATTAACAAGAAAGACACTGAAGGGCGACATTTGCGTGTTAGATGATTATAAGGTCAAGGGGGCAACAGCTAATTAATGAGCAGTCCTTTAGAAGAAAGAGGATAAGAAGGAAAAAGACCACATCTTTAAGTAAAAGCATACTGTGGAGTAGTGGCTGCTTCTTTAGTATAAACTTTCCACAACCCTTTAAATAGCTGTTACACAGTTGGCCAATAAGGAAATTTATGTAAGAATGCTGTTAATAGACACTTTAGAATTCAGTTCAGCATCCAACACAGTTATCCCTCAGCTCCTGATTGAAAAGTTGATTCTGCTGGACCTAAACACCTCTCTCTGCAGGGGAGACCTCAAAACCAAAGATATAATAAGCTGCACTACAATGGTGCTGAAAATATATATATGCTACTAAGGAGAGGATATCCTACTTACAAATGTGTTCTGTGAAGACTAACCTGCCTTGAAGAAATATCCTAGATAGAAGTATCTCTAGACTAAACCTAATTTCTAAGGCAGGCCATCTTCCAGTCCTCAATTCTGATTCTCACTAAAATCTGACATTGGAGAAGGCATCTTCTGATGTAATTCCTGTGCTGAGGATAAACTTAATCCTGCTAGCTGAGAGGACCACTTTGTCACCTCTAATGTGCCCTTCCCCACGGCATTTCGAAATTGGCCAAAGGGGGAGGTTTCTCTGAGGTCAGTTAAGATCAGCGAAGGTCTCTTTAAAACTCCCAGCTCACCAATTCTTTGCACATGTATGTACTCTTTGTAATATTTTGTTGAAAGATGAGTGCTTGAAGTTGGGATTGTGCGGTTCTGCCTTTGACTTTGTAGGCAAGCATCAGTGTTTTGATACTGATGTATGCAGCTACTGGTAGCAAGGGGATAAAGTGCAACAGTGGTGTAGTGTGTAAAAGAACATGTACAGCTGCATTCTGAATCATCTGCAGAGGACGAATTGCACTCAGAAGGAGACCTGCCAAAAGCGGTACAGTAGTCTAGTTCAGATACTACAAGTAGCTGCACAAGCAACTAAATGGCCTGATCAGATAAGAATAGTCGGATCCTCCTAATGGTATGAAGGATAAATCTGTTGGATTGTGCTATGTGCTATGCATAATATACGAAAAAGAATGATTGTTTGTCTATAGTTACCCCAAGGCTACGAGCAGTGGCCGAAAGGGATCAGTGAATTGTTCGAGGTGCTTGACAGATCTTGGCATGAGAACAAGTCACCTGGGTTGAAAATTAGTTCGGTTTTGTAAGTATCGAGTTTCAGTTAAGGAACTGCCATCCATGATGATATGTCTGCCAGGCAACTGAGATCCCGGAAGAAACTGTGGTGTCCGATGGAGGGAAAGAAAAGACAATTTAAATGTCATCAGCATAACAATGGTAGGTGAACCCTTGTTAGGAAATAACTTTGCCAAATGAATGAGGATACAGGGAGAAAAGGATGCCGGTGTAGAGTCTGCATGGAGCAGATGTTGTTTTATTCCATGTTACCTTATATAAACGGCAATCCAAATAGAAAGCAAAACACTGCCATGCTGTTCCACAAATACGGAGACTCTTAAGAGTGGACAGCAAGATCTTGCAGTTGACTGTATTAAATGGATGGATGGGGACAGATGGCAGTTTGGATGATCTGGTGGCATGTAGATTTTCAGTGATTGTCAAAAGGGAAGTCTCTGTAAAGCAAACAGCTTTACGGCCAGACTGGTTGGAGTCTTAAAGGTTGTTCTGTGTAAGTAGGAGAGAATTATAGAAGTGATACCGGTCTGTAAATGCTGATATCTGATCGGTCCATTGTGCTTTTTTATAGGATAGTAGTAACCCAATGTGGGAACTGTAGATCTACCTGAAAAGGTGGTGAAATTCTTGCAGATTTCTTTTATCGTTTCATGCTGGAAGAAAGCAAAGTCTTTTGCAGACAGAGAGGATGAAGGAGGGGAGAATGAGTAGTGATGGGATGATCATGTAAAGCTTGCAGGGTTTTTTTGCTCAAGCTTAAATTTTCTCTTTGTAATAGGCGGTCTTGGCCAAAGTCACTTAAAAAATTGGCAAGATCTGTGTTAAAAAGTGAAATTTTATATACATAAAATAACTGTCCCATTGCAAATCATCTGACTGGTGTCTGATTTAATACAACATATGGAAGTAGAACAAATTTGATCCACATTTGCTTGCAGTGTCAATGCAGACATAGTTAGCCTTTATTGAAAAAACTGTCTTAATACACAAAGAATCTAAATTACTGGCTGTTTCTCGAATATGTGATGTCGGGTGACTGTATCTAAATTAAATATCAAACTGATACTCTATAAAAAAAGTGAGAAGGACCAGATTGAGTAATATAAGTATCTGAGCAAATTACCTTTGCTTATAATATAATTCAGATAATATTAATGAATAAATCATTTGTAACTATCTTTTATTTCTTTCCTTGTCTTTATTAAAGTAACTTGTGTTAGTTTTATAATACTGAGAGTACAAATATAATTTTTTTTCCAGATAAAAACCACAAACAAATACTATTCTCCTGATGAGCAGGTATACCTTTATTACATTGTATTTCTATTTATTTATTTTCAATCTATTTAATGTGCATTACAGCCTATGATGTTAGAATAATAATATGCAACATTATTCATATAGCATCGGAAAATGAGTAAACTACTTTTTGGCTTTAATCCTATGTTTATTAATTATAGTTGCATATATGGATATAATGTTACTTGTCTTTGCCCATAAATAAACCAATACTTATATTATCTCTCTCTCTCTCTTTATAT
>JAOTQW010000002.1:9703161-9714998 GCA_026260075.1 Sisor rabdophorus | reverse complement strand
TTTTTAGCTTATAACAACATTGACATACATGGCTGTGTACTGTGTATATTTTTGAGGCTCCTAACGACGTAAGCTTCATACTTGAAGAGCAGCAAAAAGGAATAGAAAATCAAGTGGCTTTTGTAGGAAGTCAGCAGGGTATGACAATAAAACTCCAGAACATAAATGAGTGAGTACATCTAGCAAGCAGGGTAAGCCAGAGAAACATGAAGTAAGAAATACATTTAATTAGAATTTTTTTAGATTTCTTTATATTTAAAAAATGCAATTTATATACATAATTTGTTCTTATTCTTATTTATAAAATAAGTGTTCAATAATCCTACGTTACAATAATTCTAAAGCTATATGCTCTCAGTATGTATATTAATTCTTTTTAGTGTTTATTTTTTTTAAATGTCCTTTTTGTTCTAGCTCCACAGCCAGGTTAAACTCTACCTCCAGGCTGATTATGGGCTGTATTTTGTTTTTATTTACATTTGCAGACACAACTCCATCTGAAAGTAGGTCACATTTTTTCATTGCTTTGTATAAACCTGAATTATATCCATTATACTTTATTTTGTAAAGTAGCTAAAAGCAGAGTGCAAAAATAGTGTCCTAAATAATCACTTGGGTACTCATATGTTTAAATTAAATTCTTTCTAATATGTGCTTTTGCTTTCTGTAAATTAATCCAGTTCTGCACAGTATAGATTATTTGACCTTTGCATATTTAAATAGAATTCAAAAGAGTTAGAATGGAATGGATGGAATAGACATTTCTCCTAACCACATTTCCTAAATTAGTTATATGCACTGTTACAGGTTATATAATCATTGTAATGAATACAGTATTTATTAGAATATTAATTGAAATATTAAATTGCCAATATTAGGTTTTGGCATTACACATCAACTTGCTCATAGTAGCATTGCCATACCACACAGTGATGCAGTTGGTTAAGACACTTTCGATAACTCAGCTGTTGAAGTTTTTAAGAAACTTAAGGAGGTACAGCCATGGCTGTGCATGCTTAAACAGTTGGGTGGTGTTGAGTGTCCATTTAAGGTCCCCCCCAAGTGTTTTAAGGTGCTCACCTTTTCCACTTTAAGCTCATAAATAAACAGTAGCTGATAATTATTGTTGTTAATATTATTATTATTATTATTCTATTCAGCCTTGACCAATTATGCTATAACTCTTTTATTTGTTATTTTTCTATTATTTCTAATCTAATGATTAATGACCCAGATTTTAACTGATCATCATTTCCTTATTACTGTGTGTTTAAGTGTGTATTTTTAACTTAAAATCTTTAGAATATTTAAACAAGCCGGAAACTTTGCTGATATCCACAGTACAAGAGAGTTTTCAGATGGTCACTTATGCATTACAACAAACAGCAGAAGGGTAACCAAGGCACATACTTACACTTATTATTGAATCCTTAAAAATCAGTTAGATTTATCTTGCTTTTTTAAATAGTAGGAATCATTCTCAGCCATCCTACATGCAGATGTTTGCATTCTCCAGGCAAGTAGCAACTTCAATAAGTTGTAAAATATCAATTGCGGCAGAAGTTTTCCAAACCGCTCTGCTCCTTCTAAAGAAAATAGAAAGTAGAAGGCAAAAACGATCTGTCTCTGCTTCAGGTAAGATCATTTTTAAGAACATTCAAATCATACACCAAAATTTATTATGTTATACCCAAGGCTAAATTCAGAAACTAGGGTAAATGTTTTTATTTCTTTGCAACTAACCTGTTAGTTTCCTATGACATATCTCAAAACCTATAAAGTGCTTTGTTGAATTTGGCACATAAGTGTTGTCAGTTTCTATTATTTCTTAGTATAAACCTGTTTATCATTTAAAGATAAACCTTAGTATAAACCTGTTTATCATTGACAGATGCCCTTAACCAGAGCAACTTACATTTATCTTTTAACTGAGCAATTGGGGGTTAAAGGCTTTGCCCAGAGGGCCAGCAGTAGCAGTTTCATTGTTCTGGGAATCGAACCATAATCTTCCAATTAGCATTCCAACCTTAACCACTGTGCTACCACTCCCTCTTTGTCATGGTAATGTAAATAATATCAGAATGTCTTGAGGCATTAACCATGGAAATGTATTTTTACATCGTACTGTGGCTACACTACATAGACAAAAGTTTTAACCTAACCATGATATCCATGTGTTTTACACTCTTATAATAACTTCCACACATCTGCCAATGTTTTCCATTATAATTTGATATATATAGAGCTGAATGTAGGTCACTCTCCTAAATGCCATATATGTAATGTACTTCGACTACCTCTAAAGTCATTCTAGGAATCGATGTGCTTCCAACAGTGTGAAAAATTTAGGGAAAATGCACCCATGGTGCTGTTAAGATCCACAAACCTTTAACAGATAATGAATTAAATTAGTGTTTTAGAATGATTCACAATATTTTTATTAGGGTTTTCTTCATTAAATAATCTCTACTTTTTAAATTACATTATCTGTAACATGTTGGCTATACAAGTCTCTTTCAGAGATTATAGATAAGCAGTTTATTTGCTAATTTTTAGAGGTCCTTTCTGTGAAGGAAGTTGAGCTGATAGCAAACCTGTCTAGATGTCCTCCACCCCTTCAGCCAGCCAGCTGTCCTATAGGAGGGGATTCAGAGAAATACCGCACCATCTCTGGCGTATGCAATAACAGGTACTCTTTTAATAATTCATTCCTAACACACTACATAATGGCAGTGTGTCCCAGGCTTATTTAAAATTATATTAATCAGACCTGTGCAGGCTCTCATGCTAACCAGACCCTGGCATTTTGCTGTAGCAACAAGGCCGAGTTGATAAGATGAGCCATGGCAGATAGGATAGGTCAGGCTTGTGGAGCGGATAGAGGCTATTCTATTTGCAACTTGAATGTGAGAGCTGAACTAAAGAACAGCACTAAGAATTGTGCTAGGCATGTATTACTGCACCAAATGTGTCTGGCTCACAGAAAAATGCTTGAAATCAATATATATAAAGCTGTTGCTTTGGTCTGTGGTATTACAGGGTTTAGGCTGAGCTTCTACAAAACATGGCTGAGAGTTCTTTCAGTTCATGCCCTGCATCGTTATTTAAAAGCTAGGTTTATATGAGAGGGTATGATATTACTGCCTTATTATTTACTTGATTTTTTTTAAGACAATGGCATAATTTACATACATAAATTATTATAATCGCGATTTCTGTAAAAACTCATTCATATTATTACCCCCTGTGGTACCAATGACCAGTTTCCTTCCCCTTTTCTCAAATTGAAGGAGCTGCTTCCCAAGGCTACAGCTTACTATATATTTGATCACCATTACCCTATGCCGTAATTAACAAACATTCAGTGTCAGCCAAATAAGGATAGGTTCCCCCTTGAGTTTGGATACTCTCAAGGTTTCTTCCTACTTCATTTCAGTTAGGATTTTTTTTTGCCACTGTTGCCATCGGCTTGCTTATTAGGGACAAGCTTACACTTTTTCACTGTTACTACATTCCATGTGAAGCTGCTTTGAGACAATGTCTATTGTTAAAAGCCCTATACAAATTTTTTAATAAAGTAAATTATTATACTTCCTATATATAATAATTTCTTTTTTTCTGATTATTATTTTCTCATTGTGGCAATATGATTTTCAATAGACACAAAATACATATTGAATTATTAACACAAATGCTTCAAAAGGCTCTGTAAAAAATCTGTAGGTAAGTAAGTATAAAGGTGTGTTAGTATTTATATTTCATGCCACTTTTCTCATATATAAATATTACATGACAATGAGTGTCTGTCTTTACTTTACGACATGCAAAAAAAATCAGTTTTTGACAAAAAATGTAATGTTTCATGCAGTATGTTTCATGAAAGACATACAAATTCATTTCCTTTTTCCTTTAGAAAAAACCCTCTCTGGGGAGCCGCCAGCACGGCTCTGGCCAGATGGCTCCCAGCAGAGTATGAGGATGGAGAAAGCCAACCAAAAGGCTGGAACATTGGTCAACAGTACAGAGGCTTCTATCTTCCGCCTGTAAGCTACAGCACCCACATAATCATAAAACAGAAACATGAAAAAAAAGAATATTTGAGTTCATAAGGTGACAAATTAACTGTAACTATAAGCCCCAATATCCTGTATGTTATATTGTATATTCTTTTGCACCCAATTATAAACATGAATTTTACTTTACTCTAACATTCGCCCTAAAATTTCAACTCCAGATGTTGTAACACTTTTTCCACCTGTCGTGTCCCCTTGAGGCTAATTCTGAATACAGAAAAAATATTTCCCAACAGGTCAATTTTTTAACATTTGTAAGCAGTAAGTAAACTTATTTTAGTGTCCCTAAAACTGTTAATTGTGTCTTATAACTTCCTATACAGTTTAATCATAATTAAATGGAAACATAAATAATTAGAAAAAGAGTTATATATGGGTCTATAAAATGGATAGAATGTTTCGTTTATTATAGATAAATGTAAAAATATCCTGAAATGGAGGACACAGAAGGTGAAAAGTGCTATTTAATTGTTTTAATTAATTGAGATTGAGAAGTAAAATACGATATACTGCGATAGACTGGTGACCTGTCCAGAGTGAACCCCTGCCTTTTGCCCTATGTGAGCTGAAATAGGCTCCAGCAGACCCTTGTGACCCCAAGTTAGGGAATAAGCGGGTATAAAAGATGACTAAATGAATTAATGCAGTAGTATGTATAGATAAAGAAAGTAGTTTATAAAAGGAATTAAAAAATTATAAGCCTGAAGTCTTGGGATTTGCGGTAACGGCATTCACCTGTCTCCTCTAATGCTTAGGTTGCACAACTATTCGATCACTTTTAGAGTAGGAGCATTTCTCGACTTAAAACAAGCTAAAAATGGAGCCTGATTTTACTTAGTAAATCCAATGAGTTGGATTTTTACCCCAATCCCAATCTTACTATAGACGTACAGAACTTTCAATATTACAAAAAGGTTTAATCTGGGGAAAGGGGTGGCCTAGTGGTTAAGATGTTGGACTAATACCAGAAAGACTGGGGTTTGATTCCAGCACTACCAAGCCACCACTGTGGGTTCCTGAGCAAGGCCCTTAACCCCCAATTGATCAGTTGTAAGTCACTCTGGATAAGGGCGTCTTCCAAATGCTGTAAATGTAAATCTCGTATCTCATAGCAAAACATGTCAAAAGTTTATGGCTCTAAAAAGTCCCCTTTTTGTCTATCTCTTAAGTAAATGAAAAACTTAGTGTTGACATTAAAATGTATAAGACAGGACAAATTATTTATTTAGAACTCGGCATAGGCTTGACAGTTGAAGTGCAGGGCTACAAAAACAACACATAAAATTACCAAAGCAGTTTTGGTCTGAGATGAGGACATTAATCACATTAGTCTTGTCAGATTTAAACATCACATCAATCATATTTTAAGGTACGGGAAGTCAGCAACAAAATTATGCAAATCTCCAGTGAGTATGGCTTAGAAGATGAGACATATTCCCAAATGTTGGTGGACTGGGGTCAGTATATAGACCATGATATCTCCTTCACTCCTCAAAGCACAAGTAAAGCTGCCTTTTTGTCGGGAATCAACTGCCTACACATGTGTGGAAATTCTGATCCATGCTTTCCAATTCAGGTAACATCAAAACATAAATCAGTCAAGCAAAAATGCCACAAGATGGTCTGAATTAAGTATTTAAAAATATCATACTCACAAATCTCATATCAGTCTGTTAAGAAGGTTGTTGATTGCTGTTTACTATTATTATATTTTTATTCCTATTTTTTATTATTCAGATTGACTGTAACTAAAAAACAAGAAAATTATATAATTATTGAATAATTGTGTTCTGTTGACAATTAAAAATTTCAAATAATACCCTTGTTGCAAACATTTGAGTAATGGAGAATTGAGTACATTTTATATACAATAATTAAATATAACAAATATAAAAACAAATACATTTTCTAAAAAAGCTTTTGTGGGAACAGAAATAATCCAGTATCCAGTATAGAATTGTCAGACAGAACCTATAATTGTCTGAATAGTGTTTTCAGTATGGCCTTTGGTAAGGTGTGATTGTATATGCTACAATTCAGGGAGGGACATTTTACACAAGCGATAGATATCTGCTTAGTTGGAGGAAAATCAGTATATGTGACGGGAGTCTATTGTGACAGAAGAATTAAAAAGTTCTCGTTGATTGCTTCTTTATCTATAAAAATAGGTAAAAATGGTAAAAAATAGCAAGTTGCTTGGGTCACACTTTTTGGACAGGAAAATGTTTCTGTATCCTCCAGGGAAATGCCTGATTATAAAAATACAGTGGGAAATGACAAAACAGTATAGTTTGGTAACTAATCTCCGTATCTTCAGCCGGAGGCACAAAAAGACGAATTATGAATACAAAAGAACAATGCAATTTTATTTGCATTCGTTTTGACCTTGAACAAAAAACACACTCCAAATACAAATATGATATTTATTCTAATAAAGTAATTTATTAATAAGGAATTTATATTTAATTTATATAGTTATATTGCTATATGATGGTTACAGTTACCAAATGTTGCAAACAAACAAACAAATGTTGGCTGATTTAAAATAAACAAATTTATCATGCAGCGCTGTACATGTAATTCTCTGAGCATGCTGTAGAGATCAAAACAAGCCCATCTTCTGTGTGCTAGCCTGCAGCACAAAGAACTGCCCCTAAGCAGCAGCGCTATTTTAAGAATGCGCAAGCTTCCAAAGAACGAATTCACAGCAAACGATGGTGCAAACCGAAACTAATGGAACTAGCCAGTAATCTGCAACTAAAAATTAACATGTTCTAACGTTTTATATACAATATTGTATATAAAAGTATGGAAATGATACAACTGCCTTATTTACCAAGAATAGATACCATCTAATTAGTACTGTTAATTTTAGTCAATGTAAAAATTTTGTAAAATGATAATCTGAGAATAAGATGAGGCATTGTTCACACAGATCTGAAGGAAGCTGTGTAATAGTTAAAGCTATTAAAAAGGAAAGACAAATAAGAAAACAGACTTGAAAACATCATGTACTCTCAGTGTACTTGTATGTGTGTGTTTTTGTGTGCATCACAGATTCCACTGCATGATAAACTATTTGGAAGTAAGAGCTGTTTCCCATTTTTCCGCTCCGCACCAGCTTGCCTGAATGGCCCGACACACACTATGCACCCACAACAGATGCTGCAGAGACAGCAAATGAATTCAATCACTTCCTTTCTTGATGCTTCTACAGTCTACGGACACTCTGAAGAATTACAAAAAATGCTTAGAAATTGCTCAAGCTCTGAGGGCTTGCTTACAGTTAACAGTGAATATACCGATACTGCAGGTCGTGCTTACCTACCTTTTGTCAATAACCCTACGTCTGCATGCCTCCAAGAGCCAGGTACAGGCCCGCAAAAACGCCTAGAGTGTTTTGTTGCTGGAGATAGCAGGGTGAATGAGATTCTGCCTCTGATTGCTCTTCACACACTCTGGGTGAGAGAGCACAATCGCATTGCTATGAGATTAAAACAACTAAACAGCCACTGGAGCTCCAACACTATCTATCAGGAGAGCAGGAAAATTGTTGGAGCTTTGCATCAGGTAAATTTACAGCACTTTCTTCAGTTTTATCAAAAGTACAAGCATCAGTTAATTATTACTACATTATGGCTGCCATGTGGTGGCAGAATCTTCTTTTTCCATGTTAATTGTAGCGAAAAAAACCCTCTAAACATTCATGTAAATTTAACATTGAGTAATCTTTTAAGATTGGAAGGAAGTTAAAGCATTACTGCTCAGAACTAGAAAAGCCCTGGGGTATAATTATATCAAAATGATCACTGTGCTGAAGTTAAACAATGACTGCAATGAAACATTCAGACTTCTTAAGTTAATTTATGCAAAATATATTCCATAAATTACTTATGCTTCACAAACTTGACCTCTAACGGGTGATTACTAATGAAGAAGCTCTGCATATTTGGGTCCTATTTTTAAAACTGCATTATTGTACCTGGATGAGCTTTACACAAATAGAGTATGGAAAATTATCCTTTACAGAATGCAGTACATACAGTATGCCTTATGTATGACATATATCACTACAGGGTATTATAGATGTTCAGTAAGTATTTAGAAAGCTATCTATCACATTCATTCATTTATGTTCTATACTTGCTTATTCTGAACTCAGGGTCACAGGGCTCTGCTGGAGCCCATCTCAGCGCATATATGACGAAAGGCTAGAGGATACCCTGGACAGGTCACCAGTCCATCACAGGGCCACATACAGACAGCCACACACTCACATTCACTCCTATTGGCACTCCTAATGTACATGTTTTTCGACTGTGGGAGAAAATCAGAGTTTCATGCAGGAAACCCACACAAGCGTAGGGAGAACCTTCTTGTTGTGAGGCGACTGTGCTGACCTGTCTATGACATCCCTATGTATATTCTGTTGGTCTTACTCCAAACATTTTTATAAAGGCTTTAGACTGTGGAGCTTGCTCATTCAGCCACAAATTAGGTGCTAATGTTGTTATAATGAAACTGTGTTTGGGCCTCCATATCCTAGGAACAATGCTAAAGATACAGAAACATTTTCATAGCAATAGATTAGGAAAAACCCAGTCATTGGTGTCAAAAATGTTTAGTGCATATAGTGTAAACATAAAGTAGTAATACATTGTCCAAAAATATGTCTATAATTTGACCTCATCTGACAGATGAATTTAGCAAAAAATATCATGTTACACAGTTTTGAGAGCAGTGTAGGAGGAAAATAGTAAAATAATAACAGAGGAAAATAGTTTCTTTGGTTGTGCAGCTTCATAACCTTCTCTAGAGATTTTATCACAGATCAGTGCTCACATACTCAGGAACCCATACTGAAACTGCAATATGCTGTTTCTCTGCTACCAGAGTCTTTTATATGTATTATTAACAGTACCCAGGAAAAATTAACTACCATGTAATTAGCAGAATCATTTCCATAATGAGTGCTGAAGCTATTTTTCCTTTTCAAAATGTATTGTTACATTTAGACCAGTGCAGAATATCTAATGCTCCATAGTGCAAATAGCAGAGGCAGCTGGTATGAATGGACTAGTTGGCCTAGGACCTGCCCCTCTCTTTCAAAAGATAAAATACATTCAATGGCAAACACATTAGAGCTGTGTGCTAAGGCATATTATTATGAATTCATTTTGGGACCCACTGCTCAACAGCTCCACCAGTGGTAAGACAAACACAAAATGGTATGCAAAGGGGAAGATTTCTTTTAAATCACCTGGTGAGCAGAATAAGCTTAAAACAAAAAAATAAAATAAAAATAAATGCAGCTTTATCCTTTTAACAATGAGAGTATATGTATGATATTCATTCATCCAATAATTTTTTAACCTGCTAATTCCCTAGCTCAGGTTCACAAGGGTCTGCTGGAGCCTATCCCACCGCACATAGGGCGAGAGGCAAGGAAACACCCTTGGACAGTTCGCTAGTCTAAGGCCACACATAGACGAACAACCAAACACACTTACACTCACTTCTATGTGCAATTTAGAAGCATCAAACAACCTAATGTACATGTTTTTGGACTGTGGAAGAAAACTGGAATACCTGAAGAAAATGCACACAAGTGTAGGGAGAGCATGCAAATTCTGCACAGAAAGCACTGGGAATTGAATCCACATCCTACTTGCTGTAAGGCAAACATGCTAATCGCTACACCACTGCACCGCCCTGTATGATATTTAGTACGTCCCATATCATCCTTTTATGCAATTGAGGAGACCTTGTGACATAATGAACTTGCCAACCCAATAAGGTAACTTCCATCAACAGAAATTAGATTTCAGATTATATGCTTGGCTGGGTTTGCTCCAGGTTCTTCGGTTTCTTCTCACATTCCAAAAACATGTACATTAAGTTGATTGGTAATTCTAAATTGCCCATAGTAGTGTGTGTGTGTTCTTCTATGTGTGGCCCTGCCAATGGATTGGACTGGACCCTTGCCTCTAGTGCTATGTGTGCTGGGATAGGCTCCACCAGACCCCTGTGACCCTGAGCTAGGAAATAAGCAGGAATAGAAGATAAATGAAATAATTATATTAATTTTAACAGTCAGCCATCACAAAAAAAAGCGATCCACTAAAACCAGAGAAGAATAAATTTATAGATTAAAAGCTGTCAGCCACAGACCTTTTGTCTGTACTTTTTGAGCAGTCTGAACTGGATCAAAGGGGGATTTCATTGCTCACAAAATAATCTATAAGGTCAATTGCAGCTCATGCCCCCTAAATTAGAGTGTCAGAGAAAGAGACTCTGAAGGGCTATGAGACAGTAGATGGGATGCGTCAAGCAGAGCGTGCAATGTTTTTTTACAAAGTCGCAGTGGGACTGACTTCGAAAAAATGCAATGAAAAGTGTTTTTTGGCACCTAGTGGTGAAGCAGTTACATTATAGTCTTCATGACAGCACGTTTCAATATACGCATCCCTGCTGCTAAGGAGACAGGGAAGGGATTTTTTTAGTCAGCCACACCGCCCACTAACAGCAAGGATTCTAGAGGTGAGTTTAGCTATTTGATTTAACAAGCCCATCTAAACAAGGGCCAAATAATATTTAGATACAGGGAATCTTAGGGAATCTTCTAATTTTATATAATCTAATCTATTTTATCAAACCAAAATTTATTGAATCAAATCTATTCTATTCCATTCTAATTTAAAGTAATCTAATTTAATCTAAACAAATCTAATCTAAACAAATTTAATCTAAACAAATCTAATCTAATTGAATTCAATCTATTGCACAATTCATCAATTCTCAAATTTTACATTTTACACACACATGAACCAGAAATATAGAAAATCAAAGATTACAAAATATTTATGTAATGTCACATGGAATATCTATACAATTTTAAAGCTATAAAGATTTTCCTCTATGACTCTAAGACTGTCTGATCTCTTTTAACAGATTATTACCATGAGGGATTATATACCAAAAATTATAGGAAAAGCAGCATATGATCAAGTTATTGGACCTTATAAAGGCTATGACGATGCAATAAATCCTTCAGTCTCTAACATTTTCGCCACTGCCGCATTCCGCTTTGGTCATGCCACCATTTCAAGAGACATCAGCAGACTGAATGAGAGTTTCCAGGAACATGAACACTTTCATTCCTTAAAACTGCATCAAGCATTCTTCAGTCCATGGCGGATAATCAGAGAAGGTACATATTTTCTGCTTTGCTTGTCAATTCTTTAGTCAGTATAAATTCTTTTTAGAAAAACAAATCTACTTCAAAGGCAAAGCTGAAAATCAAAAGTAGAGACACACAGTCTGCCTTCATTATGATGTTAATTCATACAGATACCAATGAATATATTAATGCTAAATTGTGATTGCTCACATGCTCATATGGAGACAGTCCTCAACTTCTAGAAGATTAATTAGAGGAGTACTGTATGAGGTTTCGACTGTATGATGTGTGTCACAATTTGTAATGGTTGCATTATCACAAGCATCTAAAAGGTATTTTTTTAGACCTCTAGGTGTATTCAAGTATATTGCAGGGAGAATATTATATGTTTCCCGTCTAAAAGCATTACATTATCAGCCATTTGAAACGCCATTGAATATATATTTGAACATAGCATAATTTAATTATAAACCAACCAATTGAGTAACAAAAACTCAAACCCTCAAAACTCAAATATCCTGAAATATTCAGAAATGCATAAACTCTGATTTTAAAGGATTTACAAAGAAGAATTTAAAAAAGAA
>JAOTQW010000002.1:9596629-9607258 GCA_026260075.1 Sisor rabdophorus | reverse complement strand
TGATTCGCTGTGGCGACCCCTAAATGGGAGCAGCCGAAAGGAGAAGAAGAAGAAAAAGCAGGATTATTTGAGGGTAAAGTGAAAATTGTTTTTTGTGCATAAATGTGAAAAAGCAGCTGTAGAAATTGTTTCTTATTTAATTACTGCTTATTGAAAAGGAGATAAAGGAACAAATTACAAATAATTTGGTTCAGTAGTCAACCACTTATCTCAAGTTAAAAAGAAGTAGTACTAGATTGTGGCTACACTATGAAATAATCTGGCCCAACGTTTGGGTTTTGAAAAATTATTCTATGGTTGAGGTTTTACATGGAGTAATAAATTGGAAAATTGTTTTTTTAAGTGGTGCAAAAAAATGTAAAAAAAAAAAAAAACACTTTGTGAATCTGCAAAAAACTGCACATAAACCACAGAGGCTATTTTATCAAACAACTATAATTCTGCCGGTCTATACTAGCAATATTCATAAAAAAAGTGCTGCATGATTTTTAGCTGTATTTACTGAGTAAGTTGTGTGTAGGTATAAACTTTATAATATTATTAAGCCTGGCTTAACATTTGCTTTATGTTCTAACTCTGCTTTTCTATTCATCTTAATCATCATGTCTGAGGTCAGTTAAATGTTTGTGCAGAACTGTGTTTCCTCAGAACATTTTTCTTTGCTGCCCTGTGTTGCGTGATTCTCTTCAGAGTCCTGCTGACAAGAGAAAGATGCTCTACAGCAGTGCCACTGAAAGCGAAAAGTCTACCTTTCTACAGATAAAGCTGCAGATAAAATAATGCAACATTATTTATAGTATAATCAAGAACATAAAATTAAGCTCAGGGTCCAGGGAGTGATTATAGAAAGTTCAAGTATCTGTGTTTAGTCAGCTCTAGCCTGACCAACCTGACTACATCAGCTATTAAACAGAGGCAGGCAGCAATTAACAGCTGTGTGGTGCGGCTTTATTTTCCACATTAATGTGTCTGGTTGAAACAGTAAATTGAACCTGTGCATTCAAACTATAGATTTGTTCAGGCTTTATATAATGGCTGTAACATCACACACTTAAGAGGGCACAATCCCTTTTAAAAGTAACGAGAAGGGGTAATAACAGTGTGGAGGTTAACATTCATTCTTCTAACTCAGGCTCACCGGGGTCTTCTGAAGCTTATTCCAGTGCACACCCTGGACAGGTCCATTGCAGGGCCACACAAAGACAAATACAAACCTATGGGCAGGTCATCAATCAACCTAATGCATGTGCATGTTTTTGCATGTCTGTGAGAAGAAATGGGAGTACATGGAGAAAACCCACAACAGCGCAGGGAGAACATGCAAACTCCAGGAATCAAACCCACAACCTTCTTGCTGTGAGGCAAACGTGCTAACCGCTAAACTTTGCGCCTCTCTGAAGGACAGCATGATGCATATAGGTCAGGGTGTGTGTCTATCTTTCAATATTCTAGAAATAAGGCCTGGGATTACCAAGACAGCATACATACAGGATAAAGGAATTGAGTCGAAAAGGGGAAAGCAATGATTTAGCCAGGATCGGCCCGTGGCATTAAGCAGTTGCTTAGGGCACACACTTATGACTATCGTGTGCTTCTACACCCAAATATTAAGCAATAAACAACATTTTTGTCATGAATTTTTTATGTTCTCCATTGGTGCTTTGCACTTCATTAATCAACAGTGCCACCCAGGACCCTACATGTAACTGAGAGAAAGAGCGGGTGGGGAAAGAAAATAAAACATAAAAGGGAGAAGAAAGTAAGAAAAAGGGGAAAAATAGATTAAAAGATAGAAGCAGATAAGATGATTCAATACCAGAAAAGTTATCTGAACCTAGCAGCTGTGATTAAGATTAAGACAAAAAGCATATGGCTAAATCGATGAGAGAAGATAAAAAGAAAATAAGAAAAAAGAGAGAATAAAATAAAAAATTTAAGGGGACAAGAGCAGATAAGGAGGATGTAACAGAAAACCTGTGAACATAAGTCACCAATCAACCTAATGGCATGCACATGTTTTTGGACTCTGAGAGGAAATCAGAATACCCGGAGGAAACCCACAACGGAAAGATAGATAAAATTGTGTATGTTTAAAGCAGAATCATAAAAAGGAAAATATAATTCAAAATAGCCAGTGTAGGTTTATTCATTCATCTTCTATACCCGCTTATTCCCTAACTCTGGGTCACCGAGTTCTGCTGGAGCCTATACCAGCGCACATATGGCGAAGGGGAGGTATAAAACCTGGAAAAGTCGCCAGTCCATTGCAGGGCAAACAACATAGATGAACAACACACACACTCACTCCTATGGGCAATTTAAAAACACAGATCAACCTAATTTACATGTTTTGGACAGTGGGAAGAAACCGGAGTACCCAAAGTAAACATGTACGGGAAGAAGATCCACACTCTGCACAGACTTACCCCTTGCCCGGGAAGCGGACGTGCTGACCACTACTGCCTTCATACATACATACATACATACATACATACATACATACATACATACATGCATAACAAATTAAACATTGATAATATGTGTGTGCACTGGTAACAATAGCACATGAGTAAATGTCAAAGATCTTAAAAATAACACTATGACCAGAAAGTGGAGGAAAAAGCAGATGAGTGATTTGACCTAGTGTACATACAGCAGGCCTCTTCTACAATGAGAAACATATTACACCTAGGTAATGATTAATGTTTCCTGCCTCATCAGCAGCAGCATGTATTTTCTCTCTTCTGCTGTAGGTGGCGCTTGTTACCACGGGTGCTTAAAGATGTTTCTAAGGTGGACATGTCTACAACTGTGCTGGGACAGTGTGTGAGCATGCCCGTGTGTGTCGCAGCCACCGCGATGCAGAAAATGGCCCATCCTGATGGAGAAATTGCGACTGCCAAAGGTGAAATATGCCGCTACGCCTCTTCACTCTGAATGCTGGACACCTTGATGTATTAACGTAATACACCACTTGGTGGCGATCTAGGACTGTTAGACATAGCGCTTCATCTTTTCAACCACTTTTCTTTTACATTACAAACACAGCAACATCATTATGGATTTACATAGATTGCTTATGTTTTACACATAGAATGTTGTGTTAAAATCAATGTTATCTACTGTATGTAATCAAATACACCCCATACTGTATACTTTATATGATCATGTGCTGCTCACATCATTACAGTTTATAAAAATGTGAATAATCTTTATATAATTTTTTACATTATTATCACTTACATTTATAGTTTATAAAAGATGGCCCAGGGCGGTGCGGTGCCATAGTGGTTAGCTTGGTCACCTCCCAGCAAAATGGTCTTGGGTTCAAATCCTGGGCATGTGGCCTTTCTGTGCGGAGTTTGCATGTTCTCCTTGCACTTGTGTGAGTCCACAGTCCAAAAACATGTACATTAGGTTGATTGGTGACTCTGAATTGCCCATAGGAGTGAATGTGTTTGTCGCAATTAGGGGTTAAGGGGACAACAGGAATCAAACCTTAATCTTTAATCTTTTAAACATTGAGCTACCACTTCCTATTCACACACTACAGATGCGTTTAGGATTAAACCCTGAAGGATGGAGAGAACATGCACACCATTCTCAGACATGCATACTAAACATGCTAATTACTTAACCACTATGGTTTATAATAATCAGGCTTTATTCACACATTACAGTGTTTTTTTCATTGGTCTTTTATCTATAGCCTGTCTATCGGCTGGTACGGGTATGATGCTGAGCTCCTGGTCCACCTGCACTATAGAGGAAGTAGCAGAAGCAGCCAGTGCTGGCCTGCGCTGGATGCAGCTTTATATTTACAAAGACAGAGCACTGACTCAGTCTCTGATTAGGAGGGCTGAAGAGGCAGGGTATAAGGGTATCTTTGTCACAGTAGACACACCTTATCTTGGAAAACGACGTGATGATGTCCGCAATCACTTCAAGCTGCCTTCTCATTTAAGGTAAAATCGGGGGCACCCACACGCATGTTACACATTAGTGTGGCATGTTTAGTGTTTTACAACCTGTTGTGAACATGCAAGCGGAAGTGCGCACTAAAAGCAGTTTCCACCGGATAAATAAAATTAGCAACATACAATCTTGATTAATTTTATGTAAAATTTAAATAGTTAGAAGATAAAGAAACGAAAAACCTTTTTACGAGAAATACATAATTAGTGGTGGACCATCAGGATTTCTTATTAGTGTAATGTTTAAAAATGTCCTATGATTAGTTTGTTGAGGTTGAATATTTTGTGTATGTAATATTCTACATTTTAAAGGCCTAGACTTTAGTTAATAGATGTCACATCCAATTTGTAGCAAGTATTGGCTAATCAAATTGGGACATTCGGTGGAAATCTTCCCTCTTAGTGCTACCCTCAACTCGACCCAAACTAAACGGCGACCGCAGTTACAGGTGCCATGTCTTGTTGCCGATCTATTTAAAACGCCTTGTCAAGGTGCACTTTTTTAGAAGAAATAATCTTTTTAAGAGAAATAATTGATAGAAAAACCAATGACCCATGAGCACTGTATTAGCCATGTATGGCTAACAGTTAGCAAGTACCAATTATCAATAAAATATCAAAAAGTCATTTTAGCCATATACAGCCGATGCAATACACCGTGAAATGAAACAACGTTGGCACAACTATAGGGCTACATAAAAACAACACAATTACACAAGACACCAAAGAGCCACTTAACAGAAGAATAACACATAGATCAGGACTAGAGAATGAATTGTAGCAACCAAAAGTGCATGTGTTCAACCTGGTGAAAACAGGTGAAAACACATTATTGAATCAATAAACAATATATATATATATATCATAATCAATACAAACATTACTCTGGACAGTGGAAACAGACAATACAAAAACACAACACGGTGTAGAAGTAGATTAAATAGTACTGTGAAATCATAGTATCGTGGTTATTAATTGCTAACCATGTAATGTTTTTTTATTTATGTACTAAAGCCACCTGTGTAAAATTAATGCAGGATGGCCAATTTTGAAACGCCCGATTTAGCGTTCTCATCAAAGGAGGGCTATGGGGAAGACAGTGGCCTAGCAGTGTATGTGGCTCAGGCTATAGATCCTACATTGAAGTGGGAGGACATTGCTTGGCTTAAAAGCATCACTTCGTTGCCTGTGGTGGTTAAAGGAATTCTAAGAGGTAAGCGCTTCTGCTGGAAGGAAAGAATTTGCATAATCCAAGAAAAAATGTCAGCAAGGCTTTGCTAATTTAACACAATATGTACATTATTTATGGTAGAAAGGATATAAAAGGAATTTTGCTTCTCCAACACATAATGGCCTCCATATGGCTAAAACCGTTGTTATCTTTCTTTGAGATCAGCCTTCAACTTTTTAGATCCTGCTGGGTCTGGAACTTAGATCACTTCTGAAATGGAGTTTGAGGGTTATGATGTGGAAATAAAAAAAGTATGTTTTTTATGGGAAATGACAACATGTTTAATGGTCCTGTTACACAGAACACACACTAAACACACTTTGATATAAAACAAATCCCTATATGCTGAACATTTTTTCAGACAGCCTGCAAGAAAGTATTAACAGTTCAAAACTAAATATTTTTATCATTTCTTAATACCACAGTACTGGTGAATAGGCTAAGCTGATTGGTCAGAATGTAATTACAGCAGATTTCAGATTGAATGTTATTCGTCACTTATACAACAATACACAGTGATAGACTTTTGCTGACATAAAACTATTACATTTACACCAGAAAGTACAATACAATAAGAAAATGCAAAATGCAAAATAAAAGCCACTAAAGTGAAAAATTATATCACATAAGTGTCTAATCATCACTGAAATACTAAAGGTCCTTAAAATAGATGTATCAGTAAAGGCATTATCACAAATCTAGACCGAGAAATCATGCAGCTCATTATAATTGCATGGCAGGGTAACTTAATTACACCTGCCTGCTTTTTGTATAACAGTTAAGTGTACTGTGGTGTTGCTTGTATTATCTGTTGTTTTAAATATAATAATACATAAGCATATAATAAAGTAGCAAATACAATATGTGAGCCAGAAATATATGCGGCGCCACCCAGCAGTGTTCAACACGCAAGTTTCACCCTCCCTGTAGCTGGTATCACTGCGCCATGTGATACAAAGCTCACAATAACAGCTTTTCATTCTTTCTCGTTTGACCGGTTTGCGCATTCGAAAACAATGCAAAACATAGTCATTTTGAGTTTCTGCTAGTAATTCCTTTATAGAAAAATTACTTCCGGCCCTCCAGACACATTTTGTGACACAGCAATGACGTCATGAGCCAACAACCTATTGTGTTTTATCCTTTTTATTCTATACTAAAATATGGATATATGCCCAATCTAATTTCAGCATCTTGTTTGTAAAAAATCTGTGCTGCAGCGGAAGATGCCCGAGAAGCTCTGAAATATGGTGTCGATGGGATACTTGTGTCGAATCATGGAGCAAGACAGCTTGATTGTGTTCCAGCCACTGTGAGTGCCTAGCAAAAGCGTAAACAGTGCTTATTCTACAGCGATTCCCAAGTCACAAGTTATCTGTTTAGTAAACATTTGTGGTCTGAAAATTACATCTGTTAGTACTGCTTGGGTGTTGGTTCCTTAAGGTGTGACACTGCAGCATGACTTAAAGCTCTAATTGTAGGTATCACACAATTCCCATGCTGTAGTTTTGTCCACTGTGCATGTTATTGGTTTATCTTCTTAGCCAGCTTCAGACACTGTTTATTGAACGATAAAAACTTTTTTGGAAACTAGTTCTGACATCCTTGTGAGTTAAAGTATGGTGTAGGACATGCAGAAATGATCTAAAACTAACCCAATGTGGCTGTGTTTGAGTGCAGATCGATGCCTTGCCCGAGATTGTGGAGGCTGTTGGTGAAAAAGCAGAGGTTTATCTGGATGGAGGTTTACGCACAGGTACTGATGTCCTGAAGGCTCTGGTGCTGGGGGCAAAGGCTGTGTTTGTAGGGAGGCCCATCCTGTGGGGGTTGGCCTGTGAGGTAAGACAAAAAACATGAATTTTAAGATAGAAAACTGTCAATATAACCCAACATTAATGCAGTTTAAAATGTAAAATATAAATGTAAAATTTACAATTAAATGGTATAATTTAAAATGATCAATTAGGGTGAGAAAGGAGTGAGTGATGTTCTCCAGATGCTACGAGAGGAACTTTACCTTGCATTAGCTCTTACGGGTAACGCGTTTCTGATTAAACATACCATACAATTAAATAATTGTAAAATTTTTCTACTACATTTTCTTTCTACATTATAATTAACAATTGGCACATGTTGCATGTAATGTTTTATGTTGTGTTGTAAGGGTCCCGATCTCTGAAGGAAATTGAGCGATCCCTTTTGAGAAGATCTGAGCAAATTCCAAGGATCTAATAACCTGCACAAAATGTCAGTATTGGAAATTTCTAGAAATTAACACATTGTATAAATGAAAAATAATGAAAAAATATATATATAAATAATAATGAAAAAATTAAAAGGATACTAAAAAAATCTATGAATTTTAAATTAAATGAGAAGTAAATTAAAATTAAAACATGAAAGGATAAATGATTCTTCTATACCCGCTTCTAGCCCATTCCACCCTAGGCAGGGCACCAGTCCATCACAGGGCCAGACACACAACACTCACACTTACCCCTATAGGCTATTTAGAATCACCAATCAACCTAACATACATGTTTTTGGAATGTTGGGTTAAACATGTAATCTCCCCACAGGAAAGTAAACCAGAGCCTTCTTGCTGTGATGCAACAGTGCTAACCACTAAGCCACTGTGCTACTCTGAAATTAATTCATTTGAGTTATTATACACAGTGTTTTCTTGTTTAGCATCTAAATGATTCTGTTATATGACACACCATTCTGCAGTGTTCTTTATTACATGACTGGATGTTCTACCACTGCTCATTAGGTTTTTTGTTTATTTGTCAGTATTTGTGTAACACTAAAGAAAATTCATGGCATGTATCCATCTTGGGCCTGTTGCTGCAGCATGTCTCTCATGAATATTTAAAGTTTCTTGACTAGGCCCACAAGGCAAACGAGTTTGTATGAAGTTCAGGAAGGTCACCCAAACACTTTGGGATTTCTTTACTAGCTCTTTCCATAGCTGAGCCACCACTTCTGAATGAAGCCATTATATGCATGGTTCGGTGCAGGAAAACAAACTTTGTCAGGACTCTGTTCATTAGCACCTAGCACTTTGTTTGAACCTCCTCCATTTGCAGGGGCCACAGTGGGGAACGTTTCCCTCCTGCCGAAATCAAATGAAATGTACAGTTTATGAAGAAAGCTCAGGGGTTTTCCACCACTAGGCTGGGACAGGGATGAAACGAAAAATCCTCCACAAATCATTGGACAAATTTCCGATGTGAAGGTTTTTTGTTTTCTAATGCAAACATGACCTGCACAGAAGTGTAGTGTGACACCCTTTTATTGTTCAGACACATTTAAAGGAAAGTGATATTCCATAAGGATGTTAATACTAACCCAGGAGTGATGCTGTGGGGTATCAACTAAGGAGAATCTTTTTCCACAGCTGGTGTTCAAAAGAATTTATATTGCATTAGTAGGTTAGAAAAGATAGGAAAAAGCAGAAGTGGAAGATATTTGGCATGGTTTAATCCCTTTAATAAAAATAGTTGCAGTAAATCAATGCAGTGTTGTGCATTCATTTTATATATTTTCTGTGACAGCATCTATTATATAGGACTTCTATAATATGTTTCCAAAGGGGTGTGGGCTAATCCAAGATGACTTCTTTACATTCACATGGCATAAGATCACAGTGAATGATTGAATTAAAAGTGGAATGGAATGGTATGGTTACACTGTTAGCTAATGTCAATGCCATTGAATACCTATTAAAGATTTTAAATTAATCTGTTTAGTGGCTCAAATGGTTAAGGCGCAGTTAAGGTTAAGAGTCCAGAGCATGAGACCAGTAAGATCTTGGGCAAGACCCTTAACCCCTTCTGCTCCACTGCTTTAGAGCTAACCCTGCACCCTGACCCTAACCTTTAAAAAGAGTATATGCAAAGAAAACATTTTGTATGGTATATATTCATGTATGTGATGAATAAAATCAGAATTTATTAATTTATTTAAGTTATTACACTTTGTCTGAATGTAATCAAAAATACCAATTATGGTAATCTGATCTGGAATAGTAGTATTCATCCATCCAGTAGAAACCGCAGCTCATCTGGTTGCACACGGTGGCCCGACATCTTCCTAACACTTTATGATGTTCCTAACACTATATGTTGTTTTTTATGTACGTGTGTGCTTGTGTGTGCTGTTGGCTACAAGCCCAGCATGTATGGCTTTAGGTTTTTTCCATAGTAAAACCTAAATGCAAAGCTGTATGGGACAGGGTGTGCCTTGTTGAGTCTTGCGGTTATAGTGACAAGACACTGCTTCAGTCACACAGTTTACAGACCTACAGAGGCCCCAGGGCGCTGTTCCGCTTGTCACTCTGCACCTGTGTGTACTTTTAGTGCCCTTTTACATTCAGGACATCGGAATGGTTTTTTCAGCTCACTCAACTCGGAAAGAAAAGGTGGAAAAAAACTTTGCTGTTTTAAGCTGTTAATTATCGTTGTAAATACAGCATAGTAATCGACTCTTTCAAGCACATCTGCATGACAGTTATGCATCATTTAGAATATCTGGGTCATTCATTCAGCAAGTAAAGACACCAGGAGAGGGCAATGTTTCACTTTAAAGCCTAAAAAAAGAGACCTCAATGCAAGTCAAAGTCATGTTCTTTGTACAGTGACCTTATCACATTTTCTGATGTCAAGGTCTGGGAAGATAATCAACACCAAGACAAAGTAAAGAAAAAAAAAGTATGCTTACACGTGCTAATCTGTGAACATGACTCAGGCAGCATCTGCTGTATCGAATCTCTCTTAAGATGAGAAAAACAGTGCACTCAATAGACCTGGCATCGGTGATAAGGCAAAATGTTAATGGCCTGAAAAACTATATCACTGCACAAGTCAGACTTTCCTTAACAGTCATCAAGCTCAGAAAATACCACTAAATCATGACATTCATTCTGGCTTTATTGCACCTGATCCTAAAAGGAAATGTTAAGGCATACATACATATAGTGGGTAATATTTTGCATGATGTTTTTGTGCTACATGTTGTGTCTGTAAGATGGGCATTATAATACACTTTTTTACAGTTTAGCTCGAAACATCTGCTCACCTTCTTTGTTTTGCTTCTCAACATCTGAGATTTTTAAAACGATTGTTTAAGTTTTACCAGGTGAGGAAATATGATTACAGGAAAAGCAAATTTGATCCAGAGTAAAAAAAATCCCATTCATTTTCTTTAAAGGCACTCTGACGATTGCTTTAAATTGTCCATTTATTTTTGTGCTGGTCCGGTGACAGTACATGTTTTTAGATATGGACCTCACAGCTGCAGCCAGTTAATAACAGCTCCATGTGCAACATTGTAGCGGTGCAAAAAAACACAGAGGGAGAAGGGAGCTCATTTGATGTGTGTGTGTGTGTGTGTGTGTGTGTGTGTGTGTGTGTGTGTGTGTGT
>JAOTQW010000002.1:9526255-9537618 GCA_026260075.1 Sisor rabdophorus | reverse complement strand
ATTGCTCAGTTGTAAGTTGCTCTGGATAAGGGTGTCTGCCAAATGCTGTAAATGTTTATGTACTCACAGAATTGTTTTAAAAGGAACATGATACTAGCTAGGGCTTCCTCTTGCTCTTAATAGCATTAACGACACCATGGTAACCTTTTTTAGATAATTCTCCATGATGACGTGATTATATTGCACAATTGCTGCATTTTCGATTCTACCCAAGGTGACGTGATATTAATATTAACACACCTTCACAAGAGCTAGAGAGTTCTAGAGAACGTACCTAAACAGACTGAACATAGAGTAGAGAGTGATGTCACAATGTAAAAAAAAAAATTTCACAGGGGTCTCCTAGAGCCTATCCCACCGATCCTGTGAACACAAGACCAAAGGCAGGGGTACATCCTGAACAAGTCACCAGTCCAGCACAGGTAGATAAGCAACACACACTCACTCACTCACTCAGATCCAGGCTAAAACTAGTATTACAATGTCAGATTGTCTAGTATTTCAATAGCGAGTGCAGATGTGATGCTAATTAACAAATATTTTTAAACAAACCTTCCATGTTCTGAAGTAACAGCAACATGTTTTATCGTCACTATATTAGAAAAATAGTGTGGACAAAGAACATTTTTTTTACTCTCTAGTCTTATCAGGGGCATTAACATTTATGTCCAAACAGAACATTTTTGTCTTTGGAAATTACCTCATTTATAAAATTGATAAAAAAAAGAGAAAAAAACCCACTATTTTATAAATACCTACCACCCCGTTCTGGACAGAAGCACAGTACAGACAACCTGACAAAAAAGGTTCTTCCCCTTTTACGTTGTATCTTACGATCAATGTTTATAAAGCATAAAATTAAAAAAAATATTTAAACTTATAATAAAGGTTACTAGGTAATTTTACAACAAACTTTTTAAGCAAAAATCTCGCAGAGTTTGATTTTTAAAGTCGGATTTACTTCTGAAACTTGTGGTGGTAATTCAAAAAGGTAAAAAAAATTTGACTATACTGACTGAATACATTTTACAGTTGCGGTACACTGAGATATCAAAATCATTTATTTTAAAAATTGCTGTATAGTCAGAGGAGAAAACCAGACCAGTGCATCGGTTCAACATTGGGGGCCAGGAAAATAACTCTGTTTAATTTTTTTTAAAGCACTTTCAGCTTCCAGCAGTGAAAACAAAGAATTACTTTCTGTTGTTCAATACTTCTACAGTTTTTTTTCCATAGTGGTAGTAGCTGTATCCAGATGCCACAGTTGTCAGTCCAGTGACATACCTGTTAAAAAAATTCCTTAGCTGAAATACCTTATGGCATTTTTTATAATACAGAGTCAATTAAAAATCTGTTTCTAACATGTAAATTATGATGAGGAAGTATTTACCAAAGTAAATGCAGGAAAACACTGTCAGTGTAGTGGAAGATGGGAGAAGCAAGAGACACGGCCACCAGAAACAGCTGGATCGCAGTGTTGAACTGTAACACAAAAAATAAAAAGATTAGAGCAAAAAAGCATTATCCTATTCAAACAATTTATCAGAGCAAACAAGAATATTTTTGTTGTATGACTAAGAATATGTAATTCAACAGATTGGCGGCACTTCCCTTTGACTCATAGCTAAGAGTATGTGATTAAACAGATTGGTGGCACTACCCTTTGATTCATAGCTAATAATAGTTAAATATTGTTTGATAAAAGAAAACAACTGCACAAAACGTGTTAAGCTGTTGGACTGCTAATTGGAAGATCAGGGTTTGATTCTCAGCACTATCACGCTTCTGCTGCTGGCCAATTGCTCAACTGCCAATTGCGTACTTGTATAAATTGTGTACATGTAAGTCACTCCAAGAATAAGGATGTCTAGCAAATGCTCTAAATTTATATGATCTTATTTTTGCTTATTTCCGTGTGTGTTAATGAACTTACATATTGAAAGTCATTTTCTAGAAACCAGAATATAAAATTGGCCAACAAACTGTAGCTCATAAGAGCTATAAGAATTACTATACAGATTTTTAAAATACAATACCTTGCTTATAAGAGTTGGCTTAAGTTGGGCAGTAGTGTAGCACGGGTTAAAAAACTTGCTGAGAGTAACCTGTTCAAGACAAGACTTAGATATAAAAGCTACTAACTTGCAATAACATTAATAATGACACGTGCTTCAACATGAGCTATACTATTAACCAAAGATTTTTGGACAAACAGCACAACCACAATCAAAGCAAAGCCAAAATCTATGACAATTATTTTCCAAAAGTCTGGAAGTTTTATTAAGAGTAAAACTAAGACTAAATGCAAATGTTTAAAAAAATATATGTGAGGTTCAGGTAACCATGGACTTCCATGTACTTCCATATTTTCTCCATGTACATTTTTAAGGCAAATGTCTGTATGTATGTTTTTTTAATTGCATACTTACTGGAGGAGGAACCGTTTTATAACGAACATAGAAAACTGCAGCAATCAAAACAACATCCCGAGAGATCACCAGTGCTGTAAGTGGAACTGTACAGTAAAAAAGGAAATTACAAATATATTATATTGTATAGGATGATGTAAAACAGGACATTACTGTGCTTCTGTGTGGGTTTGCATTAAAAAATCTGCATCGATCCATCATAATTCTTTCCCTAACGATTCCTGAATCTAGTCTCATAATCAATTATAAATTAAATTAAGATGGCAACGGTGTAGCCCTACACGTACAGATAAATTAGAGGTGTAATCACAAGGTTGAATTTAATTAAATAAAAAATGATAGCAGTCCAAAATGTACTGAATTGGTAATCAGATGTTTTCTGGTTCATTTAAAGCTTCAGTTCATCCTGAACACAACTTCATTAATAAAAAGCGTAGAAACTTCAATTATGGTTAAAATGTATATAACCGTGTATTTACACTACAGAAGAATTACAAGTTATTGTAGATTATCAATCAATTCTGGAATAGCATTGAAACTTCCAGAATCAGAATCGGATTTAAGTACCTAAAGTTTCCACCCCTAATTTGTATTACAGGAAGCTTATCTTGTGATATATGATGGCTATATGTTTTTCAGATAATTATTTAAACAGACAGTTTTGTGTTATTTTCTCACATTACATTAGCTGGTAATAAAAGGTTGACAACCTGGGATGAGCTGTGCATAGGTCAAACTCAAATAGAGCACACTAACAAGGATCTTATCAGCAAGTGGGTCCAGAGCACTACCCAAAGCCGACTTCTGGTTAGGCCAGTTTCGTGCAATGTAGCCGTCCAGCTGTGTGGAAAGAAAAATCATAAAAATTTTAAAATGCTGCATTCCCATAGGCAACTTATTACATTAGGACAGGTCTTACCAGATCTGTTGCTCCTGCGAAAGCAAACAACCCAAAAGACATGTAGAAATACTGTTCAATTATTAAGTAACCCAGAACAGGAGACAGGACAATCCTGGCCATGCAAAGGAGATTGGGGATCGTCCATGGATTTTCATACTGCAAATAGAAAATGGTATGAATGCATTAGAATATTAACATAACTACAGACACAAATCAGTATTACCACCATAAATGTGTAATGGCATGACTTTGGATACATCATGTATGTGAAAGGATACATAAACACGTTCTAAAGGGCCGGAAAGTGTGTAAATATGCAGAGTATTTAGTTTGTTGGGTATATCAGGGAAATCAGTGCTGGGATTTGGACCTGGGTCACAGTATGGTTAATCGGACCAAAGGGTTTTTACCTACCAGCTCTTTAAACTGCACTTCGTTAGATGGAGGTGATAAGGAGGATGATTGACTGTTTTCTCGATCCAAAGTTTTAGGATCATTTTGAAGCGTTGGTTTTTCTGGTGCTGTGCAGTATCCTTTTAATCTCGAGTGAAGGCCAATACAGACCCGGTCACTCCAAATGCGACTCAAGGTGTTGATCTGATACTTGAAGATGTTCAGGTTTGGTCTATTTCCTGGCGTTGGATTCGTCCTTGCAGATAGTTTGTGTAAGAATGGCAGATTTGTGGAAAACGGTGGCTCCACAACTTGCTGGACATAGTGCAAACACTCGGGTCGATATTCAGGCGAGGAAAAGTTCACACTGGACCTTTGAAATGGTTTATCTCTTATTCTAGATGGTGTCCGCTGTAACGTGTGACGACAGATCGGAGGTGACCCTTTCCACTCCCGGACATGTGTGCACCGCTGAGCTGTACCAACGTTGATCCGCGTTAAATGTCCTTTCCCACAAATTAGCAGGGGATTTCTGGAAAAAGCTAAAAACATGGCCGAAACAAACTTTAAACCACCAGATTCTATAAACAATGTCCACCGAATTGCCGTGTACTTTATTTATCATCTCGTGAGCGCAGGTTTTAAGCCTGAGATCGTCATTATTTTTGCTTAGTATAAAATATCTGACCCATTTTACACGGAACGCCTCCTGCCATCGTTCAACGTGTTTCGTCCTGCCGTATTCCGAACGTGTTTTACGACAGTCGTCAGTGCATGCGTAGAAAACTCAAAAGTTTTAGTTTTAAAGATCTGTGGTGTCTGTCAAGCAAAAAGAAAATAAGCCCATTAAAATATAATAATAATAGTTAATAAGTTATATTATAGAATAAGAGCTTTTTTATTAGAGTACTTTATTAAAAACATGTGCATGTGTTTACTCCGGCTTCCCCCCAGAGTTCAAAAACATGTACAATATCGTTACTGCCTATAGGAGTGAGTGTATGTGTGGCCCTGGCGACCGGTTCAGGGTGCACCCTCGCCTCATGTGCGCTGTGATAGGCCATTTAGGGAATAAGCAGGTATAGAAAATTTTGTGCTCATATCAACTTCATGTAATGTAAAATAAACAAATTATAAACGGTTTATCTGACAGCTTCCATTAATGTAATGCAATTTCGAGATCTTACCCATCTGCTTTTTATGAGAGCTAAATTACATATACTGATGTAAACTGGTGGATAGATCTTTTACTCAAAACTATTAAATAAGGGTTATTCCAACATGAGGGTTGCAAAACCTGTGCTTAAAATATCCTATCTGTATTTTTGCTATAAACAATTTAAAGACTTCTACTTGTTCTTTCACTGCAAAAGACTATTCTGACCAGGTTTTGATTGGATAGTCTATTTTTAGTACAGTACCTGGCATTTGCAATATAATGAGCATGACAATGACAACACAGGACAGACACCAACATTGTTAAACACTAGACCTACTACCAAATTTGTTGGACGCACATTTTCAGAACTAAAATATTTTTATTAGTTTTAACTATTCTTAACTGAGAGGTGATGAATACAAATCTTAACAGCATTGCTGCTACTGTCACAAACACAGAGACAAGCGTGTCACTGCTGTAGTAATGTTCCTTCCATGTAGTTTTGTATGTAGAAAAAACAAACTGCAATCTGTAAACATGCACCTACAAAGAACGTCTATATTAATTGTGTATTTAAGAGTGCTGGTACATGTTAGCTGCACCGGCGGGTATATCCATATACCCAAGTGTATATATTTATATACAAAGAAAAATCAGTGTATATTCTTCAATAAATTATTATAGAAGATATTATACAATACATACATTAAAACATTTTACAATTTTGTATCTATAACACATTTTCATTCAGATGGTTTGCAGCTGGTATGTTCTGTGTCCTTTCTTGAGTAGGTAGCCTTGTTCGTTAAGTGCGCTTAAAAAGCCTTCAAAATCGACAACCTTAAAAACAATTAAAATAAAGAAGACTTTAACTTAATTAAGGGATTTTTTTAAATATATGTGTATGTAAATGTAAGAAACTGTCAACCTGAATTTGGAGGTCTTTGGCCAGCTGTCGAAGGTCTTTACTTTCAAACAAGGTTTTGTGGGTGCGCTCAGCAATTTGGTTTAAAGCCACAACAAACTTCTTGACTTTTGATCGGTTGCTCATGCCAGATCCAAGCTGAGATCGGTCAAAATCCAGTCGGCCAAACTCGTCAGAGTAAGTATCTTTCAAACTTGATGACAGAAAGAATTCCATTGAAATGTTTAACATTACTATTTAATTTAACAACAGTATTTGTAGGGTGTTTTCACGCCTGTAGAAATGATTTCTCTGTTTAACAGCTACAATGTTGCAATTTCATCTTGGTTCAGTTCCCATCGCTTTTACAAGGCAATATTTTTAAATAGACCAAACTTTGTTTATACATGTCAAGTGCAAGCAAACTTTCCTTTAATGTAGCTTTTTTGATTGTTATATTACTTCATTATTTTGAGCAGAAATCAAAACTCAGCCATGAGACAGACATGCTTACCATGCCCCTATTGCAAAGAGAAGCAATTAAAAGATTTTAAAAGGAAAGACACGCTTTGATTTTGAATGGCATTGACATGCTCATACATTGTGATACAGCTGGTTTATTGGTCCGTTGGATTGCTTTCACACTTATAATGAATCGCTTGTTCAGGAGGTCTCGGAGCAATTCTTTTCGTGCGGATTTGGGTGTGATTGCTGCATTAACATATGCGTAAACAAACTGAATCAAGGAAGAAAAACACCCATAGATATTAAACTAAGAATTGTATTTTTGGAAGTACCAACTATCATTCATCTATTCTTTTATACCTGCTTATACCCTAACTCGGGGTCAGGGTGGGGCTGCTGAAGCCCAACATATGAGTACATAGAGAGACAGGCAGGGGTAAACCCCAGACAGGTTGCCAGTCCATCGCAGAGCCACACATAGACGAACAACCACACACACTCAAACTCACTTCTATGGGCAATTTAGAAATCACTAATCAACTAAACATTTGTACTGTGGAAGAATTTTCACCGGAGAATCTGGAGAAAACCCAAGCAAGCGTAGGAAGAGCATACGATCTCGAACCTGAAAGACCCCTTGTTCAGAAATCAACCCCGGACCTTCTTGCCTGGGACTCATTATTGTGTAATTAGTTACCTGTGTTTCATGATTTCAACAACATCCTCTGCATCATGTTTAGTTGCTTTTTCTCGAAGCTCTAGGCGTGCTCTTGCCTGTAAAGTGGAAACAAAAAAAATCCAGCATATAATTTATGAGGACCTGGTCTGTAATTTTCATAGGCTGTGCCGGAGACTTGCCTCAGTGAGGCGGATGAGGGACTCCAGCTGGCGAGTTGTGATTGGGGTGCTGTCAGCTGATTGGTTCTGTTTGCGCAGTTCCAGGTAGAAGTCTTGTAGGATCTGAGCAGCTTCAACTGAGAGATTGGGATGCACATAATGGCGGGCATATCCTACATATTTACGCAGGAGCTGGTGAGGAATTGGGTCAAATATCTCTTCAGGAACAACCTGGGCATAAATGTGAAATAATAATAAAAAAATCAATACAAATATTTACATAAATAATGATCCTTACTGGTAGATGTATACTAAGAGTGGGATTGCTTTACATATTCATATATTCATTAATTCATTTATTTATTAATTCTCTGGTTGCCAGTCCAACACAAGGCCACACAGACAAACAACCACACACAATTACACTCACTCATATGGGCAATTCAATATATCACCAATCAACATAATGTACATGTTTTTGGGCTGTTGGAGGAAACCGGAGTACCCACGCAAGCGCAGGGAGAACATGCAAACTTCACACAGAAAGACCCAAAAATCAAACCCATCACTTTCTTGCTGTAAAACAAATGTGCTAACCACTACACTACCACGCCACACTTACTTTACATATAAGTAAAAGCCTACCAGAAATAATTCTGTTTAATTAGTTTTCTGCTGGAGTCCATGCTTGCACTTTTTAAGTTTATTTACTTTATACACTGTGAGAAAAAAACCTAACTTTGGTATTGTCACAGTGTAAACTAAAAGAGAAAACTTTTTTTTTTTTCTCTCTACCTTTCTTGCTCTCTCGAGCTACTTCTGCCACCCCTGAGCTGCCAGTGATTCAGACCCCTCTCCACTTTGGACCTGTCTGGCTCTACCTGGTAACCCGCCTTTGGTTGATGATTGTTGCATTGCCATGGTAAGTGGGGAGGCTTCTACTTTTGTATGAAGACACTCCAGCTTATTTTTGAGGACTTATGACTATAGTTCTGCAATTTTTTCATCACCCAGGTTAGTACATTTGCCTTACAGTCCCGAGCCTGTGATCGCTCTATGTGCGCTGGGATAGGCTCTAGCAGACCCAGTGCCCCCGAGTTCGAGAATAAGCGGGTATAGAAGATGAATGAATGGCTACACAGGTTTTTTTGGTAACAGGTTTAATATATTTTATATTATTTAAAAATCCTTTAAACTGATTCAAACCGTTACCTTCAGTCTGTCCGAAAGAGGTTTGTCTGAGGGAGTCTCCAGAATGGATATGTTGGACTCCTGTATACAGCCCCTGGTAGCTGACAAACTGCTAATCATGCCTTTTTTTCCTGCACGCATAGCCATGACATGTTCGGACAGCATGTGGTCATGGTCCTCATTGGGAGTGTCCAAAAGAATAAAGACCAGATCAAATCTGGATAGCAGAGCACTGCCCATTCTACAGAGACAGAAAATAACATTCACTGTACACTTGTATTTTTTTAGTTGCACCTATGATAATGCATGCCTACAATTGCTGACCATTTTATCAGGTTTACCCAACTGGTAAATTTAAGTTTTTATTGGGTGACTGCTGCTATATGTATTGTTTAGCAGCATGATGTCAACATATTTTTGAAGATTTTGTAGTTTTCAGTGATAAGACACATTTTTCATGATTGAAGAAGGTCTCTTAAGGTCAATCAAAACCAGCAGTAACTTTACAATTCAATACAATTGTTTCGGGCTCAGGCATGATTTATTCATGTGCATTTTGACTAGTTAATGCACCGGGCAGCCTTAATACTATTTATGAAACTAAAATTATAATTTGATCTTATTTTTATATTAATAATACTTACTTCAAATTTTCAGATACTGTCTTAGCCTTATTATAATGTCCTCCCACTGGGTTAGCTGCAGCAATGATGGAGGTGCGAGCTGGAAGTGTACATACAATTCCAGCTTTGGCCAAACTTATGTTTTGCTGCTCCATAGCTTCCAACAAGGCCTGGTGCTGATTCCCCATCTTATCAAATTCATCAATACAGCAGATACCTGGAGAGACGAAGAAAACTCAGCTTTTTGTGTTAAATACATAATATGCAGGTCAGAGTTCAATTAGGTACCCTGATCTCCTAACACTAAAGCTCCTGCTTCTAGTGCATAGTCTCCAGAGCCACTGTCCCTGGACAGAGAAACAGTCAGGCCCGTGGTGGTTGTTGTGTTTCCACAAACATAGATACCGCGTGGGGCAACATTACATACTGCCTATAAATAAAATTTAAAAAAAAATCACAAATTTAATTATATATATTAAAACATATCTCTATTGTAAGTTTACATTAAGTAAAAGAAAATGCTTACCTGTAACATCTGACTTTTTCCAAGTCCGGGATCTCCCACTACAAGCATGTGTGGGTCCCCTCGTATAGGGATTCGATTCTTATCATCCACATATTTATGACAGCCTCCAAATAAAGCTAGGAGTAATCCTGCTTTAACAAGCTAAAAAACAGAAATAATTTAGTCGACCCAATGCTTTTACACACAAACACATACATGAAACCACAGAGACAGAAGGACACACCACACACACACACACACAACATTATTAAGGCCTCAAGACAGAGACCAACACACAGATGGTCAATGCACACACCAAATATAAACAAAAACATACCAAATGCCCATAGATAGCTGGACAAAGAGAACTGTAAATAACAAAAGCACAAAATCAATACTATTAGAGATTTGTATTATCAGCCTTATAAAATACAGTTTAGTTTTCATAAAAAGCTGTCTCTCACTTGACAATTAACTTAAAGAGGTCCTCTTGTGCATGAATCTCCTGGATGGCGTACAGATCTTTAAGTGAAAACTCTACAGATGCCTCCTGGCCTTCGGGTTCAGATGCAGACATGTTTTTTTGCCCTTTTGAGTTACTGACTGAGTTTGCTTCTATGTATAAGAGAAACATGCACTTGTCTTTTTTATTTCTTCCAATCCCTGTAAAGGATGAAACAAAACCAAGCAAGAAATTGGTATAAAGAATAAAGACATAAAGGATAATATAGACTACTTGGAGATTCTATAATAATAAAAAGAAAATAATAAAAAAGAAATAAGTTTTTATTGCAACCAAATGTTTCAGAAGTTTTTTGGTGGATCTAATGATGTGCTAGAAAATAAATGAATAAATGATGTAAATGCATTTTTTTTTAAAAACTGTCCTAACAGATTAAGGCTAACATCATTGTGACCCATAGTACGTGTCCTGAATCTGACACCAGAGGATCATCTTGAAAACAGCTTATGTAAAGTGACAGGCAAGTAGTAGACAGTCAAACTGGCTGACACATGACTCCTAGATATATGACTTTTTATACATACTTATATATATACTTTTTATATATCAACATTTATATTTATATTAAATCAACTGTTTAAACTGGTTTGCAAACCCATTCAATTTGTCAGATTTCTGAATATATACTAGTAAATATTTTATAAATAATTATTGTCCTTTCACACTATCATTTTCAGAAGATTTGTCATCTATGCAAAACGCAAAATCTATTTTAATAGCAGTAAAGAAGTAGCGTAGATAGAGTGAACTCAGTAGTTGTTGAAAAAATATATATACATTATCAAGTTAAAATGCATCTATGCAAATATTGTAGCGTATATATATTCTAACATAAGCACCTCTATTCAAAAATTTACGTACTAAGGGTACCAACCTTCCTCATTAGAGACTTTAATAACTCCTGTGATAGTCACCATGTCACCTGGAACACAGCTGTCTACCAAATCCTGAGTGAGTTCACACTCTATGGTCCTGGGAATGCGTCCTGCTTCACGCTGATCACCTGAGATCAGCTCCTGAACCCTACAAAAGTTACCTACTAATTAAACTAGATACAAAAAATGAATTCTCATACAATTAAATTATTTTTACTGTAAACATGAATCTGGAAGTTTGTTTAAAACAAATAATAAACATATTACTTGATAGTTTGCCAGTCAACTGTCAGCGTTAGTGGTGAACTTCTGTTTGGGTTAAAAGATCGCCCGCGGCATTCTTTTCGTAGACACTGCAAAACAGTTTATTTTAGCAAGAAATTGAGCTGTGGCAACTAAATATTATTATTATTTAATGTCTACATTCACTCATTCATTCATTCATTCATCTTATTCATTCATTCATTCAGCCTATCCCAGGGCACATAGGGCGGAAGGCAGGAGGGTACACCCTGGACAGGTCGCCAATCCATCGCAGGGCCACAGACACACAACCAC
>JAOTQW010000002.1:9473178-9498585 GCA_026260075.1 Sisor rabdophorus | reverse complement strand
AGGCTCCAGCAGACCCCCGTGACCCCGGATCCGGGAATAAGCGGGTAAAGAAGATAAAATGAAAAATGTTCTTGAGGAACAAATGAAGTCTAATCTGTGTGTGTGTGTGTGTGTGTGTGTGGCCCCATGATGCACTGGCGACTTGTCTAGGGTGTATCACTCCTACCATTGCCCTTTTAGAGACCTGGAATAGGCTCCTGCAGACCCCTGTGGCACTGAATTAAGGAATCATCTGGTATAGAATTGGGTATAGAATTGGCTAGATTGTTTTAAAAGTTAGCCTAATTAGTTTAGCATGTAACTAAATGCCAGGATGCTCCGGTGCCTCAAGCTGCTCCAGTGCCTCAAGCTAAGAAAAATCTTTAAATTATCTTACGTTTCAATGACTAGTTATTTTAGTACATTTACTGTGCATGTTTGTATGAAGCTGCTAAAAACTAAATAACCACAACTTAAGCACACAGACAACACACATACTTCATTATTTAAAAGGTTTATAAAAGACTTTTACTATTGAACATTTAGTATAGCCATTTTTCAGTGGATATAAAAGTCTACACACCCAATGTAAGCATGGCAGGTTAGGGTAAAAAAAATTGAAGAAACCAAGATAAATGATGTCATGAACTGTCTAGCATTGATCTACTGTTGGCGGAGACATTCCCTTTGTTGGTGTGGCTCAGTGTGGCGCTAAAGGTAATATTCCTTTTCATCTTTCGTTTTCCAGCAGAAAAGTCACACAAAATTACTGACCTCTATAGCTATTGAGATTTGCTTGCACTTTCAAAGAAGCCTTCAAAATGTTGTGCGATTTTTTTTTTTATTATACATTTCAAAATAGGTCTCATCAGATAAAAGTTTTCATGGTTTATGTGTTTTATTTTGGAAAATGGTTTACCCATAACCCAGCTCTATAAAATACAAACAATGTTATCACATACCAAAAAAACTATTAGTTAATATATTTTAGTAAAAAATATTAACATGTGGTTGTAGAACCCTTAGTAACTTTTGAAGAACTTTGGGTGATGTTAATCTGTTGACAGTCATTTTTCATACAGTATTTGTTATGGTCTTAGTATTTCATGTATATTTATTTACATTTACATCATTTGTGCATGCATTCTTATCTAGAGCGATTTAAATTTATCTTGTTTATACAACTAAGCAACTGGGGATTAAGGGCCTTGCTCAGAAACACATTGGTAACTTTCTAGGAATCGAACCTGTCTTTCAATTAGCAGTCCTTGCCCACTGAGCCACCTACTAATGGATGTGTTTATGCTTTTTTCCATAAATTTCTATCTAAGTGAGTTTGTTATTTATATAATGTTAGTCAAAGTGGATCATTTATGAACGATTTATAGTAACTATGTAATAAAAAAAATAAAATAGTGCACGAAAAAGTTTATTGTAACTTTTTCACTTTTTATGTCACTAAAACCTGTGCTTTTAACATATTTATTTGGACTTAATATATCCATTGTACATAAAATAAATCTGTATAATATTAGTATTCAACTTTAATTCAGATGATGCAATTTATTTTGTTTGTGGTAATACATTCAATAGATAGAAATCCTGTGAAACAACTTGAGATCTGGTAGACTGTTTTAATTTCCCAAAAGAGATGTTTTCAAAGTGAGGTTCTCTCACACACACACACACACACACACACACAAATATCTCAATTTTTTTTGTGTTTGGCTGCAGAAATATCAAAACTGTGACATTAAATTATTTGAGAAAAAGATAAAATTGAGGCCAAGTTCACGCCTGTGGTATAGCTAGAATAATGTATAATAGGACACGTTTAAACCCACAAAAACATGTACAGTAAAATGGATTGAGAATTCAAAATTGCTCAGAGGAATAAGTGTGAATGTTTGTGTGTGTCTGTGTGTATGTGACCCTGTAATACACTAGAGTTAGCTAGGGGTGGCAGGGTGAGTAAACCTGTGATACACTAGGGGTAGCTAGGGTAGGCAGTTTCCTCCCACAGTCCATGTCAAAACATACACATTAGGTTGTTTTGTGACTAAATTGTGTGGCCTTGCAATGGACTGGCTAGGGTGTACCCCTGTCTCTCACAATAACCCTACAGAATACGCTTTTTATCAAAGTAACATAGATAAATTTCCCATTTGTTCTCTAACTTGCATTTTGTTGGCTGCTATTGTTAAACGTATTGAAAGATTTTATTTTCAAAATTCAATCAAAATTTATCTTCGATTTTTTCAGCACACAAACCTGCAATATGAACAGGCATGTAGGCTATTTATAAAGTTTAGGACAATTGTTACAAAAAAGCATAAAAGGGCATCAAATCCATCTTGTTCTGGCTTCAGGCATTGCACATATCTGTAGTCCTGCTTTGTGGTTAATTGGCGAGCTAAAAAGAAGAAGAATGGTTTCATTCAGCAAGCTCTGAGGCTCTTTGTAAACAGTGTTTGCATTCATTTATTCTGACTTTATCCTCGCATGTCTCCTACTAGTGAGAGCGTGTTTCAGTGTGTTTCATTCCCATATCTGTGCTTCTATTGTTCTTAGTTCAGCATGCTTTTGTGCTTAAAGGACACATTTCCCAACTTCAGCATTAGTGTAGTGCACTCCCTGTAGACTGTACTGTATCTGTGTACAGGTTTTATTACACAGACATAAAACATTAATGCTTTTTTATTAGTTGTCATGTGAAATAAATTGTCATCTTTTTATAGGCTATGGTCTATTTTTTGTTATTCATTTTTTTGTTTTTTGTCTAGGAGTTAAATTTGGATATGATTTTTTCTTAGTAAGAATCACTTCAGATGGTTAATAGTAGGTCCTACTCCAGAGAATACTGACCCACTAAAACAGAAAATAATTAGCAGACGTGCTATTCGCACACCACTGTCAAATTATCAAAACCTTTTACACAGATGATAACATGCCTATTCGCTTTTTGTCAGAACATTAATATGTAGTCGTTTCTTTTAAATTAAGAGGGTTTAAACAGAGGAAGAACGTGTAGGGATTATTTTATATATGTTACATGAACACATGTGTTATAGTCGGTGTAGAAGAACTTGAGTGTTCTACACAGAACCCTGACCCCAACCACACTGAACACATTTGAATAATCTGAAATGCTGGCTGCACCCCAGATGTTGTCACTCAACACAAGTGCCTGTTTCACTAATTATTTTGTGGCTTAATAAGCGAATCTCCACAATCACACTCTAACATCTAGTGGAAAACCTTTTTAGTAAAGGATGCTCAAAAATCATATGGATATAATGGCCAGGTGTGTGTCTGTGTGTGTATTCATCTATTTTATGTTTTGTACTCCAGTAACCTCCATTTCAATTAAAACAACGGTATATGTACTCAGCATCCACTTCAGGGACACCTGTACTCTTTTCTGTTCTTATCCATTAAGCCAGTCACGCAGTAATGGTACTGTGTATGATTTAACATATACGGGTCAAGAGCTTAAGTTAATATTCACAACAAACTCTTTCAAACTCTAGATACGCTAGTGTAGGTGTTTTAAAAGTAGTTTAGATTTTCACACACAGAGTTTAGAGTTAAAAGCAAAAAAAAAAAACATTAAGTAGCACTAGTGAAGGAGGACAGAGGAAAACAGATAGACCTGGTCCAGCTTACATAACCATGTCAATGCATTTAGAACTGTAAAAAATGATAAGTTCAGCCTTCATGGTTTCTTTTCTTGGACTTCCTTATCAATAAGATGACTCTTTGGGATGATTTTATGTTTTGTTTTATGCATGAATCTGTGTAAATGTAAGAGAATTTGGTATGTATATAAGGTAGAATAGCAGTTTTAAAATATTCGTACCCATCTGCCGGGTACCAACAACAATGTCCTGTTTAGAATCGTTGAACTGACATGTTTTTTCTGCTATGATGTATACTATCATTGAGGGGGACAATGCATACTGCTTCACGTGGTAATTGATATTTTAATCTGTAAAGTTGGCACCTTATGAAAAGAAATTTTTCTGTGCTATGTTTGTTTTTAAGAAATTAAACATTACCTTGTGCCGTCACTCAACAGCCTATGGTGCACAAATCCGTCTAAACCTGCACAGTTTTTTTCTGGGAGCTGTGAACACTATTTATCCCAGTTCGTCCAAATTGCAGAAAACCGTAATTCATACTCCGTTTGTTGATTTGTGCGGTTGAATTAAATATATTTTCGCTTCTTTGAAAAAATTATTCGGGGCAGTAACATCACTCTCCACCTCCATACTATTCAAATCTCTCTAAACTGGTCCAGTTTTTTTTGCTCAATTTGTGTAGATTTATATAAAGAAACCCTGTAACTTTGACTGCTTTTTTACAAAATGAAAATGAACTTTTAGCATTGATGTCTTTTTAGATAGCATCGACATCACTCTCCGCCCAATGCCATCCAAATCATTAGAAAATAGTGCAATTCAAGCTTTATTTCTGCAGTTTTGTGCCAATGAAATAAACATTTTATGTAATTTCCGTCCTTAGAAATAAAGAGCGTCATTAAGATATAAATTTTCTGTTACTACTTGAGAGATCGAGCAACATTTCATTCTGAGTTTGAAGAAATTCTTGTGCAGACTGATAAACTGATTACGTTTTTACAAGCTTGCTAGATGTCTATCACTCACAGACTCCATTAACTGCAAACGAAATTTAAAAGAACATTTTAAAGCTTTAATTTTAGCATCATTCAACAGACTTTTGTTAGCATAAAACTTAAAGGTCAGTAGTGCTTTATTTGAAATGTTGTAGTCATGTTGGGGAAGGGGTGGCCTAGTGGTTAAGGTGTTGGCTTATACCAGAAGGACTGGGGTTTGATTTCCAGCACCACCAAGCGCCAGCACCACTGGGCACTTTCAGATGTTTTGTATGTTAATATTTTTTTGGATCAAAGTTTTCAGCCCGCAGTTTTTTGGTTAAGATCATTAATTTTGAAATATTTCCACACCGCTGAGTCTGACGTTTTTTTATTGCTGCCTGAGTCTTTGTGCAGTAAAAGTTTTGTCAATGTCATAGTGCAAGTACATCAGTAACATAGCGTAGTACAATGCAGTGTGTGAGCTTTCTTTCTTTCTTCCTTTCTTTCTTTCTTTGTAGAAGTGTGTAGTCAAAAACTTCTTTATTTCTTTCCTTTAATTAATTTATTCATTCTTTCTTCCTTTTATGATTTTTTTTCTTTCTTTCATTAAAAAATAATTATATTCATTATTGTATTTCTTTCTTTATTTCCTTCCTTCCCTCCTTCAGAATTCTTTCTTTCTTTCAGCATTGTAGCCCCTAAATATTTCATTCATTCATTCATTCATTCATTCATTTTCTATACCTGCTTTTTCCCTAACACGGGGTCACACGGGTCTGCTGGAGCTTATTCCAGCACACAAAGGGTGCTGAATATTTCAGTTCAAGCTAAAGTTACATACTTTCCATACGTTTTTGAAAACCATTCTGTATGTTTTTTTTCCCTAAAGTGTGTAGTCAAAAACTTTTTTTTAGCGTTGCCCTTCTATTTTTCACCTGGTGCTCAAACCTCTTGCTGTAATTTTTTTTCAATTCCACATGTTCCTTCATCTTTTTCAGCTTTTTAAATACACAAACAATTGATTTATTTCAATCATTTAATAAATTTCGTCACCATGGAATTAAATGGCTATTTGTGTTCTTTCTCTTGTTCTACAGAAATGTTGAAAGAATTGAACCAGCAGCGCCAAATGAAAGAATTTACAGACCTGAAAATAATTGTTCAAGGCAAAGAGTTTGAAGTCCATCAAAATGTTCTAGCTTCCTGCAGCTTGTATTTCAAGGACATGGTTAAAAGGTTTGCCTTTTCTCCTGTTGTTGATCCACTCTGTTCTTTTTGTAGGGCACATGTGTGTGGCTTCCTTTACCCTCCCATTCTTTTGCAGGTGGGAAGACTTCGGTTCCTATCACAGGGCCAGTAGCCATTCCTTCTGTCAAATAAATGAATGTGTATAATTGTTGCAAAAGGTCAGCACTTATCCTGCTCTTTCATCTTCATGCACTGAATGAGCAAATTTCCATTTTAATAGGCATAAAAAGTTCCATGACTGGGGATTTTCTTCTTTTAATGTATTGTAAATGTCAAACTTTACCTGACATATTAGATTAGCACTTCATTCTGCTTCTCTTTTTCAAGTGCTTGAAATTCTAGTCCCAAATTCCTCCAATCAGTTATCTGCTGTGAAACATTATGCAAATTTACACATGGCTCATAAATCGCTTAAGAATTAAAATTTTAAGTTTTAGTTTGTACATATTTTTCTGTTATAATGTTTTTGGTCAGATTTTAGTATGCCTTACCTAAGATGTGTCAAACTGGCTGCACCGTTCATGTGGATGGTCCATATACAAGAACCATGATGTATGATGTTGCAGAATGTTTTTACATAAACCTTAAATAGCCTAGTTAAATTTCGAACAATTGTTGAAAGCTAAAATAATATCTGGAGTGTTGGGCAGGATACAGGATACCAGTATATTTACATTCAGTTTTGCAATACAGCCTTTGTTCTTCGTTATACAATATGCAGTGAAGCCACAAGGACAAATTTAAAGTGGAACTGTGGCACTTTGTATGGTATATTTGGTCGAAACTGCATTATCCTATTTTGTGAGAAACGGCAATGAAAATTGCATTAGGAGCAATAATAGTGAGTGTAAATTTAACTCTGTTCTCAGTGGAGCACGAAATGTGCTGATACACCTCTCCAAGCTATTTGAGTTCCACTGTTGTTTGGAGGTTGAATAGAATGTGAGGTTATCTTAAAAGACAGTTTTCCACCATCCTCATTCTGAGCACTTAAATAACTATTGCAAAAAAGCAAAGATGGTACAGAAAAGTTCAGCCATTTTACTGCCAAGTAGCATTGATACACCTGTGCAATTCCCTTTTTGAAGAGTCTAACAAGTCTAAAAAAACTTACTTTAGGCACATTTTGTCTGAGAGGTTTAATAGAATTTTAAGTTATAAAACTGACCCAGACCATTTCTAGGAAAAGAACTAGATTTTTTGCAGACTAATTGATCTAATGATTTCTGGCAGTGACTGTGTTCATATTCAAGTCATTTAATGCTTTTTCTTGTATCATTCAATTAATATCTAATTTGTTCAACATATTGATCTTTTTATTGAACAATGCATTAGCCTGTGATCTCAGATTGACATCATAAGAATGAATAGCAAGCCTTTGAAAGCACATAAGGCCTTAGTTCAAAAAGGAAACCGATCATTGTCTGCTTGTCTGTCATTTTTTAATCCACATCAATGGTGCATGTGTTCCTATTCAATCATCTTTAATAAAGACCTGCTGTTATTCCTTCTACTCAAAGCAAATCTGCATTAAAAAATGTATCACATTTTAGCACATTATCCATTTGGCTTTTAAAAGTGGTGTGTGGTATGATGAGCATTAGTGACGCAGCCCATTAATATTTTCACATCCCTATTAATAATAAATAACAGATAGTAAAAAAATGTATGTTGTACAAATACATATGTATATGTTGTACACATACATTTACATGCTATTTTCACACACTGCTTAATTGTGGCATGTACCTTACTGCTTGTCAGTAAAAAAAAGCCACAAATTGATACAAATATGCGCAATAATTTAAATTGGAGCTCATTTATAGAGCACAAGGGGCAAATTATAATTCTTATTAAATTGTCCTTTTAATGGCAAATACTTTTTGGAGGAGATTTGGAGTGTAGCCGGCGTTCCTGTTGATCCCAAAGGTGTTAAATGATGCTTTGTGCAGAACACTGCTATTTAATTATAACACACCATGTATTAATGGAGATCAGGGTATTTGTGCTCAGGGTCAATGGCATGCTGGAACATACAAAGATATTATGAACAAGTGCCATATTTGTAGCATTTTAAAAAGGAACCACTTTTAAAGTTAATAGTTGGGTGACCACAAACTTTTGCCAATATAGTGTATGTCAATTAATTTTTTGTTAAACCTAGTGCTTTTGAAATAGCCCACTGCAGGAGGAAAAATTAAGATCTTAGCAGCCATAGCATATTTTAAACCAGTCCAAACTGGCAAAGCTTTTCTTAAAAGCAAGGTACCCCTTGCTCCTTAAAGACTGAAGAAGACTTTTAAGAAAAGCTTTGCCAGTTTGGACTGGTTTAAAATATGCTATGGCTGCCAAAATCTTTGTTCATATTCAGTGGGAATAATTTAGTGTTATAATTAGCTACAAATATTGGCAGTGTATAGATGCAGACAACATCTTTATGTTGTACATGAGTTTTACCTTTGTGCATGGGCGCAAATGCACAGAAAACCCCATAGTTTGCTTATTATGCAAGCTTTTCTACTAACAGCGACTACAGAGCTAAAGTTTAGAAGATGAGCAAAAAGTGGTTAAATGATTTTAACTTTGATGACAATGATGCAAAATACATTATTTATTTATTTACTTTTTAACATCACGTGACCACTTCTAGACTTTCTCTGTCTCAAAGCCCTATTAATTAATGTACTTCACTAACTTGGTCATGGTCCTGCTTATAGTTGTAGTTAAGGTGTATCTTTTTAATTAAAAAAATTTGTTTGCTTTGGTAAAAGGACAAATTCATTTGGTATAGGGACTGTGCTCCTAAATCTGCCTTGTTACATTTCTGTACGCAAACAGCTGACTGTGTTGGACTGGGCTGACTTTACTAATTAGACTGTCTCTCTTTCCTTTTCTCTATCTCCATCTCGCTCTCTCACGCTCACACACACACTCACACACAAGTCAATCACAGTCATCAATTAATTTTTCCTTTTAATTTCTGATATTTCTACTTCTGCAACTGACCACAACAAGCTGCCTTTCAAATTCTTCAATATTTTTTTTTCGTTTTACTTTTTTTTTCAGGAGTATTATATAACATTCTTGATTTTCCAGCCACTTCCAGCGATTTACCCCTCACCTCATGTTGTACTTTTGCATCTTCCAACAGTTAGGCTTTTATGATGACTAATACACCAGTTCATGCACAGGCCATGGTGCACTTTACTTTGTCAGCAGCTGAAAGGTGTTTTTGAGATTAAACCCAGGTCCCAGTCATGGAACAGTGCTTCACCCAGTGATGGATGGCTGCTGGCTTTCTGGCAGGAACAACTTTTTCCCTTCTTTTTCTATCCCCTTACCTTCCTTCTGTCCTTCCTGTACATTTACAATCCTTTTCTCTTTCTTGCTTTCTTTCTCTTTCACACTGTCTGTCCTAATTTTAGATCATTTGTGTGCCTGTCATATGTTGTTAAATTGCATATACAATAGCATAGGCGGCATAGTGGTTAATGTTTTGTGGTCTTCTTACAGCAAGAAGGTCCTTGGTTTGATTTCTGGAAATGGGGTCTTTCTGTGCAAGTTTGCATGCTCTCCTCATACTTGCATGGGTTTACTCCGTTTTTTCCCACAGTCCAAACATGTACATTAGGTTGATTCAAAATTGTTTGTGTGTGTGTTTGTGTGTGTCTGTGGTTGTTTGTTTATATGTGGCCCTGTGATAAACTGGCAACCTGTTCTGGGTGTACCCCTGCCTTTTGCCCTATGTGAACTGGGATAGGCTACAGCAGACCCCTGGGTCCTGTAGGGAATAAGCCTGTAAAAAAATTTATTAATACAATAGCATATGAAATGCATATTTTATATTCTATTCTTTGCCACATAAAACAGTAGACTATGTTTTTAGCTGGTTGATTTGTGTAATATATTAAATCCATGAAAATATCAATTTGCACACCTGTAAATTTGTTTTTTATCAAATATTAACACAGCAACCTGGTGATCATCAACATCTCTCAGTGGCTATTCAATGGTAGCTGCTTGATATAAATTATAAATCTGAATTATGTAATCCTACCTTTCAGATCTGAAACTTTTTATATTTTTGTCTAAATTTGATGGAAAAGTGGTAGAGTGGGGGTTAAGGTGTTTTCAAACTGGAAGATTAGTTTTTAATCCCCAACACTACCAAAATGACCACAGTTCTGCCCTGAGAAAGGCCTTTAACCCCCAATTGCTCAGTTGTATAACAAAGATGTAGGTTGCTCTCAACAAAGTTTTCTGCTAAATGATGTAAATGTAATTTGGGTTGAAAAAAATTTAAATGGGCTGGGCAGCACAGTGTAGTGATTAGCATGTTTGCCTCAGAGCAAGAAAGTCTTGGGTTCGATTCCAGAGTCTTTGTTGTGCAGAGTTTGCATGTTCATCCTGTGCTTGTGTGGGTTTTCTCTGGGTACTCCAGTTTCCTTTCACAGTCAAAAAACATGTAGATTAGGTTGATTAGTAACTTTAATTTGCCCATAGGCTTATATACCCTTAACAAATTGGGGGGGGGTTAGCTTTATATGTGTTTTAAATGCTTTGTCTGTTCATTCTAAAAAATATATATTTTGTTTCATTACCGACAACTGTTCTTGTCAACTGTCATAGATTGATACCCCAGAACACAGGCAATGATGAAGATGTGTTATTTATATATATATAATGTTTATTGTTTATGTGTAGGGCTACAGAGCATTCATCTTTTAATCTAATAAGCAGCTACCCATTAGCGGGCCATGCAGTCTACACCTCCTATACACATTGACATATGTATTATACATAAAAACGCAGAACAACTGATTTAGATTTTTCCTCCCAAGCTCTGCAACACTTTCAGAGCGCAGCTGTACTGCCCTAAAAATTGAACATTTTATTTTGACTGTATGGAATGTTTTAATCATTGCTTTTACTGCTTCTTGGGCTATTCAGACTCTACCCCTATTCGCTGTCTCCAGGTTGGCCGTAGAGAACAGGAGTGGGGAGAAGATGACACTGACAATGAACAGCATCTGTGCTGATGTTCTAGAGCTGCTGCTAGAGTTTGTCTACACAGGCTCACTTATCATAGACTCAGCTAATGCCAAGACCTTACTGGAGGCTGCCAACAAGTTCCAGTTTAACACTTTTTGCAAAGTCTGTGTGTCTTTTCTGGGTAAGAAGAGAAAATGTTTCTTATTCCTCTGTAATATAAAGATATAGAAGCTTATTTTACAGTCACCAATATACAGAAGTATAATTCCCTGACTATGACTGTGACATTTTACTGGTAGAAAAAAACTAGGTTATGTGTCTTTATAAATTTATGGTTTTTCAGGATTTTCCTTATTCCATTTTTATTTATCACATACAAGATAACACACTCTACAACATATGGTGGATTTTTTTCCCTTGCATATTCCACCTTTGAAGGTTGGTTCAGAGCACAGTGTCAGCTATGATAGAGAGCTCTGGGAACAGGGAGGGTTAAGGGACTGGTAGGTAGGGCTGATGGTGGTAGGGCTTAATCCCAGGATTTTATTTCCTTGATGGTGGTGTTTAACCATTTGATCCACTTTTGTCCAACCATACACAATTTTTACATATAATAGATTGTAATATTTATAAACAGTGCAGATAATTTTAATCGTCTTTTTTGTGTTTTAAGATGCTTTTCATCCAGCTTTTGTTAAATAGTGGTTATTAGTGGTACAGGCCTATCCCATGCCAGCGACTTTGCCATAGTCACTGAGCTCTACAGTAATTTCTACAGTTTAATAATTCTGCTATTTTCTTACTGTATAAGCATAAATTATCTGATTCATACAAGTGTTTGCTTGACTATATCTTACATCTCTTAGTTTTTACTTTCCTCTTACATATCATACTTATTTACTGTCTTTTGTTATTTGCTTCAAATTGTATGTGACATATTTTCAGTAAATAAGAAAGAACTCTAGGAAAACATTAGTAGCTGTTATTTATGGGAAAGCGTATTTGTTTTCTTGTGCCACCGATTTGTTTGTTTTTTGCAAAATGATTTCTGATTGATAGTTGTTGTCTAGTACACTATTGCAGCTATTATAAACATTTTCTTTTATAATTGTTATACCACTGGCTTTTCTTGTATTTAAATCGAAATTGAAAAAGGAAGTGTTAGTAACTGCATGTTGGACATCATCCTTTGTGACACACAACAAAGACTGAAGTCATACATATTTTAGCATGGATTCTGTCCAAAGAGTTGTGACAGCTTTGTGCAATGACATCAGTGTTGTTGATTTTCTCTGTGATGGTTGCTGTAGTAAAATATAAAATAAAAATAAATAAAATATAAAGTCTTGTTAAATGAGTTTGTTAGTTTTAAAAGTGCCTTTTTTCATTCACCAGTGATAAAAAAAGTGAAATTGTTTGCCTGGTGTCTCATATTTAAAAACAATATCAAAAAGTTGGAATGTTCATGGTGGCTTTGACAGCATAGGTTCACTTTTTCTCTGTCTCAAGCCCTCTGCCACTGTCTTCCGCTGGGATCTGTCACTTAATAATCCATGAATACCTCAACTCGTGTGAAATAACATTCACTCCAGTAGGAATTCATGGTAGAAATGCCGCAATATTTAATATAAAGAAAGTAGAACGGGTAAAAAAAAACCTGCAGCCACTGGTGTGATGTGTTGAACGAATGATCCTGAATTCAGTGTGAAAGGAATGTAGGATATTTGGAGGGTGTTTCATTAGATTTTTTTATAATGTAATGTTGGTGGCTTGCAAGTTTTTCTGCTTTATTAAATCAGAAGCAGGACCAGTCCCTATTATAATTTCCTCTATGATAACCGATAACCTTTCAATTTACACCCTCCGAAGTGTTTGTGCAAGACCGGGGCAAAATTGTCATTTCTTAATATACACCTTGTTCTGGTAGTGACAAGTAGTGAGAGCCTCTGTTTGTTACAGTTTTTAAGTAAAACTAACTAAAGCTTTTGTTTAGTTGTCCTGACATTTTGTGCAGTCAAAAAAAACGTGTTTGCCTGCAATTATCAGAAGGCTCACCTCCTGCTTCCATGTCCAATCATTTTTTTCCCTCTCGGGTTCTTTCACCCGCCATCTTGAGATATTACACTCTTTGGCTTCATAGCAGTGCACTGAAATTTAATCCGGCAAACACCATCCCTAAAGGCTTAGGCTGTAATGTCCATTTCACAAGGTTTAAAGACAGGTGCGTGTGTGTGCACGCGCGTGTTTGTGCGTGCCTGCGTGCGTGCCTTCTTGCGTGTGTTCATTTATGTGTTTTGTCTATCTTCTCATATGTTTTATCTGTTTTGTTTGCTTAATCACTAACAGAAAAACAGCTGACAGCCAGTAACTGCCTGGGTGTGCTGGCGATGGCAGAGGCCATGCAGTTCACAGAGCTCCATAGCATGGCCAAGGCTTTTGCTTTGCAGAACTTTCCAGAGGTGGCAAGTCAGCATGAGATCCTCAACATCTCCAAAGAGGACTTAATCAGCTATCTGTCTAATGACAGTCTCAATGCAAAAGCTGAAGAGTTGGTGTATGAGACTGTTATCAAGTGGATCAAAAAAGACACCAGCAGTCGAGTACAGGTAAGAGATAATATCTACAAAAACAAAGTATTGAAACTATGACAATGAAATTAGACAATAATATATCAACATCATCAGGTATAACCTTTTTTTTCCCCAGCATGTTGTACAGCAGAATAATAGGGCTGGGTATATATCAGTAAAATAAATTGCCAGCCTTAACATTTAGTTTATTCCTTGTATATTGTGACTTTTTTTAAGAGGGCGTGGCTAAATTATATGCATGTGCGTCAGCCTGAGAAAGACCAATGCTCAAAAATCGCAAGCAAACTTGGGGCTACTGCATCATTTAGTTGGGCAACCAAAATATATCTTATAGGGAGAAAAACATATTTCAGTGCTTTTAAATTATCTTACAGTTGGGTGATTATGTTGCATGTAGTTTTTGTTGGGTAATATCGGGTAATAAACACACTCTATTATTATTACTCATGCATTTTAAAAGCTGCTTAATAGCTATGTATTTAAAAGTGTTGCTAGATGAAGCATCTTTTTATGAAGCTTGGCTGGATTCATTGGAATAAATATTGAAGAGTTAGTATTATTTTTGCCACATATTTAAGCCATTTTTCTCTTTTAAAATTATGGAAGACATTGTTTTTGTTTTTTCCGCTCTATGTCCATGTTCAAGTATTTATTAATAGGTCAATTTTTAGGGGTTTAAAAAAAATTTACTGCCTTAGCTGTTTAGCTGATTATTCCACCATCTAGGAATTAAAAAAAAACAGTTCGACTTTCAACATCCAATAAACAATCCAGGTGTTTAGTTGTCCAGACTTTCTGGCAGTAGCCTGGATAGTCTTCACAAAAAAACAATCATTCAATATGATTGTAATCATTATCAATATTGATTATTATATGCTGATCTTAACCACAGATGCCTAAATATGCTAAAGGACCACTAGCTGAATGTCATGTGCATGCAGCACATGTAACTAATGCGACATGGTCGCTTTTTTAATGGTGATTTAACAATTGTGTAACAGTTTGTTATTGTGGAGACATTTTAATTCCCCTGAGCACATAGCATAAAACTAAATATCACTGATTGCTTTACCTATTAGTCATACATCTGCTTGGCCTGGCCTTTTAAAGTGGTTAAGGTTTTTAGACCTTTTCATGGTCTGGTTACACAAGTATTTTTTTTTACAAACTATCAGTCAGCTTGTGGAGTCTAGATAATATTCTTTAAGAAGTTTTTCAGGGGCCTTTTGAAAAACAAAAGCTCTACAATATCATCATAGCTCAACAGGCACAACAAAGACAGTTAGGTTATTTTTTTATCATCACTATCACATCAATCTTTGTATTTCCAGTGTTGTGCTGCGAAATGGCTCTGCTTTTGTCTTATCTAATCATGAAATCTGGTTGTAGTCAAATTTCCAGAAGCATCTAACAAACCCCAGGCACCTGTGTTTGTGATTAAAGAAAAAGCTTTCTGAAGCTGTGCTTTCCAGGGGCTGCTGGCATGAAGGTGGTGTGTAATTGTAGATTTTGCCACTCTGAGACACCAATATGTTTCCATTTTATGCAAATATTCAGTTGTAATACTTAAAATTTTAAGCCATTTTTCTCGCCATGCATGGGATTAAATTACACTTATGTTTTTATCTCTGACAGGTTTATTACAGATAATGTATTTAAATGTACTTACATTTTTGCATGTTTAAAGCTTTTTAGTTTTTACTCTTACTTTTACTAACTGGACATATTCAGCTATTCCAGTATTTTAAGACTCATTATCTTCTTTATGGAGGACATATTTTGAAAGCCTCTCATGCTGATGAATGATTGAAAGAATTTGATGTTGTTTTGCTTCATATTTATACTCTTTTGAAACTCGTGCATTAATAAATGCTTAATATTTCCTAAACCCTTAGGTAAAGTTTCTCAGTTATCAATAATAATTCAAATTTTTGACCTATAACTTGGTTTAATCTAAATATAAAAAACGCAAATGTGAATGGTACTGGGGCTGTATTTTCTTACATTTTTCTAAAATCGTTATAAAGGTGAAATTTAAACTTTAATTAAAAAATTAAATTAAAAAAGAAACTTTTTATTTGTATTAAGCACAGTTTTAATTTCACTATTTAAAACTGAAGGATTAACAAACTTTTTGTGTTTTAAGAAAATTGAACTATGCATTGCACTATAGCCTCATTTACTAAGAGTTGTTGATTGTTTAATAAAACTTCATACCTTCATGCTGGCTAAAAATAATTTACAGTAATTAGATAATCGGTGCAATAGTGATAACTACTGTACATTCATTCATTCATCTTTTATACCCACTTAATTCCTTAGCTCTGTGTCACGGGAGTCACATAGGGCAAGAGACAGGGCTACACCCTGGACAGGTTGCCAGTCTATTGCAGAACTACACATATACTCCACACACACTCACTCCTATGGTCAATTTTAAGTCACCAATTAACCTAATGCACATGTTTTTGGAATGTGGGAGGAAAAAGAAGTACTCGGAGGAGAAGCAATCGCTGGGAGAAGAAACTCCACACAGAAAGACCCGGGAATCGAACCTTTTTTGCTGTGAGGCAATGTTTATAACACTTCATTTATGATATGGTATATGATAATTTATAAGCAAAAAAGCTGACTGTGGCAATAACATGAATTAGAGTCTGACTGTTAAACAGTAGGATTAAGTCCAGCTGCCGATCCTATCTTTAGATCTCAGATTTTTGTTTCTCTATATGCACCAATTCACTCGTCACATGACAGATTTTAGTGTTTAGTTAAAGGAATGCATTAATTGTTTTAATGTACACTGTGGTAACGCATTTTAGCATGTAAGCAAATACTGCAAAGAATATTTACAGCAACATGAACAGTACTTATAAAACATCATTATTATTGCAGATACGCAAACAAATTCAGTCAAAATATACAAAAGAAATTAAGTAAAATTTAAAAAAATTATAAAAACAGGCCATGACAGTGCATTTTCTCCCTCTGCTTGCATGAGTTTACTTCAGATTTCCCCCACAGTCCCAAAACATGTACATCAGTTTGATTGGTGATTCTAAATTGCCCATAGGAGTGATTCTGACTGTGTGTGATGGACTAGTGATCTGTCCAGGGTGTAGCCCTTTCAACCTTTAGAGAGCTGGTACAGTCTCCAGCAGACCCTCCTGTGAATTAGGGACTAAGGAAGTATAGAAGATAAATGAATGCATGAATAATAATAATAAAACTATACTGTGTGTATTATACATAACTGTGAGTGTATGAAGTGACTTTTTAATTTTACAAAGTGAAATTTTATTTATAGCAAAATACATTTAAACATTTAAAAAGGGATCAAAATAATTTCTAATGAAGTATTAATAAATTAATTAATGTTACTTCATTACTTTGGCTATTCCAGTATTTTAAGACTCATTGCCTTATTTATGAAAGGAAGTGCGTGTGGTAATTTATCTATGTGTGGCCCTGTGATGGACTGGAAATCTGTCAAGGGTGTACATCTGCCTTTTGCCCTATGTGTGCTGGAATAAGTTCTGAATTGCCCATAGGAGTAAGTTTAAGTGTTGTTGTAAGATTTTAAAAAATGCTTTTTTGTTGTCACAACAACCATTAATCCTTGACTCTATGCAATTATCAGATGAAAGGTTGGATGTTTACTATTACATAGACATTTTTTAAACTTGATAATCACTCACACAACACATCCTGTGACTAAAGATTTAATTAAAATGTGGAAGTGTTCCTTTAACAGCAAAAAGAGCTGTCAGCTCGCCTGTGTCAGGTACAGACATGGTCTCTAAGGTACCATTTTCAAATAATTTAAAAATATTTCTCTTTTTGTTTAGAGCAATGAGAGTTGTAAAGCTGCCACATATAATTTGCTGCAAATGAACAATATTCCAAGTATTTTAAATTTCAAACAGAGCTTGTCAACAGGTTTTTTTGCACTTACTGTTAGGCTGTTTTAGCTTCTTTTATTTATACTTTAATTGTAGCAGGTGGAATTAGTTTTTTGGCTGAATTATATTACAGCATAATGTTACTTTGTCCAATATAATGTTTTTAAATATAACTTAAAAGTACAAATGTGCATTATCAGTGCCCTAGAAAGTCTGGAAACCAATTGGGTACACTGTTTGCATGCTGTGAACCTTGCTGTGAATATGGATCTGGTGGCATGAAAAGAAAGACATAGATGGTGATGCAATGAACTGATGTTTATTTTACTCAAGCCTTTACTTAACCACAGACTGGGAAAGAAAATCAATCTAAGTTTGGCCAAAGTACAGAGGTCTGATATTTCACTTTCTTCCCCTAAAATCCTGTAAAATTACAAATCCAGCATAACACCCAGTCAGAACTTAAAAGGCTACAGTTTATTTACACTTTCTCACATTACATTATTAAATTGGGCACTAGGTTTGCCTTCAGAAACTGAAGCTTCATTAAAGCCCTTTCCTAACCTTCTCTGAAGAACATCTCTAATCCAATAAATCATTCCTTAGCTTTTATATGGCCAACCTCTCCACCTTTTCTCACAAACAAACATATCCCTATTGAATCTCCTTATAAAGTTATGGAAACTGGGTGTGGCTCCTGAGAGGCCAAATCTCCTAGTGGTTATGTAAGCTACTTTTAGAGGAAGCGTCAAACACTTGACACAAAAGACTGTTTCCTTTAGCACTGCCTGAAGTGCTTACAACGTTGTCTCATATTATTAAGCTGCAAGGCTTTTCTTCTTCCTTCTTTTGGGAATTCATGCCATAAAACTTTTGTGCCCATTGTAAGCATTGGGTATGTACATCAACAGAGCTGCACCCAAGAGAGACTGCAGCCAATACTCCAGTCACAGAGGGCCTCAAGGTGCACTCTACCAAGGTTATGCTATCCTTCAAGGGCAATGGCTACATTGCATATATTCCTTTGGTTCCACAAGGTAAGGTAATGGTTTCTTATTTACACACATGCTTTAGAGTACAGAGCATTCCCAGCATGTTTTAATGACAGAGACATTTCTCCTCTCCTGGGTGCCTTGTTTTAATTTGCCAACCGTATAGATTTTTATTTAGCTTGGACCGCAAAAAGAGTGTAGACTGCAGCCTTTTACACTGAGGAAGATTTACGGCTGTGAGTAATAAATCACATGTTTAACTGTAGTCATTGTACATGCAATTGCCTACTCGTTTGTTAGGTGTACAGCATTTGGAAGAATTCAAATTGACTTAAATCATGTTACCTTAATTTTTCTGTAAATTTTGGTATTGCGCACCTTTTTTAGGAGCTCAGCAGTCAGAGATGGGTGGCCCTGGAATGTGCAATTTCCTGATCAGCAGTCCAACACTTAATCGCTGAGCAACAATTTACAGATTTAGATACTATAGCTGTGTTTGTATAATTGAATAATTTTATGCTTAGGTACTTGATTTGAGTATAGATCAAATTGCTCATACCAATGCTTTAAGGATTAGGTTTGCAGATCAAAGCGGCAAATCAAGCAGAAATTTTGTCATTTGTGTTACATACTTCTTTTGTAGGATGCTTGACTGTGAATTATCAGTGACAGACCCGAAATCGAAGCCATCATCGCATGATGCAGGCATGTCGTATATCTCTATAATTGTATGTTTAGCTGTGATAAAATGCATAGAGGAGATGTCCTTCCAAACCGGATGACTTCTTAAAGATGAAAACTGCCAATCCATAAGGATTTGTGGCATAACACAGATTTTAATGCAGCTTGTTTGCAGGCTATGGAAACATTCCCTTTTTAAACAGTTCTGGTCCATTGATTTGTTTTCTCATTTTTTTGTGATGTAGCCTCGGGTCCCAGTCTCCTGAGACACTCCATACTAAACCCCCAGAGATCACTCTGGGCTGTGACAAGATGTAATCATGGAGATCATTTTTCACAAGGAAGTTCTCTCTGCTGTTAATTTGAATCTTCGATACCAGCTTACAGGAGTGTTTCAGAGAAATGACACCGCATAGGATGATAACAGTGTTGTCTTTAAAACACACATCTCCATTTATCCAATAAGGAGGAAAGTGATGCAGGGAATAATATTTAAACTGTCTTCTCTTTATCACATTTCCCCCACTCTTTCTGTTTGGTTTTTCTAATGCACTAAAATGATCCAATATAAGAAGTATGTAAGAATGTTTCACACCATCACTGTAACACTTTAAACTAATTAAAATTAAATTTAAAAATTGTGGGTTAAAAGGCCATAAGCATAGCAAATCTTTTTCTCAAAAGTTTTCATACACAATAATCCGTAAAAACAGAAGCAAGATAATCTGAAACGTTAAGCAAATATTTAAAAAAGTAACCATCTAATCTGTCCCTAACATTGTCCCTAATCTTAACCCATGATCCTACTTCGGGCTTATAGTCTACTAAATACTCTAAGAGGCTTCACTAGGGCTTAGCCTTTTACAGGGTAGCTCTAATTAAAGATCTCTTGTGGCGAGCTATCTCATTTGCCCAGGCTGGTAATTGGTGGCACCTTCAGTCCATCTGGATACACTGGGAGACTAATGGCTTGCTGGTGTCAAGCATGTGCCATTTTCGAAACCTTAATTCTCAAAACTCAAAACCATTGAGTCTCTCAACTTGGCCTTTCAATAAGGGTGTGGTAACCACATGATAGATTAACATATATATCAAGGCTTTTACAAAATGCTGCCCAAACATAGGAGGTAAATTGGAGCCCCTAATCAAAAAAAGATGTCTTTAGGGATACCAAAATTCCTGAAGGCATGCTTATAAAGATGGACAGCTGTTTCCATAGTGTTGGGCAACCCTTTACCAGAACCAGGTGACATGCTTTAGAAAAACAATCCACGACGGTTAGGATTGTATTAAAGCCATGAAATGGGAATATCAGTTACAATTCGACAGCTATGTGGCCAGGTTCTCTGTAGAATGGCAGTTGGTTCTAAAAGTTTCTAAGGGAGGTGTAATGGAGTTTTTGGCTGAGTGCTAACTACTAATTCAATTCAATTAAATTCAGCGTTATATGTAGAGCGCTTTTAACAATATTCATTGTCTCAAAGCTGCTTTACATATACATACGCAGGGTGAAATAATAGAAGTTGTTTGTTCCTGAAGATCAAGCCAGAGGCATCGCCGACGGTGGCAAGAAAGAAGTTCCTAAGGGTAATAGGTTCCAGGGTGAGAGGAACCAGACTCAACAGGGAACCTATCCTTATTTGGGTGATGGACAGATACAGAGGTTAAAAAGTGTAAGTGGATGTGTATGGTAGAATAGCGTCATTAAGGTGATGCGATATTCCCCACAGGATATCTGCCATCAGAGAAGGCCCAGAGAATCCAACGTGGTCATAGCACAGGGCATCCAAGGGGTGGTATGTGTACCTCGACAAAGTGTGTGTGTGAGAGAGAGAGAGAGAGAAAAGAAAGGGGGGGCAGAACAGTAAGTATTGTTGCAATCACAATAAGCCACTGTGCTGCCCCTAATTATGGTATTAAAATTACTTTTAATCTTAATTAAACATTGTTACAGGTTTCATGGAAGCCTCTCTGGTAACATTTTTTTCTTAGGCATCATTGTGGCTTTATTGAGTGAAAAAAGTTCTGACATGATTTATATGAGGCGTAAATATTTTAAAATCCTTTGTAAGTCCAATTTGGATGTGTTTCGTATCCATGCACACCATCTCTTTTTCGGTATGTATTTGTCTTTGTCTTTTCTATTCCTCTATTATATCTCACAGTCTTGCCCTAGAGCTGTAAAAAAAATTAAGGCAGATAAATCCACGCCTTCTATTACAATCAGTCCTCAAAGTTGCATGGAGAGCAATGAGTGGGAAAGGATTTATGGCTTAAATAGATACATTTTATATCTACAAGCTGTGGAATTTGATTTTGCCTTGTTGTGTCTTACCCTGGGGATTAAAATTTCTTATTTCACTTGAAGATAATAAAGGAAACACAGCAAGCATATCTGACCATGAAAAAAAAAAATTAAGAGCTGATTATTATTATGATATTCTCATGTTAAAGCCTATTAAATAAAATTCTTAAGACTGGACTGGTTTTTTTTAAAATTCTGATCAACTGGTGTTGGCTAATATTAAAATCTTAACAAGTAATAATATTCTAAGCATATAAAACAAAATGCTGCAATATTTATTACATTCCTGTAACTAATTAAAATTTAATCTAAAATAAACGATTAAGATTTTTGTAAGTGTAATTTAAAATGAAATTAAAATCTTCTAATGTCCATAATGTTTTGATATGATAGATTGTATCATTTTCAGAAATAACACTAATTTGGTTATATTATTGGTCTAGTGCCAACTAAACATTCTGGCAGCATACAACTTAAATAAAAAAGAAAACTTAAAGATATTTCTCCATGCGATGGACTGCCGACCTGTCCAGGGTGTACCCCCTGCCTTTCGCCCTAAGTGGAAAGGTACCTGCAGACCATGAGCCTGAGTTAGGGAATAAGGATACTATACCTAGTAGATTAATGAATTAATGAATTATCTTAATCATTTCAATACATCAATTTTGAGTTATTTTCTTTTCTGGTCTTTGGGACCCAATTTTATTTGTAACATCAAAATTTAGAAGGTGAAAAAAAACCTAGAAAACCCAGTCGTAACCCACATGAAATGGGTAATGTGAAACTACACACTGAACAGTTATATGTCATGTCACGTTACGTTACAGCACAATACTAAGCGTGATTACCTGAAAAGTTCACAAGACTTGGCTTGTGTTGGATCGAAGCTCTAATGTAGAAGCAGCAAATATGGAATTCTTAGCAAAATAACAGAATATTGTTAGGCACCAAAACAAATGGCTAAAATATTTTCAGCCCTTAATGGTGACTCTGATGTAGCTCTTAGCATTGTAGAAAATCTGTAAAGCTGCTAGTACATTTTTTTTGCAAACAGGTGTAGCATGCTTAATGAAAGAAGTTTGTTATTGCAGTCGGATTGTAAACAGATTTACAAGGGCACAAAGCAATCGTCACATCTTGAAGCATTGGTGCATAAACGTACACGCCTTTGGTAATTTCACTATAACATTTTCGTCGCCTTATTGCAGTTTACTGAATCATGGCCAATCATATCTCTGTGCTGAATAAAGCTAGATTTCTTTTGCATGACAGCATTTTCATATCTCATGTATAGTGCTTACTCACTCTTGCCATGACATTATTGCTGGGCCCAAGCAGAAGCAGAACTGCATTCTTATGCTCGAATCATACAGTTGATAACCCATGATTGCTTTAGCAGGGGAAGAATAGTTGTAATCCAAGAAGATTACTCTTCAGGTACATTGCCTGCAGATTAAAAAAAAATGCAATCTTACTTTTTTTTTCTTTCATCACTGAGATTTCTGCACTTGAATGAAAAGCAGTGAATGCTAGAGTTTAAATCTCCCTTCCTGAAATGCCAAATAGATAAACTATCTGAATATGATGGTGCAAATATTCCCCAAGAGTATTCTTACCTGGGACTTCATGGAAATGCCACCAGTACACCCGCATCCCTGACCTTTATAGTTCCTGATTTAGACTAGTCACTCTGTGCATCTGAATGAGAATGTATGTTGAAGGCCAATTTCTGTGTCAGAGTTATTTTGGTGCTACGCCTCTGGTGGATCTTATAATGTGTCTTATAATGTGCTTGGTGAGTTTGCTTTGGAAATCCAGTGCGGCTAGGTATTTACAAGCCTTCCCAGCTGTTAGACCTGTTATGCTGTGTTTACAAGTTTCACTATTTCATTGTTTCACTGGACAAAGGTCTAAATTGAAATATAGTGCAAGGAGTCTGTCAGTGATTAAATCATTCACTATGGCAACCCTTCTCCTCCTTTTTGGTTTTGGAAATACTTACCCCCTTCGCTTATCCTTACATGGCCATCTTTGATTACTTGTTAATCAGTGTTGAAGTTTATCATGTAACTTTAATGGCAAGCCTGGTCCACTTTAGGCTCTTTGTCCATTGGGTTGTCACACTGAGCGATTGCTTTTGAAAGCCTAATATAATGTGTTAATATTTCTTGTGTCAGTTGTTAAGTTATTTTGACTAGAATTATTATTTTTTCCATTAGCAAATGTCAGAGCTGCTGGCTGTAGTGCGCCTGCCCTTTATCCACCCCAGCTACCTACTGAACGTAGTGGACAATGAGGAACTGATCAAGTCCTCAGAGCCGTGCAGAGACCTGGTTAATGAGGCCAAGCGCTACCACATGCTGCCACATGCTAGACAGGAGATGCAGACTCCCAGAACACGCCCACGACTTTCCGCAGGTACAACCTTCACCTCATCTAACAAACTATCACAGCAGATTAGTAGGACTGATGTAAACTCAGCAGAGCTAGAAAAAAATAACATTTTGTTTTTGGTATTTTTTTATTTCTGTATTGAATTTTACTTCACATGATACTTTGGTCACTTATGTATTATTTAATATAAATAGTAAAACAAGTGCTGGGAACGCTTTTTGCTTTTATTTTAAGTTAGATTTGTAAGGCCATCATGTGATTTTTTTTTTTTTAATTAGACAGGAGTTGAGCTAAATTCCTAACACAAATAAGACAGCAAGTATATAAAAGCTAGAATAACCAGAATTTAGAATCAACCTAACATGTTTGGGGGAAACCAAAGTACCCCTAGTAAACCAAAGCAAGCACACAGAAAACATGCAAACTTCCCCTGTATTGGAATTAAACCCTTCCTGTTGTAAGGCAACAATGCTAATCACTAAGCCTCTGTGCTGCCCTGTAGGATTTTACTTTCAAGATTTTTAGGGTCACTCTGTTTAGTTATCCGGAAAAAAATTTGGGTTTTTGTTTTTATACTAATAATAATTACATAAAGTTTATTGTATTCTCCTGTAAATTTGCCTGACTTTATTTAATGATTTGTATTTATATGCTGGTCTTTTATAATTTTACCTTTATATTTTTGGGCTCCTAAACATGATGCAAAACAATCTGAATTGTGACTCTTGAAAGGTTAAAGGTCAGGATATGCTAGACTTTATAATACTTAATACTTTATAATATAGGGGAAGTAATATAAAAATGTCACTTCAAGAGTTAAAAGTCCCAGGAGGAGGAAAAACAAAAATAGCAAAATATTTTTAAATAATATGTATAGATGTATGTTCACACCAAGATGGCTGCAATTAGTTATTCTAGGTTCCAGTCTGACTGTAATATTCAGATAAAGCAGTAAAATTGAAATGTGGATTTCATCAGGAACCTGCACACTATGCAAATGCAGTTAAACATGATGTTTGGAGTCTGGCCACAACGGTTTCAAAAAGAGTATCAGCAGTGGGTGTCACGATATTTGCACCTCTTATAACTGAGTTTTAGCAAGTCAGTAAATTTCACTGATGTGTACTTTCACATCTCTCTGCTGTGTACCTGTCTATGGTGCCTGTACCTAAAGTCTTTCGTAGGCTGTAAGAGTCAAAGTGACCCTGGAATTCAGTTTTTGAATGAATGTCAGAATATTTGCTTAACTTTATTGCTGAGTATTAGGGCCTGTTTCAAGCTTAATCCACATCATTCAGTAGAGTCATGCACCCCTGGATTTAATACCTGTCCTATTGGGTTTGTCAGTTAAAAGACACAGTGGGGTTACTCTTGCAGCGGGACCGCAGGAACCCTTCACAAGGAGATGAAACTCAGGCTTTGATCTCTGTCAAAGTAGATTAGAATGATTTGTGGGCCGCATAGGTATTGTATTTTACTTTGTACACTACAATTTAGGATATTTATTTTTTACACCTGTCGCATAGCCTTTTCTATTCTAAGAAAACCAAGACCCCAATCAGTCTGGTTTTAAACTGCGCATTCCACAGGACTGCCCTCTTGGCAGTCACAGAAAAACTGCATACAGGGGTGACTATTTACAATCAACTATCCTTCTCCTCACATATTACTAACGTAACACGATCCTGCAGGTTCATCCTCCACA
>JAOTQW010000002.1:9440218-9451415 GCA_026260075.1 Sisor rabdophorus | reverse complement strand
CTGCCTCTCGCCCTATGTGCGCTGGGATAGGCTCCAGCAGACCCCGTGACCCCGGGCTCGGGAATAAGCGGGTATAGAAGATGAATGAATGAAGGAAAGATAAAAACTCTTTGCACTTTAAAATTCATTTTTAGTCCCTTTGGGTTGCATCTGTCTCTTGCGCTGATTGGTATTCACAGCAGAGAGAGTAATTAGCTCAGTGGCAGATGAAGCATGGATGAGTTGCAGACAATTGCTTGTTCTCTGCATCTCCAAAACATAACTGTGTGTGCGCAGATGTATGCGTGTCAGGGTGCATTCGCATACTTGCATTTGTCGGCACACTTCTGCTGTGTGTTTTTACTACACATACTGTACGGTTCTTAAAAACAACATGTCGGTTCCAGTCACAGTGCTGTGAGTTTTCTGAATTAGCATTCAGAGGCATGCTGAGAGTGTGAAATGAACACTAGAAAAGCAAGAGATTACAATGTGAGAGATTCATTATTTCCAGGATGTATCCATAGCCATACTGTACTGTTTTTCCTTTACTGGTAGAATTCACAAGAATACAATTGTCCTCATCTAACTGATGTCTTGCGTCATAAACATCCTGCAGTATTTTCTTTTCTCTCATATGTTGCTGTGTTTTTCTTGTTGTGAGCAGTGCTGTCGTTCTGGATGGAAAGATCTATGCTACAGGAGGCATTGTAAGCAGTGAGGGCCCAGCGCTGGGCAACATGGAGGCTTTCGACCCCTGTGCCAATGCTTGGACACTGCAGCAAAGCATACCATGCCCGCTTTTTAGACACGGCTGTGTAGTCATCAAGAAATATATTCAAAGTGGCTGACAATGGAGCTAAAAAATTCAGGACATTGTTGTCTCTATCGCATATGCCTTCATTCTGTGCTTACACTCTCACTGCCCTGAGTTTAACAGTGCATACACTAAAGTGTTGTGAAATCTATTTTTTTGTGTTTTTGTTGTTTCTAATGCCATCTCTTTTCTACTCTTGACCATCTAAAATATAGCAACACTTTATTTTAGCAGGCACTCGGACTCAACAAGGTGCCTTTGTGTAACTTATGCCACCTCTGACACTAGCCTTAACGCTAAATCATCACTTCTGTTCAAGTCTCCCCCTCCTTTATCTCTATTTTTATTTTTCTATTTATCTTTGTCTCTTGTTTAATGTCTGCAGCCAGCTGACAGAAAATATTGAAACACAGTGGGGGTCATTTAGATTAAGCGTTAGAATTAACAGCAAATATTTGCTTAAATTGTACTTAATATTTATTTAAATATTTATTTATTTCTCATAAATATCAACACTCTTCACCCTGTGCAATAATCTTAGTTTCATGAATAAATGATGTGTTATGGCTGGAGTGGAGGTACTTCTTCTGCGAACACCATTGAAATAAACTAGATCACTAACTGCAAACAGAGCCCCTCAACAACCTTAGTGTCTGATTTCACTAATACTATTGTATTTAAATCAGCAATTCTCTACAATCTCTAAATTCCAGTAAAAGTATGTAGGTTATTATAAGAGTAAAGCAGATATAATAAAATCATTAAAATCAGTTATCAATAAAATAATTAGATATTTTTTATAATTAATTATATAGTGTGGTATACCCATACTCAACAGATTGCAGATGATTTCTATTTATTATTGCCACATTATAGCTATGTTTAATTTAGCGGAACATACACCAGACGAGTTCCTGTTATCTCCTACATTGAAGACAATCTTTTACTCTCGCTTTCCCTTTCTCTCTCTCGCTCTATTCCACTATTTCGCTTTCACTCTTTCTCCCTCATTGCTTTTAATCATCAGTTAGTAACATTCTGTTGTTTCTACAAGAATAAGCTTGGTTCTGACTCTAATGATTTGAAACATCTTTATACTGAGAGGGAAATATGTGTCTGCTCCTATTTGAAATGTTGTAACTTTTCTTACATAATGGAGTGTGTTTGTATCAAAAATGGAAGAAAGCATTTCTTTTTCCCCAGGAGCCAAACCTGGGCCAAACCTGGCGCAGTAGTACTGTAAAAGGAGTTGATCTCACTGACTGTCATTTGCACTGGATGGCTTAGGGTTCTACATTTCTAAGCTACCAACCTGGGCTGGTCTACAAGTTGGAGTTTCACACTGAACTAACGCACACTGAACTAACGGATTTCTCTTGCACTCTGCCAAAGCACAAATAATTTGACGGGCAGAGCAGTGTCAAAATGTGATATTTTTACCTTTGTTTCCTGCTGTTTGCAGAGTCTAGCAGTATTGTCATAACTATTGTAGAACCGAATAGGATTCTCATAAGTTTTGAAGAAATATTGGTTATTTTAGGAACTTAAATTGTTGAGGTTAATTTATAGAGAAATGTATAGTATATTACTAAAAATGTTTATTTATAAAAAAAACAGTTTATCATTGCACATAATTATAGTTTCAATTAATGAATGTAACTAATCATTAATTCAAACAATAATGGGTCGAATACAATTGATGAGCGTGGTGTGTTTACTATTATTATCTAGTCTTGTTGCATCAAAGTCCTGTAAATATTGTTTGGTGTCACTTGGTTTCAGTGTGACTTTTTAGTCAATATTTTCTCCTACCTCATAAAATTGGCCAAATTAGATTAGTGAATTTACTGGCCTGTGATGAACTGCTATCCCACGCAGGGTGTGAACCTACTTCTATTCCACTACAGTCCTGATAAAGTGGTCACTAAGTATTTCTAATTTAGACATTCATTGAATAAATAAATGATATTACAATGAGGATATGTCAGTTTTTAAATGTTTTTTCAAGTTGGAAAGGGTAATGTTTATATGTTTCATCTGTGACATATGAAACCAGCCATTTGTGTATAAAGCCTAGTCTGTAAAATGTCCAGCATTGTCAATATAACGAGAACAGTTTGTGTGACATTAATTCAACTTTGCTGCCAGGCTTTACTGTACTAGTCAGTGGGGCGCTTGACAATGTTGAGTGAGAATGTGTAATGTGTTTGTATAATATTCAAAATGAGTGCATGGAGCAAACTGAATCAAATTGTGTGTTAAACATTAACAATATGTGCAGGTGGTGGATCTCTAGAATAATTATAAAAGTCCATGTTTTTTTTGTACTCTGAGATCTGTTTTATTAATATTAACACGAAATCTGTGTGATAGGGCGCCCATCCTCATATTCTTTTATAGGGCCCAAAATTGCTAGTGGTGCCACTGCCTCTGTGGAAACTATTTGGGGACAGGCATTGAAAGTTGGGTCAATTCAGTGGCATGCAAAAAAATGTATGGCCCAAAAAAATGGTAGTGTGTTGGAAGTGATCCAAGTTTTGGAAGGCCTGCAACAAACAGAACACGCAACAATCTGTGATAGACAGTGTTACAAACAAAAATCTGAGCTAAGGATTTAAAAAATTACTGTGTTTAAAATTTATGTCTAGGATCCTTGTGTCTTCTAGCTCAATTCTTAGCTTGAAATCAGTGTCTTCTGGCTTAATGCTTTGCTTGAAACCAATGAATCAGATCTCTCCAAAAAGTACACAGGAGAACAATGGTGGGTCTACAATTATGATCCAAAAACAAAGCCATGTTGAAGTCAACAACTTCTTGATGCAGTACAATCGAGACTATAATAACTGTCATTGTTCTCTTGAATTGAATGTTTTCAATGATAAATATCTCTATTATTCATATTACATGGCTGCATACTTCAGGATACTTCTTATATTTTCAAACTTGGTCTGAAAAACAGTGTAATAAACTAGGAGGAAAATTATGTCTGCCTTCTTTTACATACTCGAGCTCACAAAGTGTACAATCCCTCCTATCCAAAAGGACCATACATGGTATCATCAGTATCTTCCAAGTTAATTAGCTCTGCCACATATTTAGTTGGTATGCCATTATTTAATCTGACTGGAAGCTGAAAACACTATCTCCAGCTAAGCCTGAAACACTAGCACCAAGCCAGAAATCAAACTAAGAAATCCACCCCTGCTGGCATTTAAATTAACTGTTAAGTGACCGTAAACCTTACCTCTTATTAGAGTTGGAGTTTTTTTATTGCAAACTTTATAGAAGGTTTCTCACTGTTTCACAGGCATCTCATAACTATTGTATACTTTTGTATACTTGGTAACGTTTCATGCTGTAGTTGCTATTATTGTCGGCGCCACAAGAGTTCTGTCCTTTTAAGTACATTCAAATTTTAATCATTATTGGGGCATTGGTGGCTCAAATTGGTTAAGGAGCTGAGTTGTAAATTGCTGAATTGGTAGACCAGGAAAGCCTGGGTTCAAGCCCCAACAAGTCTTTCCCTGTGTGCATCCCCGTGTAATTTTTGGCATTCTGTAGCTCACACAATACAGCTACAATCTGATTTACACAGACCAATGAAAGAAAAAAAAATACAATACAAAAATACAGAAATAAAAGTATTAAAACCTAAATGGAAGCAGTGCCTGCAAGATGCTTACACTGTATTTAAAATACTTTTCACAGATGATTGTGAAAATGTTAAGAAATCGTTCCAGTAGATTGGTTATGAATCATTAACAAAAAGTTATTCAGGGAAACAGACTGGCTCTAAAATATTTTACAACGCACCCTATATTAGATAATATCAGTACAAATTATTGTTGAACCTTTACGCCTTGCAAACCTTCATTTATATTCAGGCTACTGCACAAAAATCGTTTAATCATATCAGTACCTGCAATCCAGGGTAGCAAACATGTTTTTTGTGAACGCTTTTGTTCTCACATTAAAGTTTTTCGTTAAATTCTCTATCTGGTCCGAATAAGTAAACATCTGCTCATGCTATGTTTATTTAAGGTAAAAGCACCAGAGCATTTTTAATCATTTTCTGACTGATGAACAGGGTGTATTTCTTTCCCTCCTTGCAGCATTGACTGCTTATCATTTAATTTCCTTATTGAATAAACTTCTTTTTTATCCTCTTTTAACAGTGAACACAACAATGCCTTCAAAAGGCTGAATTTTTGTCTTGTTTTTAGGCAGTCAGGTTGAGGCTGAAGTGCTACAGCTTGATTGTTGAGGTGTTGCAAATTATGCCTGACTGGAATAGTTGTCTGTTTTTAAACAATAGGGTTTTTGTGACATCTATTTCACACATTTTTCTTTTCTCTACAACATCCTTTCATATGATGTCCGTTTGCAGAGAACTGTGGGAATTAAGAGGTAAATAAGAACTCTACTTTAGGGGCATTATGACTCTTCGTGCACTGGCTGACATGACAAGGACACTTCAGAAGTGAACAGTTGACCTTTCTCTGAGAGGCAGACATATTTTCAATAATGGAATTGTGATGACAGATGAGCAGAATAATTATTCCTTTATTCAAATCGTTCTACACTACACTACATTAATATTAGTTTATATTCTTGAAGGAGAAGTTCATTCATTCGTTTTCTATACCCGCTTATGCCTAACCTGGGGTCACAGGGTCTACTGGAGCCTATCCCAGCACACATAGGGCGATTACAATCAATAGGATGATAAGGAATTTTGGAAAAGATCTTTAATATTATATGTGATTTTAGTAATCTTTAAACTGTTTTAAACAACACTGGCTATTATTCTTTCCATTGAAAAAATGACACATGATACAAAGCAACAACAATAACAAATACTATTTAAACTATGAAAACATAAATTATATTTTTCAATGAGTATATTAGAAACATTTTTTAAATGCAATGAATTTTTTGGGTTCAGCTGAATCAGACCTGTTTATTGAGTCATTTATACTCTTCTGCCTGTCAGTATGTTTTGGCTGTTTGTCTATTATCATACAGGAAATATACAGTTTCTAATACTTTTATAAGCCTCAGAAGCAATAGAAAGTGATGCAAATCTAGTCATTTACCTTTAAGTTTACAGTCAGTTACATTTATTTGATGTAATGTGGGGGGAAAACATAAAGTGGAATTCTGCCCTTAAGCAATTTCTACAGCTTTTTAGAAGAAGAAACTGTTAAAACCATTAGACAGTCCGGATTCCAAAGCAGTTTTATTGAACAAGATAGTTATATATAGACAAACAACCACATGCACTATCATTCACTCAGATGGGCAATTTAGAGTCACCATTCAACCTAATTTTCAGAACTAAATTTTAAAATATTACATCTGAATAAAAAGCATATAACTAATCGAAAGCACTTTTACATAATTCAACTTAAACATAATCCAGTCACAAATACTGTGGTATAGGAAAATGTATAATCTGATAATTAAACAGCATGCTAGCATCTGTGCTTAGCAAACCATGCAGAACAATGCTAGGCGTTTAAATTATATGGAAAAACTTCTATACATTCATAAAGGCTGTGAGGCAATGTTAAAGTTAACTTTTCGTTTAATTAAAGGGCAATACTGTATATTAACCATTCTGGTTAGGTTTAGGCTTACCACATTCGGCAATCTTTAAGACAAGCTTGTTGTTGTAAATCATCTATCATGAATTCCATTATACTCTATTTGGGTAAACATAAAGTGACAGTAATTCTTTAAAATCTGTATACAATCTCTCAGTATGACTGAAGTAAATGACGATGATATAAAAAGAGAATGTCTGTGCTTTACACAGTGTTCAGTGCCTAGCCTTCAAGCCCATGCTGTCCTCAACTTGTTTGCTTATTTGCAATAATAAAAGCAGAACATGGACAGGGAAACATAGGAGATGATAGCCTTCATTGCTCTTCTTAATGACAATACTTACAAATCTGTCTTTTATCTAGTTTATATTTTTAATCCAAGCCTATTTTATAGTACTTGACGCCTGATAGCTGTAAATATGTATTAGTGAGGAAGCACTGAACAATTTAACCATTAAGGATGTTCCCAGCCTAAGTGGGTCAGGAAAGTAAAGGTTCAGAAAATGTAGTTTTACTCAAACCATATAAGACTGTGATTTTTTAAAAATCTGATATCTATGTTATTTCCTAAACTTTCTAGTCTACTATCTCAACTGTCCTTTTGGTTTTAGGCTCTTTTGAGGATTTCTACAGCCATGTTCAAATGGACAGATGGGTAATTCTAAGGCTGTGGATTTTTTTCTTTAATCGTGCTTTCTGTCTCTTTCTTTGTCTCTTTTGCTCTCTCTCTCCCTCTTTCTCTCTCTCTTTTTCTCTTCAGTCATCTTTATCTTTTTTCCTTTTTCTTATCCTTACTCCAATAACAACAGTGCTCATACACCAATCTGTGCTACTCCTGTAATTTCTTGCCAATCCTTTTTCAGAGAACTAGGCTTTGGCTTTTCATTTTTTTATATCTACAACACAACGCTCGTTATTGTTCTTAGCCCTTTAGGAGCCTCTTAGATATCTGCAATTCTTTAAAAAGTATAAATAATCCTAATTCCAGTTTAAGAACTAATATTCTCATCAATTAAATTGTTTTTTACTTTCGTTATAAATTTTTTATTTACTTCAATTACAAATTATAGCTGTGTAACAGTGAAGAAGCTAAAAGCTTATTATATGTGAAAATTTTTTAGACCATGGTAGCAATTTATGTAAATACATTTATGCATCATTTGTTTTAATAAATGAAATTATTTGTTTTCATTGCAACATTAAAATAAATGCTATTTATGTTATTATTATATGTATATTATATGTATATTATTATATGTATATTATTATCTTTTTATCTGCTTATACTTTAACTCTGGGTCAATCTGGTCTGGTGGAGCCTATCCCAGTGCACATCGGGCGAGAGTCCATCGCCAGGTCGCCACTCACTCCTATGGGCAATTTAGCGTCAACCAAATGTACATGTTTTTGGACTGTGGAAGTGCAAACATGCAAACTCTACACAAAAATGTGGGAAAGCCTGGGAATCAAACCCAGGACCTTTTTGTTGTATAGTGAATGTGCTAGATTAACTTTTTTTCATTGTGCAAAGTACATTTAAATAGACAATAAAATGCATTTAGATCCCTGAGATGATATAATTGATATAAAAGTAGAAAAAAAATCATTGTATATTTATGATAAAATATTAGGATTAAGAGACATGGGATTTAACAACAGACAGTCTTGGGCATTATTAGCTTCATTTATTTATGGCTCAAGTTGCAAAAAAACGTTTCTTAGCTCCAAACTCACTGACCAAACAAACTCTCCTGGCCAATCCTTTATAGTGACATTTACTCCGACTGCATTAATCCTGCATTAACCATAGCTGGTGTCTCATCACTAACACTTTAAAATAAATCTGGACTTCTTTAGAGTATACATAATTATTGTTATAATTAAGTTTTTAAATTACTGCCAGATAACTTTTTATACTATTTGTAGTTTATAAAAATGCAAATCACAGAACTGATAGCGGGCATGTCTGTAAAATACCATTTTAGACATTAATTTAATATCCCATTTGCACAGTATCTTTTCTTTGCAGTCAGTGTTGGTGTGAAGCACAAATGTCATTTGCAAAATTAATTTGGTAGCTACAAAAAATTTGTTGTTTAATCAATTGAACCAAAAATCTGCCTCACTTATCCGTACCTCTCATATCAAAAGGCCAACTCATCAGTCACACTTTAAATGAATTACTGTTGCAGGCCTAAATAAAACCAGGACACAGCTGTAATATGAACACTATAAACTATTTAAATGCTTCCTCAACAGTTAAAGCTACATGGTATGTGGACACCAGACCGCCATATGTGTCTTACACGTGTTGACTGTTTCAAATATTTGCTACAATGTTGGAAGCATGCTACAATATTTGCTACAATGTTGGAAGCACACAATTAGCAGGATAGCTTTGAGATGTCCAGTCCAGCAGAACAATGTCTCTGTGCACAAAGGTTAGTATCAAATACTTCAAATACAGTGCCTTGACCTTAACACCTTTGGGAATTTAAATATTGACTACATCCAGTGTGGCTGAATGATCACATATCCCACACACATCCACCACAACATAGTTAAATTACTTCCAAGATCTACACAATATTACTAAAACTTTTTGTTTACCTAAGCATTACAAGTACATGCGATTTCAAACATCTTATTCCAGATTTATTCTCAATTTGCTATTTAATTAAGCTCCACTATTCTGGTAAGACTTTCCATAACAGTTTAAACCTGGAATGTGAGATATCTTGTCATTCAGCTACAACAGTATTAGTAAGATCAAACACTAATGCCAGGTAAGGAGGTCTGGGCTGCACTCGGTTATTAGTCATGTTAAGATTAGGTGATTTTTTTACTCTAATAACAACAACAACACACCATTTGATAAAAGAGCTCGGGTGCTTTGTGCTTAGGGTCATTGTCATGCTGGAATAGTATTAAGGTCTTTTAGTTTTAGTGAACATTGACTTTTCATTAAAAACATTTTTGTTTGCTTCTTCCGGTGAGCTATCAAGTTGTATTCTAATATGACTGCTTTGAAATGCAAAATAATTCTCAAGATTAACTTGAATGACCAGGATTAAAGAAAAGTTGTTGCTAATAATGAATAATTCCTGACAGAAATGGCATGGATGAGGTACTCATTGCACTTAAAATTCAAAAAGGGGTGCAATGCAGAAAATAAAATGGTGCTTGGAATGGGGTTAATGTTGTGCATACATAAAACAGAAAATTCTCAGAGGAGATGGCTGAACAGTCACCATCTGCACTGCTTTTTCGGGTTTGTTCCAGGAGCTGGGACAGAGAGAAAACACGTACGAAAGAGATTGGAAATGCTTCCACTAATATCACACCCCGCTTTAAAAAAAATTAACAGTACAAGTAGTATGATAAACTTTCAGCTGTATCCTTTACAACTGTGTTACTTTCAAATAATCCAAACAAACTAAACGCTTCTCTTGTTAAACAGGTAGATTCAGTTTTATTCAAATGGTCTGTACAGAACATAATCTGTTGGCTCCAAAAGGATTCCACTTAGGAATTGAGTGATAAAATTTAGACACAGTAAATCGCACTGTGACTCATGTTGTTCTTCACCTGCCACTGCTAGGTAACATTGATGCAGGCTGGCAGGTGAGTGTGAGAGTTTAAGAGACTTCTTGTTCCATCTGTGAGGTTGTGTATTTATAAGACTAGCAGTTAATCCAGGGAAATGGGCGTAGATCATGCAGTGAACGCTACCTTTATTTTCTACATATTTTTTATCACATCTTTAGTGATCCTTTAGTGACACACATTGTAACAGGATTTTGTAATATTTTTACATTTCTAGATAATATACCAGTTGTCAAAACTTCAAACTAGACAAATCTTTCAATTGAAAGCTTTTGTTTTGCTTTATGATGATGAAGTGAAAACATGTATTGCTTAGAAAAGTTGCTTCACAAGAAGAAGGTCCTGGGCATTTCTGTGCTTGCGTGGGTTTCCTCTGGGTACTTTAGTTTTCTTCCACTGTGCAGAAACATGTACATTAGGTTGATTGGTAATTGTCCATTGGAGTGAATGTGAGTGTGTGGCTGTTCATCTATATGTGGACTTGCAATGGACTTGTAACCTGTCTAGGGTGTATCCTTGCCTCTCGCCCTATTTGCGCTGGGATAGGCTCCAGCAAACCCCTGTGACCCAGAGTTAGGAAATAAGCGTGTTAGAAGATAAATAAATAAGCACAGTGGCTTAGTGTTTAGCACTGTTGCCTCATAACAAAAAGGCCAGGGTTCAATACCTGAAAGGGGGCAATTCCATGTGGAATTTGCATGTTCTTCTCATGCTAATGTGGGTTTACTAAAGATACTTAGGTTTCCTCCCACATTCCAAAAACAGGTTGTGCCATTCTGGCTTTCATCCTTTCATCCAGAGCTGGGATAGGCTCCAGCAGACCCCTGTGTTCCCAAATTAGGGAATAAGCCAGTATAGAAGGTAAATGAATTATTATGTAATATAATCATTATAAATTTAGTAAACAGGCCAGCACTGTGGTTAAGGCGACATCACCTTTATTCTGCTTTGGTGACACAGGTTTGATTTTGGCTCTGGTCATTTCCTGGTCCATTGTACCATTGTATCTGTTTCATCTATCTTTGTTCTATTATTAAAGGCAGAAAATGCCCCAATATATATATATATACAGATTTGCTTTATAAATATGCTTTATTGTTAAAGCATCTTCTTTACCCGCTTATTCCCGAATCTGGGGGGTCTGCTGGAGCCTATCCCAGCGCACATAGGGCGGAAGGCAGGGGGTACA
>JAOTQW010000002.1:9406773-9417811 GCA_026260075.1 Sisor rabdophorus | reverse complement strand
AGGCTCCAGCAGACCCCCGTGACCCCAGATTTGGGAATAAGCGGGTAAAGAAGATGAAATGAAAATGTATGCTTCGGAACCATAGTAGAATGATGAACATGAGGTTAAACTTTGGAATGTTAACTGAAGCAGAACTTAAATGTGTAGACATGGTACCAAGTATAAAAGTAAGCAATGGATAAGTTTGTGATGTAATAAAATGAAACAAAAAATTCAGCACCAGCAAAGAAAATAAGGACAAACAGTGGACATAATCAATAAAAAGGCAGAATGAGAATGAGAATGAAGTTTGCCTAACTTCAAAGTTGGGAATGGCAAAAAAAGTGCAAGAAACAATAGTGTTTCTGCAAACTGTTAACTGTTAATTTTAGTTAAGTACAATTTAATAAAAAATATGATTACTTATTTTACATAATGTATTTAAGCCAAAATTGCAATTATACCAAAATTATTCAACATACTGTAGTCTATGTTGTATTATTAATTTTGTATGATATTAGGTAGATAGCTTTTCTAACACTTTTCCGGAATTCATGCTTCAAGATCTAATAGAAAACAATTTCAAAAATGTGGGAGTTAAGGTTTTTAGAAGTAAAAGTGAGATTAATCTAGCCATGGGGGGTCGCAATTTAGTGACTTTTGTGCCAGTCCAGTTAGAAATTGTGCAAGTATGTTAGAATCAATGTGTTTTTATGCTATGTTTTTCATTTGTATTGCATTTAGATTTAGAAGAATTAGTGAAATTAGTGTGGGCTACAATTTAGCAACAGGTAATGAGCAGAAAAAGCCAACCAAATAGAAAGAAATGCTAGATCGGCGCAAGTAACAAAGATTGTAAAGTGTGAGCAGACAAGTAATACAGTGAAAAAATGTCTGGACTGATATCCTAACACACACACACACACACTCTTGCACAAACAAAGTCAATGTTGTTATTTTGACATTTTTTTATTTTTAAATAATAAAAGAAAAAAATAAATAAAAAATATTAACATATTAAAATAAACATGAAATCCTTGTGTCGACCAAAACACTGATTACATTATGCATTATTGAAATGACAAAACTGGCATATAAAACACTGATTTCAATACAAGTCAGATACTATTGCAGGAGGGTGGTGAGGTGGCATAGTGGTTAGCATTGTCGCCTCACACCAAGAAGGTTCAGGCCATTACGTTAAGCCAATAAAAACAGAAAACTGTTTTGCTTTCTGATTTGTTAGGGCTGCTTCTTAACACAGATCCCTTAAAACTTCTTAACACAAATCCCACCTCAGACTGCTTTTATCAAATCACAAATCCTACAAAAGAAAATAAAATCTTATTTGTATACTGCTATAAAATTTTGTTCGGGTGGGAAGGCCAAGGCTGGAGCCGGCTCTGCTACTAGGGGGTCAAAATAATGGAGTACTTTCTTCTTAAGGGTCTCTTACAGGGACTACACATCCAGATTACTTCATTTTGTATTATTTTGTATAAATTGGTTTTACACAGTTTTTATAAGGTGTTTTCTGAAAATCAGTTTTTCCTAAATTACCATGCTTTTCGGCCTGTACAGTTTTTTGTTTTAATGAGTAAACCTCTTATACCATGTGTTAATACCTGATACTTCTTTTACTGTATTAACAATTACCTGTTTTTTGGATTACTATAGTGTTAAAATGTATAAACATATCCAATGACCTTACAAGCAGAGGTGGGTAAAGTAGCCACTTCAAGTAAAGTTCAAGTAAAAGTACCTATGAAAATATTTCCTCAAGTAAGAGTAAAAGTAACAATCGCAATAGTTCATCAAGTAGGGGTAAAAAAAATCAGTTTAAAAAAGTACTCAGGTAGTTTTACTACTTACTTTAATTGAATTAACACGATGAAAAACAATACAATTTGAGCTACATAGCAAATAATTTGATGTTTTTCTAACAGTTCTAACATTCAAAACAATACTTTAAGATTTTTTAAGTTTATGCTGTTACAATTTAGACTATATTAGGCTTCAATTTACCAAACACACAAATAAAGAATGTAACGGAACAGTACTTTTTTGTTTAATTTTTATTATTATTGTGGCCTTGTGTATAATAAGTAACTTCTGAAGCCGGCCAAAATAATAAATAATAACTCATCTAACTCCCTAAATGAAATACATAGGCTAAAACGAAAAGAAAGAAAGAAAATACATTACTCCCTGACTAATTTAAACAGAAAATTACAAGAAAAAGGTCTGACTTTCTACTATGTTCCAGTGCTATATACAAGAAGTTGTAATAAGTAAAGAAAGGAAGGTAATATTTAAAATAGGTGGACAACACAACTGTTTAAAGGTGCCAGGCATAACTCATAGTCAAACACACGCAACATCATACACTAATATTGCAACTAAATATTTCTCTGTCTCAGGCAATTTTCTTCAGACCAACAATATGGAAATATCCTGTTAGGGATTCTTTCATTGTGCATTTAAATAGCTATTTAAGATCATTTATCTTTTTTTTCTTTTCATAGCTGTAAAACAATTGCAACATGAAACCCTGCTTGTTTCTAAAAATAAATTAAAAAATAAAGATGATAAGGAGCAAAAAGATCTGCAATTATAAATTTCATGCTACTATGCACCATCTCATCAGAAATGTCTAATAGACGCCCTAGGAAAGATGATTTCTTGGAGATTTCTGCATTGTGTCTTACATTGTGTTTCTATGAATCCTGACACAATGTGTTCTACGTGCCTGTGCCAGCTGATGCCTAAGTTCAGAGGATCCAAACTGTCTTCTGTTCTAGTGACTCACACACAGCAGTTAATATCCTCTCAAATGCTGCACTGTGCCAAACCCTCTTGGCATTGAAACCTCTTAGGCAAGCTTTTCTGTATCAGTACACAGATTTAAATTGAAAATAGGTGTGGTCCAGCTAGAGGCAAGAGCATATGTTTATATAACTTAGCTACATCACTCAAGTTCGTGTTTCATCTGAAGGAATAAATTAACTGATGATTTTCAATAATTATATTTTATATGCTCTGTTTTCACTTTTTTTGTGCAGGTTATCTTGCTGTAATGGGGACAAACCATAGTTTTACAACATACAACATGTGGGCACATAGATTCAAAAATCAACAAAAATACTTCACAAGAAATAAAATAGAATAAAAATGGTGCAAGTGCAACTGGTATCAGCTTATTTCCTGTAAAGTGAAGAAAATAAGAAAATAAATAATATCCCCAACCACATAACAAAAAAAATCTATTTAATTTTATTTTATTTGTATAGTGCTTTGTTAAAATGATGATTGTCTCAAAGCAGCTTTACACAATCAGTTAGTTTGCATTGACATAAATCAGTTTGTCCCCAATTGTCCCTAATGAGCAATCCGGGGGGCGACGTTGGCAAAGAAAAATAAATAAAATGGTAATAGGAAGAAACCTTGAAAGGAACCAGACTCAACATGGAAACATCCTCATTTGGGTGATAAACAGAAGGAATTATGCAGTTACACTATGTGCGTAAGCAACTGTAGTCATAAGTCTTAAAAAGGCAGCTGGAGCATCTTCACGGGAAAGTGGAGGCAGCCCCAGTCACCATGGCAATGCAACGATAAGTAACCAGGAAAAAAAATTATTTTATGCTGTAATATATTCTTATTTGAGAATATGTAAATTAAAGAAACATACAATAATGTACCTTTTAAAAAAAGCTGACTGCTTTACTCTGTGTACACATTCATTCACAAATTCATTCATTAATTAATTTTCCATACCTGCTTATTCCCACAGTCGGGGTCACAGGAGTCTGTGCTGAGTTTATCTCAGCACACTTAGAGTCAGGGGTACACCCTGGAAAGGTGTATCACAGAACCACACATAGACAAACAACCACACACACACTTACATTCACTCCTATGGGCAATTTAGAGTCAACCCAATGTTTTTAAACTGTGGAAGGAAGCGTGGAAAAACTCCTTGCCCACAAAAGAGCCCACCTTCCTCACCAGCTTGTCTAGACATGAGGCATTCTTTTTTTTGCCACCAACAGTTCTTTGCAAATGTTGAAAGATGCAAGCCTTCTGAGGAAGTGTTTTTCTCTGCATAAAGTGTCGGTGTTGCCTATCCAGTTCAGATTGTTATCCAGTTGTACTCCCAGGTATTAAAAACTGGGTCTTCTGTAGTCCATCACCATCTCCTTAGTCCTGGTTGTGTTGTGGTCCAGGTTTAGTCCTGGATCGGTTTTCGGTTCTCCTCTTTTTGCCCCCTCCCTGATGCATATTAAAATAGCAGTGTCATCTGCAGTTGCACATGATGTGTACAGGGTGATCAAGACCTTAGTCTTTTAAAGTGTTCCTGTGCACAGTGTCATACCTGCAGTTTCCCAATTGCACATACCAGGGTCTGCCTTACAGGTAGTTTGTGATCCATGCCACCAAGTGTGGGTCTGTTCCCATCTCTGTAAGTTTGTCTTTGAGGAGTAGTGGCTAAATGATGGAAATATTTCATTCTCACAGCCCCACTTTCACGGACCAGATCAGATAGAATTCAGTGTAGCATGTGTAGATGTTATTGCGACTGGTCTGAAGTCATTGAGTTGTCCTGGATGTTGTTTCTCTGGAACTTGGGGACCCTCAACTTTTTCAGGCTTAGGAGAGAATATGTTATAGAGGTTGTAGAATTTTTCAGCTACAGCATGCAGGCATTAGTATTCATTAGTAGGCATTAGGCCTGCTGCCTTGCTGGGACCAAGCCACCTCAATTCTCTCCACACCTCCACACCTTCTTTATGCTGTTCTTTAACATCTGCTGCAAGTTCCTGCAATACTGCTCCTTCGCCTCCCTGGGCTGGACTTTGAGTTTCCTCTGTACCTACCTATCACCATCTGTAAATGCCCTCCTCTTCTGGTTCAGAAGGCCATTTGGGTTTGTTATTAGCATGGCAGTTTGCAGCTTTTACTGGAACTACTACATCCATACAGAAGTTAATATTTTTCATTACCCTTCAGTACCCACAGTCTCTGCTCATGAAGCAGTCTTTCAGTGTCTGTTCTGCGCTAGGAGACCATTCTCTAAATGTGTGTCGGGTTGTGGGTAATCAGTACAATTTTGGTTTATGGCATGGAAAAGGTTGTGGTCTAATTTTTTTACTGTGTGTTGACCTGTGATGGACAGATTTATTTAAAAAAACAAGTTCATTTCTGACGTATTAATATGTGGCACTTTAAAATTCTATTAAAGAAATGTTTATCTTAATAAACATGCAGACCTTTAGAGCACAATTTGTGCTTTACCTTCAACAAATTAATAGCTACATCTATCCCTATACCACAAGGCCTGGAGGAGTGGGTGGCTTTGTTTCTGACACTAATTCATTAATAATAACTTTTGCTGCCTGAGTAACAAGTGACTCTCATAAAAGAATGTTTGTCTACATCCTAATTGTCTTGCTCTGGAATTTTTATGCATTCCTGACTCCTCAGTCCTGTGACAGAGAATATTTTCAGGAGAATTAGTAAATAAACCAAAAATATGTTTAGCCATCAAAGGGTTGATTAAGTTCTATTTCTTAATTTGTTACAAAATAAAATTGCAACTTCCAAGTCAAGATTTCACAATATATTTAAAAAAAAGAATGATTAAAGTATTAGTATGAGTAACATGTGTAGGCACACATTAGCCTTGCCCTTAAACCTAAATTAAAACTAAGGCCAATGTTTCTGTGCTGATTTATAAAATTAGCAATAAAAAATAATAATAATAAAGGGGGGGGGGTTCTATTGTCTAGCATGGTCCTCTCACAGCAAGAAAGTTCTGGGTTCAATTTCCAGGCAAGTGGTCATTCTATGTGGACTTTGCATGTTCTCCCCAAGCTTGCGTTGGTTTACTCCGGTCACTTAAATTTTATACAACAATCCAAAAACATTAGGTTGATTGGTGATTCTAAATTGCCCATAAGAGTGAGTCTGTGTGGTTGTTCGGCTCTGTGTGGCCCTGCAATAAACTGGCGATGTGTCTGGGTGTACCCATGCCGCTGGCTCAATGTTCACTGGGACAGGCTTCAGCAGACCCCTGGGACCCCGAGCTAGGAAATGAGTAAGCATAGGAGATGAATGAATAATAATAAAGCAGATTTATTAAAAAAAAAGTTTCAGAAGAAGTTAATTTTCTTCCATGTAATAATACTTTCATAAATTCAGTAGGCTATGTCAACACATGTTTATTGATTTCGGGGGTTTTATAGCACAGTTACTTATTAAATGAAATAATAAAAATGAATGGGTCCTCTGGGAAAGGCAGCAAATTCTTATTTTGATCTCGTTTTTGAGTAATGAACCTTTTTACTACGCACTTAAGAAAATTATAATTTCACCATAACTACAAACTTGTAATGAGTTAAATTTGTCATGCAGTAAATTCCATTGGGGCGGCACGGTGGCGTAGTGGTTAGCACGGTCGCCTCACAACAAGAAGGCCCTGGGTTCGAGTTTGCATGTTCTCCCCGTGCTTGTGTGGGTTTTCTCCAGGTCCACAGTCCTGGTTGATTCGGTTGATTGGTGATTCTAAATTGCCCATAGAAGTGAATGTGAGCGTGTGGGTGCCCATGCGATGGATTGACAACCTGTCCAGGGTGTACTCTGCCTCCCGCGCAAGCGCAGACACCCGTGACCCCGGGTTCGGGAATAAGCGGGTAAAGAAAATGAATGAATGAATGAAGGAGTAGAGCAGCATGGTGTCTCACAGAAAGAAGGCGTCAGGTTCGTCAAAAGTAAACACTAGATGGCGATGAAAATCTCAGGCAGTTGTAGATTTAAACACAGAAAAAGAAAAGCCGTGTTGCCAGATTGGAGAAAAACCCTAATCCTTTTGTTGTTTTAGTATAAATAATTTAAGTTTTTTTAACAGACAAAAAACAGCTAACAAAAGTATGCAGGTATGCATCGTAGTCGATGTAATACTAAAATAAAAATAATAAGCGAGATATAGTTCTATTATTATGTAGTTCACTATTATTATATAGTTCACTATATATAGAAATGATAAATCAGAATGTATGCATAATTTTGCTATAACAGAACCTAGTGGGGATTGTTGTTAGGAGACATTTATAAAGCGTTTCCTGCATTGGGTATTTATATATTGTCTTAGTTATTTAAGTTGATCACTTAATTTATTATAGGGAGGAGCCAGTGTATGTTATGGGTAACAACAGTTAAAAATATCAAATGTTGGCATCGTATTCTAAACTAAATATTTTACAATTTACAGACACGTCGGCTCCAATCCAAGCTTTTGTTAATTTCTCTATGACGAGCTTACCCAGAAATCGTATAATTATTATCGCTGTGAGGATTTTATGCAAGTATTAAACAAGTCGCAAGGTCTGCAGCCTTTTCTATTCCATTAAGACCTTTAGGTTTAATATACGAAGGGAACGAGTTTCTTAATATCTGGCAACACACACAAGGCCGCCATTAGTCAACGCGCTGTAAACGGTGGCATGTTTGCATGGTTTTTAATTAATTTTTTTTTGCTGAGAAGCAACGCATAACATTATAATTTATTTTTTTAGGTAATCTTTTTGGATTTTCGTTGTTGAGTGACGTTTGAGAGGAATAAACCGCCAAAATGCCGCGAATTATGATTAAAGGTGGCGTTTGGCGCAACACTGAGGTAAGCTAATAATCACCCAGTTAGCTGGTTAGCGTCGCTTAACAAAATTGTTAACTAGCAAAACTGTGGCTAATGCGAACTGATAATTACTAACTTAGCAGTGTGTAGTATATATATATATATATATATATATAGTTTAGAACTTCAGTTAATATGTTGATTTAAATATGTAGCAAGACTTTTACGAAGCTAATGTAACGTTAGCTTTTTACAAGCGTTATTGTTAGCTAGCCATTTCTAGTGTACGTCTTAATCCTAAATTAATCTAGGTCATCCGTTAGTTTGCATTTTTAGGTATGTTTAAAAGATAACATATGGAGTTAAGATTTTAATTCAGCACAGATCAATAGACACGATCCAACTTTTACCAGCTAGTTTAATTCTCCAGATCATAGTGACCATAACGTCATATAATCACTAGTTAGCGGGAAAACGCATAATTTAGCTATGTGGTAGTTCAGTAGTAATGGTGTTAAACTGCTGATTATGGGTTCAATTCTCAGCGCCATCAAACTGCCACTGTCCTAAATGTAATTAAAATTTTGTCAGAACAAATTTTACTATACTGTACAAAGTATAGTAAAATGTTTTTCTTCTCATATCCCAACTTGAAGGTTTGGGGGTCCAAGCACAGGGTCCTATGTAGTAGAGCTCACCTGGAGCAGGAAGGGTTGATTTTCTTGTTCAAGGACCGAACAGGGTGCGCGGTGGCGTAGTAGTTAGCACGGTCGCCCCACAACAAGAAGGTCCTGTGTTCTAATTCCGCGTTTCCTCTGCTACTCCGGTTTCCTCCCACAGTCCAAAAAAACGTACATTAGGTTGATTGCTGAAACTCTAAATTGCCCATAGGAGTAAATGGGTGTGTGGTTGTCTGTATATGGCCCTGCTATGGACCTGTCCAGGGTGTACCCCCTGCCTCTTGCCCTATGTGCACTGGGATAGGCTCCAGCAGAATGAATGAAAAGGACCAAACAGTGGCGGACATGGTAGTGGTGGTGCCTGAACCCAGGTCTTCCTTCGTGATGATGGGGCTTGTTTATGATCTTCCTGGTCTTCAAAGCCACAACTCAGCACCTTAACCATTTGAGCCACCGCAGCCACACTGGTGGGCCCCCAATCAACCCTAAACTGCTCAGTGATTAAATACATGATTATATATTTACAGCTAGCTAAGTAGTAAAGAAGTTTCATGACAGTTGTCCAATTCGCACCTTTCTTTTTTTAATTATGTATAACAGGTCATTTCAGTCTGTTTGCAGTAGTTTATCGTGTCTGTCTTCGCACATTTATGCATTGTCTCTACAGGATGAGATCCTCAAAGCAGCTGTTATGAAATATGGCAAAAACCAGTGGTCTCGTATTGCATCTCTGCTGCACAGAAAGTCAGCCAAACAGTGTAAAGCACGATGGTGAGTCTTACTTTTTTGGTTGGTGATAGTACAGTCTACATTTTGTTATTCAGATCGTTCACACTCAGTATCATCTCCAATCAAAAGATTTTTTTGTTACATTATAATTTTTTTGTGATCATAATTCACAAATGTTGTTTTTGTTCACAAATGTTTTGTCTCCACCTACCCCTATTCTCTATATCCTTCTCACTCACACGCACTAACTTTGTCTTAATTTATCGCATCCATATACCTCCTCTTTGGTCTTCCCCTTTGCCTTCTACTTAGTAGCTACAACTAATTCGCATCTTTAGATTTAGCAATGCTTTTCGTCAGATGCCCGTCCTGACACAACCCTCTCGATTTATCCAGGTTTGGGACTGGCACAGAAGTAACTGGCTTGTGGCCCCTGTGGCTAGATTCATATAGTAGTTCTCTGCTGTTTTGTATCATTTTTTTTTTTTTGTAGCACTATGATCCTGGAGAAACATTTATTTCACTGTGTACTGCATCTGCTATATGTGGTTGAAATGACAGTAAAGCTTATTAATACTTGATTAAAGTTTATTAGGACTATTTGGCAAATAACGCCTATAACTATAACAAATATAATTTTTTTGCATGTTCACTTTTTAAAAATTTTCTTTATGTTGTGACTTTTGTATGTTGCTCTGGACAAGTGTAAATGTATGCTGTAATTGTATTCGTATGTTGGTTTATTTTACTAGGTATGAATGGCTGGATCCCAGCATCAAGAAAACAGAATGGTCACGTGAAGAAGAGGAAAAACTCCTTCATTTGGCCAAACTGATGCCCACCCAGTGGAGAACAATAGCTCCCATCATCGGCAGAACCGCAGCCCAGTGCCTAGAGCACTACGAGTATCTTCTGTAAGAGTACTTGCTCGTTGTGTGTGTCTGTTAGCAGTATGTTTTTACTAAATATGATTATTTTTAACAACACTGTTTATTTCTGAACCCAGAGACAAAGCTGCCCAAAGAGACAATGAAGAAGATACAACTGATGATCCTCGTAAGCTCAAGCCTGGAGAGGTCGACCCAAACCCTGAAACCAAGCCAGCCAGGCCGGACCCTGTGGACATGGATGAAGGTTTCAATTCTGATTTCTGAGAAGCGTTGTTTTACCTGAACTAATATTAAACTAATATTAAAACACAGTTACTGACATAAATAATTGGTTGTCAGTAAATTGACTGTGTTTTTTACAGATGAGTTGGAGATGCTGTCTGAGGCCAGGGCTAGGTTAGCAAACACGCAAGGTAAAAAGGCCAAGCGGAAAGCCAGAGAAAAGCAGCTAGAGGAGGCAAGGTAAGATGTAGAAAAAGTTAGATGTATGTAGTTACTTGTATATGTTTCAGTTACAAAAGGAATCATTGTAAGTGTTAAAAAAAATGCAGGTAGTTTGTCAAACATCATTATTGATTTTTTTTGTCTTTCAGGCGCTTGGCAGCCTTGCAGAAGCGCAGAGAGTTGCGTGCTGCGGGCATTGATATTCAGAAGAAGCGCAAGAAAAAACGGGGTGTAGACTACAATGCAGAGATTCCATTTGAAAAAAAGCCTGCTCCAGGATTCTACGATACATCTATGGAGCAATATGATCCACTCGAGCCTGACTTCAAAAGATTGCGGCAGCAACATCTGGATGGAGAGCTAAGAAAGTAAGTAACTGAGATGTATACATATAATTCTTTTAAAAAGCTTATATAAATGCCACAGAATATGAAGTTAGTTTGTACTTTTTCAATTAAACAATGTTGTTATGCAATGTTACAGTGAGAGAGAAGAGCGTGAGCGTAAAAAGGATAAACAGAAGATTAAGAAAAAGAAAGAGTCCGACCTCCCGTCTGCTATTTTGCAGACCAGTGGGGTTTCAGAGTTCACAAAGAAAAGGAGCAAGCTAGTGCTGCCTGCGCCACAGGTAAATAGAGTAAATATTTACTGCTGTGAAGGATGATGTTTATTGATGTTTATAT
>JAOTQW010000002.1:9371664-9386301 GCA_026260075.1 Sisor rabdophorus | reverse complement strand
TGGCGACCTGTCCAGGGTGTATCCCCTGCCTTTCGCCCTATGTGTGCTGGGATAGGCTCCAGCAAACCCATGTGACCCCGCGTTCGGGAATAAAGAAGTTGAATGAATGAATGAATGAATGAATAAATATTGAGGGGGCAGGGCGGTTAGCAACGTCGCCTCACAGCGAGAAGGTTCCGGGTTCAATTCTCGTGCAAGAGGTTCTTCTGTGCGTTTGCATGTTCTCCACGCGCTTGAGTGGGTTTACTCCGGTTTCCAGTCCAATCAATGTACATTAGGTCGATAGGTAACTCTAAATTGGACATAGGAGTGAGTGTGAGTGTGTGGTTGCTCGTCTATGTGTGGCCCTGCGATGGACTGGCGTTCCAGCTGTACTCCTGCTTTTCTCTCGATGTGCGCTGGAATAGGATAGGATAGGATAGGCTTCCCATGACAACATGTTAGGGAATAAGCGGGTCTAGAAAATGTATGAATGAATAAATGAATAATGAGAGGGCGAAATGAGAAAAGGGTGGGGTTTTAAAATTCTGAACATTAACTTGGTTAACCAAAATATATGGTTGGTGGCTCTTTACATACACACAAGTAATAATCAGCTCTGCAATGAACACAGAAAAAAAACGTTTCTACATTTCTGGAAAAGTGGTTTAAAACTAGCTTTGAAGGAAGTGTTAGCCTCAACATTTCAGCTGTTACCCTCAGAGTTTCAGTGCTGCAGAGCTGTGTGGTCTCCCCTCCCCTCAGTGATGGAGAGCAACACTTAACACAAGGCTTACTGGAGGCCTCTGTGGTGAGAACTCGGGTTCGATGGTGGTCAGAGCACCAAAGACGCTCTGCTGAGTGCTGTGGCTCCCTGGGTCCTTATGATGTACCAAATGGTCCATAAATACAACTAATTCATACAATATAATTGCAGTATTATCTCTGGTTTGTGTGCTAGTTTTGTCCGAGATTTTGACCATTAAGCTTAGCGAAAGGATAAAAACCTTTTGCTTTTGGTGTATATGTGGTGACTATGGTAAGATGTTGGACTGTTAATTGAAAATTGAAGGTTCTTAGCAGCAATAAATAAATAAATAAGTTTAGAGACGTTAGTGTTGCTTTAATTATTGATATTGTATGTGGACGTCATTAAAAGTTTATAGCTCGGTCCAACTGTAAATGATGAAGCTGAATGGGGACTTCATCAACCACAGGGAGATAATTATTTTATTATCTAGCTGGAGTATATGCACTATTGCATAGATACATTATATTTAGTTAAATGTTAGTCAGTCATTAAATATTTCTGTAGACTTTATTTAATTAAAGTTAGGAGCAAGTGTGAAACATCAAGCTAAAGCAAGCAGGTCATAAATCTGGGAAATTAAATGCTGATTGCCAGAAAATTAACACCCATCACAGAGAAAGATTCCTGAAATGCCCAGTGGTGAATGTTGCTGAAAGAGGTGTCTCAGACAGAAACACAAACAGCAGTTCTAACCTACTGCAAAATGAGGTATAACATTGCTTTATAGAACTTTTGGCATTCCACAGTAAGCTGTAAAACATTCACATTCTGAGATTTCAACTTGTCTCCTCCTGCGCCATCATCTGGCAGATTTAACTCCTTTTATCACGTAAATCAGCTCCATCACATAACCTTGATTTGCATATGTAAAAGTACTATGTGCACATCAATAGATCTTTAATATTTATACACTATACCGTGGGTAAGATTTTGTGTGTTTTTTTGCAAAAAGTGTCATGATATAGAATTAAACTGAAATGAAGGAAGTTATTTCACAGAACTATAAGGGTACAAAATGTAAAAAACATCTTACTGCTCGAACGTAAACATCTGAAAACATATTTATTCTGATGTAAAATATGCTGGCTAGACACGGCTTGAACTCTCACAGAGGGTATTAAAAAAACAGCCTTTTAAACTACATGATACATCGCAGGTTCTGCTGAACTCATCAGCACTGTGCTGACATGCCATTTATAATTATAAACTAGACAAAGAGTTGCATAAAATATAATTATTCCACTTAAATTAAAGAGGTATACGTCCCTTTAAAAACACCCGGAACACATTAAATACTTCAAAATTTACTGTTGATAGATGATTTGAATACATGTAAGTACAGCTTAGTGTTAAAGTTTGTCTTCCTTATGATTTTCTAAATCAGGTAACAGTCTAAAATATCAGATAGAATGAACACAGAGATGTTAAAAAATGAATGCCTTAACAGTCCAAAAAAGATCTGACATTTGGCACTTTTACCAGTTGCTTGAAGGATGAGGTCAAAGGGCCTAAAGAAAATATTTAGAAGATAGACAAATATGAAGGTTAAAATAAAACATTTATAATACATTTGGTAAGGTAGGTGTTCTTTTAAAATGAGGTTAAGAACCTGCACAAGTTATGACACAGAAACTAGAGCAAGACCCCTTACCACGTAAATGATTAGTTGCATAAAAACAAGTCATCTAGATAAGAATGTATAGAAAATGGCATCAATGTATACACGATTTTGTATCATAACTCAAGATTAATGTCAATAATACTAATGATAATAGTACCAACAGCAACAATTATATTTAAATTGTAATCATCAGTCAATTCATAGTTGTGACTTTAAGGATTGCGGTTTTTCTCCGTCCTGGGTATGTGCAGCGTGTAAAGGCGTCTCCTCTGGCTTTGCATCAGTCTGATTCATAGCTAAGAACTCGGCCCTCTAATCTTAATCCCACTGAGGGGTCGGAGCCCAACCGAGCATCGCAAACCAACTCACACAGCAGCTTGTCATTACTCAAAACCATAAAGACATAACAAATGAAAAAACACTGTATCTAGAAACAATTTCAATAAAGGCTACTTCAAGGGGACTTTCCAAAACAAGGATTTTTTTAAAAGTTATAACATCATGGTAAGACAGTATGTATATATGGACCGTGGAATTTTTGAACTTCAGATTTCTGTGGAAAAAACAAGCTTGATTCAGGATTGAGTTTATGCAGGGCATAAAAATTATTCATACAGTGTGACTTTCTCTGTTCATTTAGTGAGGCTTGTGAATATCTCATATTAATCCAGTACATTAATTCAAAGACAGCCATTCAACTTCAGGCTCAACTTCAGGTGCTGTTATAGTACGAATACAAATATACTGTATATATTTAAAAATAAAATGTTTTTTTTTGCTCAGTCATTTCCTGCAAACATGTCATTATCTGTTGATCTTATTGATCTAGGGTGTAACTCAAACCGCTCTATTAAATTCTAAGTCAAACTAATGATGGAAAGAATATTTTGAACACTACTTTCTCCGACACCACCTGTTAAAAGAAATAGAGTGCTGCTAGGACTTTTTTTCAGTGGCCTGTTTCTTGTCAAGCATCAAGACACCCAGGTGCTCACTGGCGTATTTGTGCTCAGGTCTTTGGAAGACGGCTACAGCTCTGTTTGGCAAACTACTTCGAAGAGGTGTCAAATATCGTGAACCAGTTTCAAATGCCAAGCTAAGCAAAAATGTCTTTTTTCTCTCTCTTCTTTCTGAAGAAAAGGTATGCTGTTCCATTCTGGCTGTTATTTTCGTATAATTAGTCAGGCTGTGAGTAAAAAAATATATTCTCTGCCCCAAATGCTGCGGTGGTGCTGGCTAGCCGGAGGGCCCATTCATTAGAGTGAAGAATGTGGAAGCTGCAGTATCATTACGGGTGTTCGTATTTTACTCTCTTTGCAATTAGCCATGTCCTCGTGTTTGACAAAAGCTTTTCTTTCAGTTAAACAAACATATTCCATCTAAGGGAAGAAGATAAATGGGGACAAATCATGAATTCCTGTAGTAAAATATATGTGCAGTCTGCTTCTTCATAAGAAGCAAGAAACCCGGCCAGGGCAGTGTACAGATGTTTATATTTCAGTTGGGTTAAAGGAACCTGTGCATTTTCAATAAAAACAATACAGTCCACTAAAGCATGACTTTTGTTTTTATGTAGTGGATATTGAGTTTCACAACAAAGAACATATATATATATATATATAATGACAACAGGTTATGTTTTAAATGGTTTTAAATAGGTTATGTTTTAAATGTTTGGAAACCCATTCAGGTGCGGGGAGAACAAGCAAACCCTGCACAGAAAGACCCCATGCCCAGGATTCGAACTTAAGACCTTCTTCTTGTGAGGCGACCATGCTAACCACTACGCCACAGCGCCTAGTTATTTCTATTTATTAGATCTGAGAAGGAGAGTTTTACAGCCATCCAGAGTTTGAGGGCTTTAGATGGTTTATGCTTTTTAAAGATTTCTGACTGTATGTGATTATAAAAATGACACTAGAAAACAACTTATAAAACACTCTTTGTCACCCAAATGCGCATGAGTTCCATTTTTAGTCTGATTCCTCTCTGAAATTAAAAACTAAATTGAATTGAATTAACTTAAAGACTGTAATCTGCTATGCAAACTCACTGATCTTTAATTATTATTACCCAGAAGAAGCGTTTAAGTTGGATTCTTAATCAGCTTTACAGATAAATATCCAAATGTAAAAAATATTGATCTCAAATGAGCGAACCTGTTGCAATGGTGGCAATAGATATTTCTTTAAAGATTATATTAGAAAGAAACATGTGGGGGGGAAGACTCCACATTCTGGTGACTTGGTGAATTAAGATGCACTCTGTCATTGCTGGCTCAGCGGTTAAGGCTTTGGATTACTGAACAAAAGTTTTTTTCACATTCATCTAACCTTAAAATATATAATTTTTTTTGGTCAACTAAGTAGTTAAAGTTTAAATGCCTTGTGCAAGTATCAGTGGCAGCTTGGTGGTGCTATGAACTACTGAACTATCACTTTCTAGTCACTCTGCTCTTGGTTCATTGTATCATAACTGACCTCGCCTTGTGACCACAAACTTCTTAACAAGCAGGGGTATGGGTGAAAATAGCTAAATAAACGTACAGACAACAAATAAGGCATTCTTCTTCAACTGTTTGTGTATTTAAACATGAGTATTAGACATTACAGACCTATGAGAAACTTTAATGCTTCTAAGAACATTTGATATGTGAAAAAAATTAATGTTCAGTTTACATTTTTCAGGAATACCTCCTTCTACTAATTTGGAAAGAACCTTTAATGGGGATTATTTTGGAGAAGAGAACAATATCCTTTAAATGTCAGTCCAGTGCCCAAAACAATAAATGGATAAAATGGGAACCCTTAAAAAAGAAACATGGAAATAGCAGGACTTTGTGTGAGTAATACTGTAATTGTATCTATCTTCAAGTTACATCAGTCATTTTTTTAGTTCTTGGTTTATTAAATACTCAGACATTGTAATTATTGTAATGCTCAGACATATACACTCATTTTCGAGTCAAGACAATCATCTAACTTGCACAGACGGGCTCTGGTTGGATAGTGTTCAGTGTTTATATCCCGCTCTGTCAGGCCTGCTCCAGAAATCTTATCCTTCTGTATCAGAGCTCCATGAAAGAATGCTTTATTCCATCACTTCTGTCTAAACCATTTTACGATAAGTCACATTGCTTCAAAACAGAAAGAAAGCATTTAGATGGCAGCACTCATCTGTGATCCATTCACAGTCCCGGACATGTTTATTAGGCTGGTTATTTAAGTCTGGGTCCTACACAGTTCCGTCTTTACTAAAGAATCCTCTGGAGGATCTTTTCCTCTACTTCTCTCCACTTTGTAAGCATTCACTTTCCTCAGGCTGTGCCACTCTGCCAGAGCTTGCTTATCTTATGGGAAGTCATTTACAATTTAAAGAATGCACTGTACGCTGAAATGTCATGAACATTCTCTGAGCATTTGGTGTAAAATGGCAGATAAAATCTGATTTCATGTAGGATACAGTTAATGTAAGATTCTCTGACAGTACTGAAATCCTGCTTAAAGAATATCAACTTATGCGCATATATATATATATATATATATATATATAGGAGTAATGTTCAGTACAAATCTAGTTGGAGAGACTGTGGTCTGGAAAATAATACACGATAGAAAGAAAGTCAGTTATGACAAAAGATTTGGGTTTGCTTTTTTCTATATTCTGTTTTGCAGAGTTCACTGTTACCTTGAAGTTGTGCTTTTCTTTAAGTTCCAGGACGTTGTTATATTCTTGTTTGACTTTAGCACCGGAAAATTGCAGCCACGTTGAGAAAAGCTGATTGGTATAAATGCTTGAACAGAGGCGTGCGCAGGCTCCAGTGACAGTAGAAAAAGTTACCCCCCACCCCAGTCACACATTTTATTAGCTCATAATTAATACCTTTGCAGACTTTTCCCTAAGTGGCCTTTGGCCCACCTTTAAGACTCCATATTAGTCAGTGCCTTAACCCTGATTTATGAGACTGTTACAGGAATCTGTTTTGTGTTTTCGGCTTCACAGTGAGAGATCTTACAGTATAAAGGAGTCATTCAGAGGCAGCGTGACATACACACCTCACTTATATTATTTGAAGATCAAATATGTCCATCTGTAATAAAAGGCTTGTTTCATCTCTTTCAAATGATCGAACATTCCAAATGAGAATCAATTCTATTTGAGATGTGGTGCCTTTAAAACCAATACACAAGCTCTTAAACAATAAGTTGCAGATGCTGTCAAAGCCACAGCCCAGCCCAAGAACATTATCTAGCATGCTGGAGCATTTATGGATAAGAGAGTAGAACACTATGCATACTGTACATGCAGTGTGTAGTTCTGTCATAGGAAGGACATGGTGGGAGTCTGTGGAATCATGGGACAGGATGTCTACTGTTTAGAACTTTTCTGATGGGAGACATCCAAAAATTAGGATTAAAACGTTTCTTAAACAGTGCACTGCTTAGATTGTAGAAAAAGGCATACAGAAAACATGAACGCCAGTAGTTACAGCTTTATTTCACCGACTACAAAACTTATACATAACTGATACTTCGTAAAATTTGATTGCTGATTAATAAATGTTTGTGTATACACATATGTGCAAAACACCTTTTTTGTACAGAATCTATTGCATATCAGATGAGAATTTTAAATAAGCATACTTTTTTTTTTTCTATCCTTTTCCCCCATAAATCCTCTCTTGATTCTTGAGTCCAAGACATTTTCATGTTTTTATATCACCAGCAGAAATAGAAATGGATCAAAAACATTTTTAATTAATATAAACAATAAGTGATTTTATTATCATATGTCTATACCAGAAGTCGGCAACCTTTAATATTCAAAGAGTTATTTGAGGCAGCAATGTTTGTTTTTTATAGAGTTGATATTAAAAACAATCTGCTCACATACGTATATGAATTTCAAGAACGACTTCAAATGCATACTTTTTTAAGTGTCAGGGATAGCATGCATCTTTCACGTGCTGGCATGTGTTGCATAAGATAAACAGTAGACCATTTTAATCTTATGTTACAAGATTAATATAATTTTTAAATTCAAAATTATTTTAAAAAGTTAATTAAATATTAAATAGTTATTATTTTTCTCTTTTTTCCCCCAAAGCCACAGGGAGCCGCAGCTGAGGAATGACAGCCACAGGTTGCCGTCCCCTGGTCTAAATACTGTCGGCTTTCAGCAAAAAAGTATTTTACAGAATAAAAAAACTGACACAGAATATTAGTGGTTAAAGAGATTTAATAAAAAGTGTTATGACAGAACAATGGGGCATCTCAGAGCCCAAATAGGTTTGATATCACCTGTTACTCTGAATGTATAGGCATGTGTATGAAAAAACAGTTTTCAGTTAGTTTTTTTAAAAATCTGGAATTTATTTGTCAATGGAATAAAAATGCTTATAAAGCTACAAATTCAAATGAGCTATTAACCACCAGTTGAAGTGAATCATGACAAAGAAAACCATGCGTGAACATGCGGCAAATACATTTTTTTGGCCCTTCTGTAAATAAAGAGATAAATCTGTCAATTTTTACAATTTTTCCAAAGTAGCAAAGTATAAAGTGTCATTTCAAATCGATTCATTTTTTTTATTCACCCCGCAGCCTTTTAGAGAACAGCACTGCAGAAGGGTAGGTACTGAAAGACGTGTGTTCTTAACTAGTTGAGCGCATATACAATCATTACTATACTATTTAATACAGTACATATACAAATTAAATTACATTATTTCCATGCTTTATAGACACACGTCTACAGTCTTCTAAACCTTTCATAGGTTTCAAACATTTGGTTTCAAACAATGGAAACATTACAAAATTGTGCCAGCGCCAGAATTTCCAGAAGCCTCTTTATAAGCCAAGCACACGACAGTTATTAAATCAATCAGCACATGCAATAGTCTTTTCCTTAACTAAGAGTCTCTCCCTTCCTCGGGACATGTATTCTATTTTCATGCAGCAGAGATTTTGCTTTAATACTTGATTCTGTTGATTTACTAATAGAAAATGCACCTGAAAACAAGTTTTAAGTTGTAAAAAACATCAGTTAGATCGATGGCTACACAAAATGTACTTCAATCAATCACAATCAATAGTGTGTCACATTTCTGGCTATTTTTTTATTTGTATCGAATACATCCGAATGGCTATCCCTGGACAACGTCACTAGAACATGCAGCATGCCTGATTGGAGCCAGATATTTATGGCATGTCTGGAAAGTGATTGATAAATTCTTAAATACTGCGTAAAGAGAGAATCAGTGTTTGTTCAATCCAGCACAAAACTGACTTACACACTGGATCGAATCCCAGTGATGAGTTTGGAAATCTTTTTAAAAATCAAACGCAATCAACTGATCAGTAATTTGAGAAGTTTTTTTTGTCACCACTGATTATGGTAGTGTAATCAAACCCAGAGTAGTGAAAAGCCGTGGATTAAATAGACCTACTACTGCATGCACTCACACATCCAAGAGCAAGGTAATGTCTTTTCCTGAACTAAAGCCTAAATAGAAATGTAAATGTGCACTTCATCTTCAACATTATACATAATGTGCTTCAGAGGGGAGAAGGAAAATAGTTGAATGGCAGCCATCAGCTCCTGGAGTTTTCTGTCCCTGCTCCGAACACACCTGGGCCAAAAAAGAACATGAAATAATAAAATAAAATAAAAATACTACTTTGCATGCCAGTGCTGGCAGCCTTAAAGAAGCAAAAAATGTGCACAGGCGGGAGGTCTTGAGGAACTGGACTGAGAACATGCCCTAGCGATGATATGATATTACTTGACAACTGTAAGAATGGCATAAGAGAAGTCATCTTTCTATCATAATAATGCATAGGTAATTTTTGAAAGCCGCTGTAAAGAACTGCTATAAAGATATTATGAATTATGAAAGCATTTAATAAAAACGGGAATTAAACATGAACGTTAACATTTTTACATAAACTGCAACAGCACTTGTAAGAATGTGGCTATAATAGGATTAATGTAAATTCCTCAGATCTACCTGAGGTTGCGGCAGGTTTTACAGGCCTTCACTGCTCTCTGTTACAGCTGTTTATTTTCACAGCTCCGCTGTGGCACTCTCACTGTGTCACATTGCCTCACGTCTGTCAGCTCCCATTAGAGTGCAGCCCTGGTCTCGGCAGCCCTTGAAAACTGATCGTGCTCTACTTCTGCAGCCTACAGGAGTGTGGACATGGAGGGAAGACTCTGTACACAAAGCTCCTCTCACACTGAAGGCTCTATTTTCCATTCGGGTGCCTGCTACACAACAAAAATGGATGGCGTGATACACTGAAAGCTTCACTCTGAGGGCTGGGATATGTTTAAAAAAAATGAGGCATTTGGATTACATGACAGGAAAAGCCAGAAAACCTCAGTTTCTGAAAAAAGGCGGAACTCTGGTTGTCTGTGTTAAGTGAAAATAATCTGGCAGGAAAAAAAAGATGAATAATAAGGAATAAATTGTGAGCAGGCATGCTGTTATAGAAAAATAATCAACAACCGGTTTGTGTGATGTGGCTTCGCCTCAAGCAGAACATGATTAATAAACATGAAGTAATTTATTGCTAATAAACCGCAGCGATCTGCCAACATGAGCAATGATTTTAAGTTGATTACAAAATGACACTTTGTGCTTATAACTGTTTAAAGTTATATTTTAATATTGTGGAACACCCATGACACAAGATATCTCCTGTCACCTCACCAAGGGATCTTTTTACTCTCTTGAAGTCAAAGCCAAACACACAGTTTGTCATGTTAGTGAGAAACTGGAAAGACCCAAGACTCCTTCATGGTGGAAATACTGGCTGTTACATTGCACTGACACTCAAAACTTATAATAATCATCTCCTTACAGAAAGCAGCAGCACATTACCGTGACATTGGAACATTTTTAAAAAAAATTTTAAAAAACGTGTTTATTATGTGATTATGTAACGCATCCACCACCCAAGTCAGTGCGAATGAGCTGTTATAGTAAAACTAATAATGTATTGAAGCATTCATTTGCAGCTGGTTCCACATTACATATACATTTGCATTTGTAGCATTTGGCCCTTATACAGAGCAACTTTTATTTCATGTTATACAACTGAGCAACTGGGCTGAGCAGTTATGGGGCCTTTGCTTAGGGGCCCAGCAATGGTAACTTGGTGGCAATAGGAATCAAACTCTGATCTTCCGATTACCAGGCCAACACCTTAACCACTAGAATACTACTTGCCCTCCATTACATGTACAGTTCTGAGATCTTAACCAACGGTGCCACACATTTTTTTACTGCATTATAGTAAATAAAAGCATTCAAGAGCCTTGCTCAGGGGCCAGGCAGCGGCAGCTGAAATAAATTAACACCGTCAGACTAACCTGAATGAACAATTCCAAAGCATTGTGCTATATAACATAGAATAATAAAGTGTGTTTTATTGCACTATGCTGTAAACACATTTAACATGCTGGCGTACAAGACTTTACTACTACTAAGTGCTTTACAGTGCTTAAATTTTATTTTGTACTGTAGATGTCTCCAGGATTTGGATTTAAAAGAAAGGGTCTGCTTCACTTGTGGGTGATGAATGGTTGAAGGCTTTAATAACTTAAGCATGGAAGACAGTGATGTAAAGCAGGTGCTTACGTTTTCATATTCAGAAACATGCATTTCACTACATTCAGCCTTGTTTCACGTCTTGTATTGATTTTACTTACTACTGTAGTCTTGAATGTATGTGCAGCTGAATTGAATGCAGTATTAAACATGAAACCTGTAAAGTTTATGCGATCAGAAGAAGGGAAATCCAACATGAAAAAGAAATAAAATCACCAAATAAAAACTTGATTTTCAAAAAATTGTCTGTGGCAAAAATGTAATGCAACAAATTGCTGCTAAAATGCATGTTTTTTTATACACACTCACTGTGACGTTGATTTCAACGGCAAAGAGTGAGTGAAAACTCTGAGTGCACAACAATACTTACATATCAGTTTTTGTCTTTATAATGAAAAGAAATTCTATATTTACTATATGTAATCATTGTTGTAAATGATATAAAATCAAACATTAACAAATTTTAGAAAAAGCATGTAACAAATGAGTCATGAGAAAGCCAACAGTAAACAAATTAAAAATAAATTTGTAGAAATTAACCTAAAACAAACCTAACAATTTTTTTAAATAGTATAAAATAGTTAAGGATCGTTAAAATAACCAACAGGGCCTTGGAGTGCAAAACAGTGCAAAATTGTAACCACTGGAGCAGCATTCTATAACTCAAGAGTGATGACCTGACGAGGCCTGTGTGCTGGCCACGAACGTACATAGACTGTGAAACAGCGGGATTGTGCTGCGGATCCCAAACAAAAGATCATAAAGCATGTGTAGAGTGTGACAGCAGATCTGCAGGTCTGCAAACTTACATGCACTGAGCCACAAGATCCAAGGCAGGATAGAAGAACTGCACTTACTCACTGCCTGTCTGTCCCATACACACATGCAAATAGACAGACACACACTCATATAGCTTTCAATGCCAAGTTTACATTTATTCTATTAAAAAAAATTGAAGAAATATGAAAGTTTGGATATTAAAAATAATTCTTAAATCCCTCCTTCCTGGGGTTTGAGTGAGCAGAAAGCAATAAAAACAGATACACAGGTGAGCTGACATATCACTTAAGCACTCGTAAATCTTATTTAAGCTCCCTTGAGGGAAATCCAGGATTCTGCTTAGTCATGCATGATACACACTGTGCACAGAGATAACAGCGTGGAATACCAGGAAAACGGAGAAGCACTTTATAGGACCCTGACAAAAAGAGACAGACTGCACAGTACAGGGATGTGCAGTCGGTCTCTTTATGTCAGTGTCCTATAAAGAGACAGACTGCACAGTACAGGGATGTGCTTTTGTAACTGTGAGGTTATAATTACTGAATTAACCTGTTAAATATGAACATGTAGACGCAGAACTTTATCCTTGTACTATACACAGTCCAACACCTGTTCATCAACACTCAACAAAACGCTCTGAGCATGACAGTTCTGATCCCCCAGAGGGCATCGTAATCAAACATTAGAATACTGCTTGAGGTTTAATGCCCCCACACACACACACACACACACACCCACACATACACATACACACACACACAGAGAATAGGGTACTTTGCTCTAATACAATTAGTGCAATGCCCATCATAAGAAAAAAGAAGATACAAAGATGAAGCTTGCACATTTTTGAGGGATAGGGGTTTGGGGTTGGTTTGAATTGATTTAGAAAATGTTCTGGGCTTTACCACATACTTCATCAACATCAACTTTAAGAGCCAGGAAAGAAACAGGGAATGTGCCATTTTATGGTGTAATTTTTACTGTGGTTCTGTTCAACAAGCTTCCCCCCCTGCTTTAGATGGATGCTTATGACAGACAGACCATAAGGCAGTGGCAGATAATCCACAATGTAGAAATAGATGGTATAGGGCATACTAGGGCTGCACAATATATTGAAATATTGTAATAGCTTGTGATAAATGAGCAATTTATTATTTTGAATAAAAGTCAGCATTTTACAACGATGCAGATGCAAAAATTGGACCAGCACTTTGATTAGATTTGAGTTTAATGACTATAAATAACTTTTTTAAATGTATTTTTGGGGCTTTTATGCCTAGTTATAAATCAGAGATAAAATAGGGAAGATACAGAGAGGGTGGGACAAGATAGGACCTGAGCCAGAATTAAACAAATAACGCTGGAACAGCACGGCGCCTGCAACTTGTCTTTTGTTTGATAATCATGTTTTTTCCTTAACAGTGGAGTTACAAGCTATAATTTTGGACAGAGAGTAGTTTTCAATGTAGGTATTGTTTATTTTAAAAACTCAGGTACATGGACACCTTTCAAGTGGAAATGCAGTTTTACGGCTGCAAATAAAACACCATTATTTCAATATCTTATTTCAGTTAAAGCATCAAACAGATATATTCCTTAATGTGATTTCCTTAATGTACTGTGATCTAATACAGCATCAGTTGCTGGCTAGGTTATTTATAATACTACTAATATAACCTCATACTGCAAGTGTCAAGATGTGAATAAAATATTGGAGAATTAACAGCATTGACCAACATATAAGACATAACTTTTGGTATTGGTACTGAGGCCTTGTTGATCCATACCAGAATTAGCACATTTACACATACTTCAGATCCAGAAAAAATGTACAAACCTTTAAACTTACATTAATATTTCTTCTGAGCTATTTATTTCTTAATTTATGTAATTATTATATAAATAAGTGTTTTATATAACATTGAAAAAAAGATCATTGTGGATTTATATTTGAACTACTGAACATTGTACAATTTGATCCTTTATGACATCTTGTGTAAGAAAAAACATATGCTATAAAAATCGGGCACTAATTATGAACAAGGTAAATAATTAAAGAAAGTGAAGAAGCTCTGGCCAGTCTCTTGTTTGATGTGGGCATATTTAGCTAAAGTGTTTAATTACTGAACACACACTGTGGCTTTCAGCCTGAGCTTCAGCAGTAAATAGATGGATGAGGTGAGACACATGGCACTCTTCTACTGTATTCCTCCATTGCACTGTCGCTCCACTTTAGCAGGCCAGAAAAGTCATGCCGCTTGGGCGATAAGCACTCTAAGAAAGAGAGGCAGAGAAAGAGAAAGAGAGAAAGAAAGAAAATCTGTTATGAATTAGCACTTGAGCTCCACAAAGGAAAGAGGTGGGGTCTTGTTTTCCGGTTTTGTAGACAACACTGGCTAGAACATTGAGGCTTTTCCCTCCTTTAATGTTTAATCGCAGTATTTCTGGTTGTGTGGGTTATAAGACAACATTCACTTCTCCTGGCACCGGACCTACCAAAAGTGTGGTTAACAAGTGGTTCATGAATCTGTTTAGGGAAATTCACAGACTTTAATAAATTAAACCCCAAATTTGAGTGAAGGGGAAGTGCTTTACAACAGACCCTTCCAAAAAGCCGAAGCGACTCTAAGGCCTTTACTATTTACTCTAAGTAACCAGAAGTCCAACAATCTTAAAAATATCCTGTTAAAAGAGCCACAAGTTGTTTTTATTGAAATGTAAATTTTTCCTGTCAGGACAACAATAAAACCACACAGTTTAAGAGAAAAGAGATAGATGGATGGATGGATGGATGGACGGACAGACACAAAGAGACAGAGAGATGGGCAG
>JAOTQW010000002.1:9358736-9371564 GCA_026260075.1 Sisor rabdophorus | reverse complement strand
GATGGATGGATGGATGGATGGACGGACAGACACAAAGAGACAGAGAGATGGGCAGACCAATAGAGATAGATGGAGGGATGGATGGGTGGGTGGATAGACAGAGACAGAAAGACAAATGGGCAGATAGACAGATGGATGCATAAAAAAGACAAACATAGGAAAACCTAATCATTATGAACAACATAAAATTAAAATACTAAAGAATTATATTAAAAATATTGTTTATATTAAAGGCAGAATAAAAAAAAATTCTAAGCCAAATTAAAAGAATTATTTAATGTCATTAAACACTGATGTGTTTATTTATTACACACTGGCCATTTCTGTTTCTAAAGTTTTGAGGTAAAAAGAAAGATGAAATTAGAATTAAGCAGAATCCAATTGACTGTGAAATCCACTAACACCCCCAACTCGACACATACGTCTCTCACACTGTTTAGATCATCTTGTCTTTTTTTATTTCCATGTCTCCACCAGTTGGTCTGTAGTAATTTCAAAATACGCACTTGAAGCAACATAAACTGTCCCACAGAGGTGTGGATCTTTCTTACAGGGGTTAAAAAAGAGTGCAGCAGAAAGAAAGCAGGAAACTGTGAAAACGTTCCTGCACAAAAGAGAAGAACTTATAAAAGACTGATACCTGTTATTGCACTTCTCTATGGCTGCTTGCTTGCTCAGGACTTTTGTTTTCTGGTGCTATTCTTTTGGAGAAAACAGAATCAGCACATTGAATGGCACTCATGCGAAAGACTCCACGACTACTAACTAGCTGGTGCTGATACACAGATAATACATAACTTATCCCAGTTTCATTGATCAGATAATTTAATTTGACTGCAGTTAATTGCATCTTTTATTCAGTGTCTTTTACAGTGAGCATAAAATCTCAATTATACTGCATTTAAATCAACTGGCCAAGTAGTTAGTTATCATTTGTTTTGCAATTTTTAACTTTTAGTTTTTAAATTCAAGCAATGCTGAAGCATTCCATCATTTTATTAAACATAATGTCTCAAATTACAACCCTCTATTAAAAGATAGTACACTTATTAATGAGTTTTTAATGATTTTTTTTTCCCATTTGAGTCTCACATTACACATTTGCCGGTTTTAATCCAAACCTCAACATCGAAAACACAAGTAGGTCTGACAGATAATGTCAACTTGAAGAAAATCACAAATTTAATACAAATTCATTCAAATATGTAAGTGGAACAAAACTCTATGTCCGTCCAAACAATACACAGTGGGCTCCAAAAGTCTGAGAATTTTACCCCTTCACAGTTTTTTTAACTACTTTTGTTTGTTTTGTTTTTTTAACCTAGCTTTGTACAATAGGTTAGTTTTTCCAGATTTTCTGTTAGAAGAGGGTGTATAGATGAATTTAAATTAAATTGGATCATAAGCTGCTAATGTGGAGTCCAGGCCAACTCAAATGTCAGCAAAAAGAGACGTACTAGATCGAATAAATACTAAAAAATTCTACATTTCACTCAAAACTGAATGATGTTAAGCTTTTACAACAATATTTTTTCAAAACCATTGTTATTTGAATACAACGAATACAAACACTACAAAAACACACGCACATATTAATTAATCGTACTGTACAGATATTCTACTAAATGAGTTCCAAAGCCCTTTCCAATGCAATGTTTGCCTTTTAATTAAAGACAACAGTGAAAAACACTAAGGAGAGAGCTATTTCTGAAGGGATTATAGCAAATTGTAAATTATTTTAATACATAATAACAAAATTTCAAGTAACTGAATTATACATTAAGGACAAGTTCCTTTCTGCATAGAATACCCTTAAAAATATAACAGTCTCGTATGACACTCCTTCTGCCATCAGCACTCCAAATCCTCCATGAACTAATTATTTATACTGCACAAAAAAGAAAAGCGGTTATAGGCTCCACTTTCCTCACAGTGTGCAAAAACTCACTACACTTCTCTTAGTGTCTAGGAGATTTAGGTTTTTATTTAACTAAAGCAACTTAAAGGTAAAAATAGAGAGGAACACAAGCAGCTAAATCACAGAGACAGAATCAGACAAATCACATGGTGAGTGGCTAGGTTTTTTCCCCCCATCTAAAATAAAATATGAATAGCAATCTTTAAAGTTCTACTTTTTCTCTAAATTGCATTAATAGCACCATCGAAAGTGTAAATGTTACACAAAGTTGCTCAAGGACAAATACTACTTTCATACTTTAAAGTTGTTCTGCAAACAGTGTTTGGCGCACCCTCCGCCTGCTCATTCATAAATCTTAATTTTGCAGTTAAATAGTGCTAAGTAAGGTCTTTTCTCCCCCTTATGGAAACACTCCGTGGAGGTCCTCAGGTCTAGGGCAGCCAACCTTGTGTACACACACACACACACACACACACACACACACACACTCTTCCAGGCTTCTGGCCTTGGCAGTGGGTGGCAGGCCGCTGCCGCCGTCCGCAGCTATGCCGGGGCAAATCGTGTTGACAGTGTCCAAGAAAAACCAGAAGGGAAAAAAGAAAGGGTATGTACAGGAGCGAAGCTGGGTAAACCGCATGTGTGCAGAGAGCAGCCGTTGAGCAGGCGCTCTGATGAAATACCGCCTGCTGACAGGACAAGAAAGGAAGAGACAGTGTGTTGAACAGGAGCCATGTGGTTTAAAAAACACACATACTTTTCAGTGGCTCAGGAACTGACCCCGGATCATTTAATTGTCCATGGACATTACGAGCTCTGCTGAAATCAAGGGTGGATGAATCAGAAATATGGGAATGGGTGGATACATTAGACATGGAAGTCTTTACTTAAAACACTCTCTGTGTTTCCTGTGCTGTTTGACAAAATGGTCACCACATGCATATCTGCAACATATGGTGCATAAGATTTGATTTATTTTTTCCAATTAATAGAACTGCTTAACAACATTAGGAAAATTTGACTGAAAACTGTGTATAGAATTTTTCAATGAACTCTAGTGCACAGAGCATTGTGACAGATAGCAGACAAAGACAAATCTTAGACCAAGTTTTGAAATATCAGTATTTAAAACTGTGAGTGCAGTTAAGAGGAAAGTGCAATGAATAATAAAATGAGTGTGAAGTATTTTAACGCAAAGGCAAAAGTTTGTGTGAAACAAAAGCTCTGCTGACCAGTAAAAAGCTCGTCTTTTACATTCTATATGCTTCCGGATGCTGTTTTCACAAAGGGAATGCAAATTCGTTGACTTGAAATAAAAGAAACTTTAAGATTTCATGTACCTTGACGCCCTTTTTACACATCACACAAACACAGTAGTTTCTTCTTCTCCTTTTGGCTGCTCCCATTTAGGGGTCGCCACAGCAAATCACCTGTCTCCACCTAGCTCTATTCTCTATATCCTTCTCACTCACACCCTCTAACTTCACGTCTTCATTTATCACATCTATATACCTCCTCTTTGGTCTTCCCCCTTGCCTTCTACTCGGTAGCTCCATTGCTAGCATCTTACATTTACATTTTTTACATTTTTTTTTACATAACATCTTCCTACCAATGTATTCGCTCTCCCTCCTCTGTACACGTCCAAACCATCTTAATCTGGCTTCCCTGCCCTTCCCCCGAAAACACGCAACATGCGCCGTTTCCATGATAAACTCATTTCTACAAATACAGTAGTTTATTGGTAATAAATAAATATTTTTTAAATATAAAAAGCATTTACTGTTATCAAATAATGTTGTAATTTCTACATTTTTTGAATATTAAAAAAAGGGAATTAAAGTAGATTGGGATGTCCACTAGCTCTAAGAAATAGATGTATTGTGTAATTTATTGACAATGACAGATCAACAAGTCTCAGCGAGTCAGTCGGCTTCATGCTGGGCGCTGACAGTTCTTAGCCAAGATGTGCTTCTAAAACGAATGAATCAGCAGCGAGGGAAAGGTTCCTAGTTAAACTCTGAGTGTATCCCACAACATAACAGAAAACAGAAGTTTTTGAGCTGATGAGAGGAGTCACAGATCACAACCAAAGTCACAGCTTTCTTGATGTGCGGCTATATGGGGGGGAAAAAAGAGAGTTAAAAGAGCGGCTCTTTCTGATGCTCTCTGGGCCTTGTTGCGTGAGGAATAAGGCTGTTTGCACTCCTCTCTTTGAGTCCACACGACTACACTAGTGCCAGGACTGAGTGGGAGAAACGGAGATGGATGACCCTCAGTGCGCGGGACTTTATCTTTGATCAGATGTGCCGTGTCCTCTCGCTGGCTCCCAAGGCCCAGGCAGTCATCTAAATGCCAGAGACAAGCGGCCTTCATAGCACGAAGAGATGGCGCTACAATTATCAGCTTGAAACTGGAGGCAACCTCACACATGTAAGGCATTATCCCGAAGAGGGCTCTGTCCTCCTCCTCTCTTTATGTGCAATAAAAGTGAGGCCCATCACTTGCTGTTTATTTCGTGTCGTAAACAATTTCCCATGTATAGCTTTTGTTAAGACTGCCTGTGTGCACCAATTGTGCAGTGTTACAAATCATCGCCGTTCCGTCGTACCCACAGAGAGACAACAAAAATACGAGGACAAAAAAAAACCCTTGTTAGCGGAAATAAACAGAACAAAGCTCCGACGTGCTCCAGAAGTGAACAGTTCACATATTTTAATTCAAGTGACAGCTGTAGTTTACTTCCCTCTTTGTATTTATGTGATGTGTGGAGGTCAAAAACACAGCTCAAGCAGAAAGAAAGCTATAATTTCTACACAACTAGCTCAGGACACAGGCGAGTGTGGAAAAAAGATTTAAAGCTTAGAGAAGCAAAAGTAATGAAATCCAAATAAAGATAAGGTACAAAAACAAGCTTGCATGGGCGTACAGGTTTATTTGCAGTAATGAGCCTTTATAGTAAGTGGCACTTCTGCTCCTGCATATTCATGAGTAGCGTCCAGGGATGTATGTATGTCTGAAACGTGGGTGTGCGAGGCTGTGTACGAACTGGCGCCTTGCAAATAGGAAAATGGAGTATGGGAAGGACAAAACATGAGAGAGTAAAGAGAGAGAGAGCGGGCCAGAGACACAGAGTATGTATGCAGGGCTGTGACACACGCCAGCCGTAAGCAGAAGTACACCGCTCCCTGACTGCCACATCTGTCTGTGTGCAAACGAACAGAACAATGAGTTTCAGACTCCTCTCAGACAGCTTTAACGAGAAAAGAGGATATAATGGAGAAAACGTGGATAAAAGGGCATAGGTTCAAGTGTGACAAAGTTCAGCTGCTTTGGATCGTCTTTCCTCTATCATGGTCTTCAATCTCGCTCTCCGGGCCAATTTACTGAGCCGTATTGGTATACCCGAATATGACAGGCAGAAGGTTTTCACACCCACAGAACAGGCAGTAAAAGCACTCTGTGGTTTTCAAAGGGCTGTCAAATGAAAAGCAGGGTTTCTCCCTGGTCAAATCCAAATCATGCGTGATTTGGAAAAGATGTCAACTTTTATCCCGGGTATCCCAATCACGCTGTGGCTGCTAGAAGGATAGAAAGAAATATAGTCACAAACGATACAAGGCTTATTTATTAACCAATCTTTTTCTTTTCTTTGAAGGTTGATACACCACTGTAAATCGTCTTATTATTGTGCACACCAAGCCAAACGCTACAACTGTAAAATCTACGAGTCTGACCTGGAAGCAAAAAAGTAAACACTGGATGATTTACAGTAAAGCAGCACTTCTGAGATTTCTGGGCAAAGGATTAGAGCGGTTATTGTGCAGCAGAGCCTTGTTTTTTGGGATGTATTAAGCCCTGCCATTGGATCTTCAGAAATTCAGGTCTGTATTGTACACCATCTTACTCTGGGATTTTTGGGTCATTTTGTAGGAAAAGAAAAAAAATAACTGCGAATTAAGAGCATTTAGAAAAAGACAGACTATATGAAATTGTAGTTAGAAATAATAGCAAGTGTAAAAGAATAGTTGCAGAAATCCAGCTAAGAGAAACAAAAAATGCTATCTGGAAACAAACGCTTGGTATAGGATTTTCATATCAACATTCGAAACAAATATGAGGAGAGAGTCTGACAGCACGGGTTTGGGTTTTAAATGAAAAACAGAATACAAAAAGCCCCTCTAGTGTTCGTAAACCCTGTGCTGGTTTAGGCGCCTCCTTTTGTCTATATTCAATAACTTAGTTAAACAATAAATATTATCCTTTACCTCACAAGGCTCCAGAGATGTGTTTTAGCCTGGGGAGGTTTGGATATCATTTAGATAATATACCACTTTATGGATGGCTACCGAATGTCCTCCCCCTTCCAGTTGGCTTTTAATGTACAGCAGGATTTTGCCAGTCTAGCTGTTCACTTGACATCCAAACGGGTAATTTCATGCTTTAATGACAAGGTATTCAAAACCACAGTGAAACATGGCTCCACTTGTAAATGTACAATTGTTAGCAGAAGGTTTTGAATAGCCTCTGAGACACCTAGAACAGGAAGCAACGTCTAGTTCCAGTGCTGAGGATGGAACGGGTATGCAGAGACATAAAACTGGTTCAATAGAGCGTTTAGTGGTGCAATTGTGAGGCACTGAGAACGGCACAGCCCTATTGAAGTCCTCTTTGGATGTCAGCAGCGCAGCACGATATGTCTGTTCTCACAGTTAGATATGGAGACGATGGGGCAATAAACAAGAGCTGAGACGCATCACTCCTACGTCTGCTGTCTTTGGCTTCTGTATACTTGGTACGGCAAGACTCTGGCAAACCACAAGTAAGGTACAGAATACTGCAGCCACAGCAACTTATAAACAACTTTTAATAAAGGACTAACAGCTGCGTAAAGGTTGACGATTAAGACTTTTCTTCCCAATGTCATAAATTTGGTCATGAATTATGTATTCTTTTAATTCACAAATTCATTTATATGCATTAAACTGGTAAAAAATAGGTTACAGCTGCTTAATAAGTTTAACCTGTTCATTAAAAAGAAATTTATTGCAAAATAATACGCTAACACAGAGCTTAAAAAAACACTAGTGATGCACCATTAGAATGCTGAATAATATTACAAACCTGGACGATGAAAGCAAATGCTCAAACCAAGCACTATGTTGCTACTACCTCTAAAAAAACTGCCCAGAAGGTGAAATGGAAAAACTTGTAAAAAAAATCTGCTACACTGGTGGTTTAATCAAATGAGCTTTACTTATTCTATAAAGTGCAATATTAGCGCTTTAATTGGATATTAAAGTGATTTATCGAAAAATAAAAGCATTACATCTCTAATCACATGGGCAGACAGGTACAGTTAATAGCCTGGTGCTGTAGACCCATGGATTCCAGATTTACTTTAATAAACCCTATAGTAAAGCTATAGGTCAGAATTACACAAGCTCATAGCACAAGGCAAGACTTCAATATACCTCACCTGCTAACCCGCCAATACAGCAACAAAGCTTCAGAGCAGCTTCTCAAACAAGAGCTACATTTTATTCTACATTTTTTCTAAATATTAGACATGTGGTGAAAATTACTTATTAGGACAATTAATCACGATCTTAAACTGGCTCCAGTTGCTATAAAACCAAACCAATTACAAGACAACTCAGCCTCCAGTCCAGCCCCGACACACACACACACACACCTAATTATTTCTGTGCCATTGCTGGTGACAGACTGCAAGAATATCATCAAAGGCAAAAACCTCAATGCCACTAGGAGAACATCTGGAAACCTTCACTCATCAACATAGGTTAGAAAACCTGTTTTATATATTACACAATATAAGGGGGATACTAATGTGCTTTATAGTTTCCTTTTTTTTAACCATGCCAACCCCATGTTTATAGTTAAGCAATCACTGAAACGCTCCACTGACTACAGCTTCCTTAATTTGAACAAGCCTTTTTGATAATGAACTTTAATATTTAACAGATCATTTATAACCTAGCAAGGTCATCAGCCATCATATTCCATCATACTTAAACTAATCCCGGGATTTAAGGGTCCTGAAAAATATATATGAGCACATTACTATAAATATATACGAGCATATGACATATGACTTTACCATTGCTGCTGTTGATAAGAAATGACCCTATAATGTTGTTTTTTTTCATGAACACAGTAACATAAATCAAACGGCTACTGGAGATAAGTTTGTTCAGATAAACTGCGATTCTACACAATCTTGAAAGAGGTAAAGAAATATATTGTCCCAAAAGATCTTCACGGAAATTCCCATGGATGTTCCTTTACCTAATAATCAAGGCACATGATTTGACAGCATAGGAAAGTAGGAAACAAACAAACAACAACTTTTTTTGTAAAGACTTGTCCAGCATTTACATTTACAATGCAATTTTTATCTTTTTTAAAACAACCGAGCGATTAAGGGTTTTGCTTGTGGCAACTTGGTGGTGCTGAGAAACCTCTAAAAACATAACCACTTTGCTACCACTTCCCCCAACGAGAGTACCCGGACCCTTGCTAGGGACCTTCTTGCTGTCAGGCAAGCGTGCTAAATTTAGTCACATTTGACTTGAATTGAATTTATTTTTTAATCTTAGCATCACCAAAGCTGCTTTTCTTATCTAGATAACAGCAAATGACGACACAAACCTTAAAATAGCTATAAAAATGGTGGAAATAATCATGTAGCTCAGTGTTTAAAGTGTCGGTCTAAGGTTGGGACTTTGGATCACCAGGCTGTCACTGCTGAGCTCCTGAGCAAGGCCATCAATTCTTAACTGCTTAGTTGTATTAATAAAATAGTCACTTTGCAAAACGGCATCTGCCAAATGCCAAAAATGCAAGTTTTCTGTTATGTGGCTCACACATTTAATCTAACATGATAAACACTAAGTCCATTAGCAAATTATTAAAAAACATTCTTGTGTTGTCTGTGTGTTTTTTCACTAGAGTAAAAGCCGATTGTTTACCTAATATTAGCAGTAAACCAGTATCAGGATGTATTAACTAACTGTGACTATCATTTATAAGTGAATGGATAAAGCGCTTCTGGATAAGAATATTGGCAAATGTTAAACCCAGTGTGGTTTTTCTGATTGCAGGATCAGTTCTGGGGTACAAATCTACATCGTCAGGAGGAATATAAAAAGTGTACTTCTTTCGAGTGTCTATGTGAAACAATGGCAAAAAATAAGTTACAGGCACTCCAACAAAAGTTAAGCATGCATAATAAGGCAGCACCAGAGGGCGAGAGAAGCCACAGTGGTAGAGAGTGATTCATTATTAACATGTCAGTAACCTATAATTATAGGAAACATATCCCATGATGGCTTTACTGTACCGACTTGTGTCCTTAAAAGGAGTCCAGATACTTGGCTACTGTAACCAATAAGATTAAGTCGGGATACACTTCTAATATTACCATCCTGATTTTTAAAAGTGCTAAAAGCACATCACCACCAAAGGTCTATTTTTACACCACTCACTAAATTTACCAACACTTTACCAACCCACTCTCTAGTTGAGGTCCATTCAGTGTTTCAGCATGACAAAGCCCCTGTGCACAAAGACATGGAAAAATTCTAATGTTTTGCACAGATTCCTGACCTCAATCCCACTGACCATCTAAGGGATGAACTTGCCTATCATTAGTGGGTGATCTCACTTATAATTTGTTGACCATATGGGAAAATCCCCACAGCCACACTCCACAATCTTGTCTTTCCAAAAGTGTGGAGGTTATAGGAGCAAAAGGAAAACTAAATCTGGAACAGGATTTAAAAATACTGGGCTAATACTTCTGGCTCTATAGTGTATAATTCAGGTTTATAAAGGTTTATTACAAAGATGCAGACGAAGCTGGCAGTAAGTCTGTAAACTGAGCTATTGCTAAATAGCTCATTACCTGTAAATTACACACTGACCACAATAGCCTACTCTTCACACTGGCTGTGAGAAGTCCCGTAATGCTCCGGTAATCATTTCACATGGTCAAACTAGCACTTATGACACCCACATGCCTGCGCACCAATGGGAAATTATAACTCTCTGTCACTGAACAGCAGAGTGATCTACGCAATTGAGCAAAACAAGAAGACATACTTTTTTTTCTACGCTCACTTTAAAGAAGATGAAAAAACCTCTGCATATCAAAAAAGCATAGAAATTACGCTTATTTAATTCTGCAAAATATAATGTGTGTGTTTTTTACAAGGAAAATAACACTGACCACAAATTGTGCTCAACAATTCCCATACTTCAGAGCTTGACCACTTTAAAATGGGGCTGTGCTGCGATTATAAATATAACTCTTTTACGGCTCTGTTATTACGTACCGAGAAGGGGGAAAGTGGGCCAATCTTGTGGCTGTAGCGCCTGATGGCCTCTCTGATGTGGCCGGGCTGGATGGCACTGCTCTGAGCCTCCACGCCACACGCTGCTGCGCTCTGTAACAGAAAGGGAGAAAAAAAAACACACAGGCTTTATTATTACTAAATCAAAAACAAAGTGGGAGTCAGGCCGTTTAACACACAAACACAGCCAGGGGAGGTTGTCCAGACATGACACACACAATACGTTCCTAAAGATGGCCTGGGCCAGAATTGGATAATGAGCATGAAGATTGCACAAGGCTTCTTCACCTCTGTGCTCTTGTCAATTTATGCTTTATGGACTTTCAGCAGAAAGCTTCATCTGATATATAGTGAGCTGACAGTGAATATTAGTTAACTATCTGTTGGAGGAAAGAACTTATAATTGTGCTCAGTGCTCCAAAATGTGTTTGACCTCAGGCATAGAGGAACTTAATATATCTTTTTAAAAAGAGTAAGGAAAATGGAAAAACTCCTATTTTCATCCTTGCAGTAAATCAGTTGTGGTAAAATGGACATGGCAGGATATATGAGAAAGTGTAATGAACATTTCCCTGCCAGTGTTTCCACTTTACATGCAGACACTGAGATGTTGATGACTGCATCGAGATGACCGCTGAACTTTTCTTTTACACTCTCTTTCTAACCCATACAAATGCAAAAACTTTCTGAAAGTATGAGATGTACAACTATAGCTCCTCTGGGACTTCTATATGGCTAATAAAAAGTAGCTTCTCTATGCATTGGCAATGGTTTATAACAAGTTCATAATACTTACAAAAACAGTTTAGGGAACAGTAATAGTTACATTATATTGACTAATTTACTAAATATTATATTCTATATTTATTACATTGCTAAACAGGCTTGTGTGTGTGTTACTTAACCATTTTTTTTAAAGCCCTTTATATATGCAGTATGTAAACACATGTGACTTAATTCAATATTTTAGAATTTTTTAATCTTAAAGTTTTTTTCTTTACAATGTGCAGTTATTTTAGAAGGAACAAAACATGAGGTGCAAACATTTTTTATCCTGAATTTTGTTCCATTCATTTTCAATCGCAGGTTTCCCCAGAATTTTACACCATCACTAAAACATTTTCACACCATCACTAAAATATTTTTATACCATCACTAAAATATTATCTGATTCTGGTTACATCATGTTGTTGAGAATCTGTTACACTGGAACATATTAAGTTAACAGGATAAAATCTTTCTACAACAATAACATTAACAAAAAAAAAATTAACAAACATTACTTCATTTATTCACTCATCTTCTATACCCGCTTATTCCTGAACTCGGGTCACAGGAGTCTGCTAAAGCCTATCCCAGCACACATAGGGCGAAAGGCAGGGGGTACACCCTGGACAGGCCGATAGTCCATCGCAGGGCCACACGGACACAACTCACATTCACTCCTATGGTCAATTTAGGGGTCGCCAATAATGGTCAACCTAATGTACATGTTATTGGACTGTGGGAGGAAACCAGAGTACCCGGAAACAACCCATGCGAGGATGGGGAGAAAGCAAAGTCAAACATTACTTTGACTGCAAAAAACTACTAGTAAAGAGTCTACACATTACATTATAAACAACATATTGCTAAATGTTTTTAAGAAAATATTGCACATATATTATACATGTTATCTGAATCCAGTAATCTGTGATATTTAGTAGATGCTACAGTGCAAATCAATACACACAACCCAGTCCTGCTATCTTTATAATAGTTAATTATTTGATATTCTCAATACATTTTCCCGCAAGTGAGTGACCAGTTAAATAAGTTCCATATTTCTAAATAAATCCAGAATTAAACATTAAATTTTTTAGGCAAATAATTAAGTCTATAAACAAAATGCAAATTGTTAAGATTAATGCTTTTTTGTTCTCTGACATTAATAAAAGCAAAACAGAAAGTACCTTTTTTTTGTTATTTTTTTCCCATCAAGCCATTTTATTGGCCTTTTCCATGTGTAGACTACACAAAACGATAGCATATGACAAATATTGATAATGAAAGAATGCTCTACTATGAATGAAAAACAGCAGCTTAAACGTAGAGTGAGAAACAAAGTGTAAAATGATACCAAAAGCACCAATTTTGCTGGGTGACCTCATGACCCATACCTTCTTCCTCTTGCGTTGTTTGCTTTTGCTGCCGAAATCCTGAGAGTGTGTGCCATTGCCCTGGTTCGTGGTGTGCAGTTTGGCCTGATGCCCCAAGCCTGGTGTAGAAGGAGGTGTGTTCTCTGGAGAATCAGTCTCTCGTTTGACAGATGCGACCTAAGAACAGACCAGCAGAATTCAAAACGATACTATCATACAGTATAATGTCACTTGCATGGATAACTGATGTGATTCAGCTCCCACAATCATTCTTAAAATTCCTTACATCTGCATGGTTTTACAGTTTTAATCTCATTGTTGCAACCAAAAGTGCTTGGTTCTTTTTGCCAGGTGTGTAATGTAACAAATAATAATACTTTGTTTTGAAGCACTTAAGTTT
>JAOTQW010000002.1:9336277-9354792 GCA_026260075.1 Sisor rabdophorus | reverse complement strand
CACTTACACACACGCAGACACAGGCACACACACACACACACACACACACACACATACACTTCCATTACAAGTTAAATAGTTAAAAAAAGAATCCAAGATAGATCATATGGACAAAGTTCCAGGACAACAGACCATCAGATCCATACGTTTAATTTAAGCATTGTATTTCAACTTTGTAAATTTCTAAACTTTTAAAAAATGACTTTTAATATCTTCTTTAGCATGCGTTTTCTAATTTGTTCATTCACTACACAATAATATCAATGGGGCTATAAGGTCAAGGCTAAAAAAAATCTGATTTTTCCATACAAGTCCTAACACGTTATCGTGGCCTTGATGGAGAATTACCCTGCTAGAAGTCATTTTGCTTATCCAACTTGCATTATAATAATAATAGTAATGCTAACACACCGAACAAAGACATTCAAGACAAACTTGTGCTTCCAACTTTGTGGTAACAAAGAAAGAAACGCATGGGTAGACCATATAATGTACACAAAAAAAATTAACTTAAAGTTATTATCCATATCCATATCGTAAAAATCTATTTCCAGAGTGAGGACACAAATATAGTCAGCATATTAAAAAACTTGCATTTCTGCTTTATTAATATGCTTATATAAAAAGATTTATAATGCTTAAAATGTATTTAAAAAAAACATCTGTAAAACCTTAAACACAAAATGTCTGACTCTGCTGTTGTAAATTGAATTTTTCAGGGGATTTTTTTGGACTGGGATATGCAAACTTTTGCACTGAACTGTAAGACTGGAAAAGAAAATATTAGGACATCAGTTTTCTTAAAGGTGTTATTCTTTGCAGGCTTTTTGTCTACTCAGCATTTAATAAGGATGTGCACAGAGGTATTCTGCTGCTTTATGACTCCCTGTGCTCATGTTGGTTCTTTCACATTGCTTCTAAGGCGTGAAGTACAGGGTAGTACACGCCAATGCCAGTGCAGAGTGCATGGTTACTGGTGAAGCCCAAAGCCAGTTAACATGTTATTAGTGCTGGAATGTGGCCTTTGCAAACCAGTGGTGGTGTGTTCACATCCCACAGTCATGCTCTTAAACCTCTGAGGTCTCCAAACACGTGGCTCTACATGCACCACACCCAAATTCTATAGAATTAACACCTTTCGGCAATCCTGTTTCCTAAACGGGTAGGACAGAAACAAAGGGTATAAAGGTCAATAGTTTTTGGGTTTGGCATTCAAATCCAATTAGCCATCAACATTTTACCACTGGTTAAACAAAGTGTAAGAGCATATTGATAAAAAGCTGGTATGGTAAAAGCAAGCTGGGTCTGACCTCTTTCCATCTCATGTCATAGACCCTTAAAAATATTAATCACAGCTATATGTTATAGTCCTTGAAATAAGTTTTTGCATTCTTTTGTATGCAAAATTTTATGTTCAACATGGCATGAACCTAGCAGACTACTACAGATTTTAACGCTTTAAAATAAAATAAAAACAGGAGACCCAAATGGTTAAGCAGACAAGCATCTTTCCTACAAGTTACACTAGTAAATTATCTGTAAATGTGAGCTAATTTACTGGAGGTGCTGCTGCACTACTAGCAGCTGAAAATAAGCTGGCAGCACGGTGGTCTAGTGGTTAGCACGTTTGCCTCACAACAAGAAGGTCCTGGGTTGAAATCCTGGGCTTGGCGTCTTTCTGTGAGAAGTTTGCGTGTTCTCCCTGCGCTTGCGTGGGTTTCCTCCAGGGACTCTGGTTTTCTCCCACAGTCCAAAAACATGTGCATTAGGTAGATTGATCCATTAGGAGTGAGTGTGAGTGTGTGATTGTGTGTCTGTGGCCCTGCGATGGATTGGCAACCTATCCAGGGTGTACCCCATGCCTCTCGCCTGGAATAGGCTCCATCAGATCCCCGGGGCCCAGAGTTCGGGAATAAGTGGGTATAGAAGATGAATGAATGAATGAATGAATGAATTATGGTTCAGTAGGAATACTTACAAAAGCTAAGCTGTCGACTCTCACAAAAATCAGCATACTGTGCCGAGTCCATATGCCTTGTCTGTTTTTCAAGTCTCTGCAAATAAAACAAAAACTGATTTATTTGCCTGCAGAAACAAAAATCTCACAGATTTTCTGATATTTCACAGCGCATTTCCCACACACTCTGTAAATGTGAGAGTAACTTATGGCTAATTACATAATGTCATGTTGTAAAACCAAACGCACAACTGTGCACCTGGAGGCATCAAAGGGCATGCACATGCATGGCCTGCTGAGAACCCGAACTAAGGGAATCTCCACTCTCAGCCACAGATACAGAGAAACCAGCACTGAGGGGTGTGGGGTTGTTGAGATTAAAGAGTCTGTAAAAAGATTGGCTCATCTTAATATCATCAATCATGCAGTAGGTGCATTCAAGGAAACAGAAGCATGTTTTTTTTTTCAACTGACACACAAACATACTGCACTTGTAATGTTGAGACCAGTAAATGCTACAGCAGGGAAGGATCCTCTACAAATAATATTATGGTACAAGTAGGCACAATTGGTACATCATTAAGAATTAACTGCCTGGCAAAAGTCTATAATGTGGTCAAGGGCACAATGGATTCGTTCAGGGTGTAAGTGTTAGTCCTGTAAGTGCTTATCTGTTGCTCCTGTAATAATCTCTTCCATCACCTGCCAGGCATCTGGAGCAATCAAGTAATGTTGCGGTTTTGTGTTTTTTCTTTTGCATTAAAGAAGTAATTTAGTATTGTATCAAACTCAAAATACAAACTACAACATCTAAGAGTCAGTCAGTGTCAGCGTGACTTGGGGAAATATCACAAGTGACCTACTGTTTTTACAGACTTTAAGAAAGCGCTAAGAAGTAAAAACCCATTTAATACCAACCAAACTGACCCGGCTTTGGATTTACAGCTCAAACTGTTAAACTGCAGGTCAGAACCTGTAATTAGACGTTTCCTTATCCTGGACGAATTTTATACATTTCCAGAACAGACCGTTTGAGCTAGCAACATGTGCGTTGTAAAAAATGGGCAAACCTCACAGGGGGGTGAATTGTTAAAAGAGGCTTATAGTTTATGGCTCTCGCTTTAAACCAGAGTCCTACAGGTTCAACTTTTCCACAGTTCACAAGGCTGTGTAGACTGGTCAAAGAGAGAGCCATCACACATACATCTCCTTTATTTCAGCCGCCGGACAGACTAACATCCAGTTCGGGTTCACGGCTCAGCGCCCAGAAACAGGGATGCAGAGATCATTTTCAGCCCACCCAAACCAACCGGAGCCTTTTTATTTAGTTAGCTGGCAGTCGTTAGAAATTCCATCTTCAAAAATACATATTAATGACGGCAAGTACTGGAACTGTGATTTCTATTAGTGTCGCTAACAGGCAAGCAGAGGTCTCGCTTGCAGCGCAGAAGGGGAATTCGCAGCAGCCTTGGTGTCTGCGTTCGGCTCCAAATTGAACCGAGAGCAACAGATGATGGAGCCACTGAACTTAAATAACTCTTGTCGAGCAGTCAGCCAGAGACAGGAGAAATGTTATGACTGTGGCTCATTGACGGAAAAGCATGGCAGGGGGATTTTGCATTTGAATACTATGTTTAGCCACTGATTAAATCAAGACTTCAGAACTCACCTGGTAATAGCCAGAATATACCCACAACTGAAGCTGAGCTGCAGGATTTAACATCGACAAATATTTGATTTGGCTCCAGTGGGCTTTCATGCTATGCCAATGTGGTCGGAATAAAGAGAATCGCCAATTTGTACTGGAGATAGGAGTAATAGAGACTTCCATAGGCCATAACTCAACATACATTTTGGACAGCTTGCTAGTGACCAAAAATATCAGATTCTAATTTAAATGTCTGGGACAATCTGAGGTGTTTGAGAAGTATAACACACTATTGGGCAATATTTTTAATTTGGACCATGACTATAAATGTCTGCATGGACACTTAAGATCTACTCAGGCACTGCATCAGTGATAAAAGCACTGCATCAGTGATAAAAATCTCTGAATTTTTCTGGTGTGATGCCTTCAATTGGTCCTACCAAAACACTTTTTGACTAAAGGAAATTCAAGTAAGACACCTAATGCTACTTAGAGTTTGGGGAAGACCACAGAAAAATATGCTAGGCACCACAAGTGTACATTGCTATGATAGCTAATATTTTTATTAAATATTTCTTGGGGGTTCCTCTAAGGTAAGGGAATTTCCACAAAGAAACATGCATTCTGATTAGGCTTTCAATGACCCGAGTGCTATAACTACGAATTTAATATACAATAATAAATATACAATCACGCATGTAGAGTTTAAACCGGTTTCTAATATAATGGAAAAGTTCAAAACCCATTGTGAAATATGAAAAATACATTTCCCTGGAGTCCCAGAATAGCGTTTTCTGAAGACTTCTGTCATCACAGCATTAATGCCAAAACAATGTAGATCCCACACAACATGACAAAGAGACTTTTAAGCATTTCCATCTGAACTTAGCCAGGAAAATAACAGACTGTCGAGAGATCTTAGAGGGTCCCTTGGAAGACTAATGGTCTCTCTGAAGAAATCCTATCCTTATACCATAGACAAAAAAATAAGAGGCCATCACAAGTCTGATCAAGTCTATAAGCGCAAATCCAAATTCTAATCCTGTCTGACCTGATGCATGGCTGCCAGTATAGAGGGCTGGGCACTCAGCAAACGATCAGACTATAAGTGTTGCAATATATCTACATCACCCAGAAATCTCTGGAAAGTCAATGGAGGGTACAGCTTGCATTTACAGAATGCTTTGTAAAGAGACCATTTATTGTAAACAGTAACTGTACTGATGAATAGTGAGGAATAAAAAAAATAGCAGAAAGCCTACAACAACAACAAAAATCTTAGAGACATGTCATGTCACTGGAAACAGTCAAATTAAATTTCAATTGTCTGTTCTTGTCAAGGAAATGGATGCTCGATTTTTTTTGTCTACTCTTTGCCAAGATTTGACGGGGCCCACAGAGCAAAGGGTGTACCAAGATAAAGCTCATTGCAGTGTGGGTAAGCCATAAAACTGCTCTGTGGGGCTTCATGAACAGTGCAAAGTGGGAGGCCCAGAAGGATACGGCTGCTTATACCCCAAAAGATTGTCCTGATAGCTAAAACACACCCATTAAAACACTTGGTAGGAACAAAGTTCTGGGGGAAAACCACAAGCTTTCTGAAATATGGCCAGAAGAACTCAAGCTGGGTTTTAATTAAAATAGGGTATATAAAGTCTTATGACGATACCTTTCTTGCGTCTTTATAAACATGTCTATGATTCCAACTCTGGTCAGTTTTTAGAGTGAGAAAAACGTTATAGAACACTTGCCTACTTTTTCTTCTAGAGTAATGTAAAGCAAAGAGCTTGGAATTGCGAAAGGTTAAAAGATGGCATATGAGTTCCTATATACAGCATTTTGCCTTGGTAACATTTGTTTTAGCAGGCTAAAAAACACTGACACTGTCATTCTAATTATGTGGGACAGGCCACAGCTAAACTTTCTCACCTTCTTCCTGAGTTCTAATCATTTGCATGTTGGGCTCTAAGCAGTGGAAAGTAGATGGATATAGCATTGCAGTAAAAAAGTCTGTTAAAATGTTCAGTCTACCAGTGGACAAGGACAAAATAAAACAGAAGGACCCTATGACATGCCTTTGAGGTCTGGCTGCTTGTCTTTGGTGCAACCTGAACACTTTCAGTGCAGACAGACTATCAAGTATTCCTGTGGTCAGAGGGCGCATTTAACATGTATAAACAGCTTGTTGCAGCGAGATCCGATTCCCAAATGAGAAACCCTGCATCTAATCATACAGGTACCCTACATAACTTTTCCTCCCATTGACCACAAGAAGTCCCTCACACACAAACACACATTCTCCTCTCTCTTTCTTTCCACTTTCCACTGCTTTTCTCTCTTTTGCTCGCTCTCTCTTTTTCTCGCTATTTAGAGCTCAGCCTACATCAGGACATGTCAGTACTTTTTATCATACTCACCTCCATCCTCTCCTGCTTGACTTCATCCACCTCCTCATCCTCCAGCAGTGTCAAGAATTCCCCTGATTGGTCAATGGAGCACAGGAAGTCCAGCGCCAGCTTCTGCCTCTTGTTGGAACTGCTGCTAGAGAATTTGTCTGAATGTAGAGACATACAAAACACACACAACTAACTCTCTGGTGCCCACATCTGCAGGCCAGCTGGCCTTGTTTACACCTGAGCTGCAATGGGACGGGCCCGAGGCGTTGCCCACTTAGCCATCATCTTTTTTTACTTTGCACTAGAACACTGCCTGGTACTATATGTTCACACAGGCTTTTCCAACATATAGAGCCAATATCTACACCCGTTCTACATCACTCCATCACTGCTCTAATAGCTATTAGTCTTATTAGCTGTTTAATCTGTCCAGAAGCAACCTGTGAGGTGTAGTTACATGGAAATTACTATCAAACGAGAAGATGGCGGTAGAATAGTGTAAAATAACAAAAGGCATAGAAAGAACACAGACTTCATGTTTCTACAACATTTTGATTTAAGCTTATTATAAATATTAAAGTTATGTTAAAGCTTATTCTATTTCATTCCAAAGACTGCTAACTTCCTGGCTCAAGTTCAACAGACATAATCAGCTCCAAGTCCCAAAGGCTTAATACAGCCCACCAAGACAAACCGCTTTTTCACTCTACAAAATGTAGAGAACCGCTGCTAATTAAATCCCTACAGCATTGCGCTGGGAAAATGAACAGAAAGAAATGTTAATTATACCAAAGGAAACGTGGTGATCAAATGCATCTTTGTGAAGTAATGTCTGCTTGACATGACATAAATAGCCTCAGAAAATGTTTAATCAGGGAGACAGGACTCATGACACCTTAATAACAGCACTTTTATGAGGCTCAAATTTCCTGGTGCTGGCATGGCTTGAGCTTCGAACAGTACCATAATTGTGGACTTCCTATGTAAACGGGCAATTTCATCAAAAAATAAATACAATCAAATAAAATATAATGTAAACTGGCTTTCAAATGGTATGAATATGCTGATGCTTGTGAGTCAAACTATACTTTTTGGTTTAAATGTTTTCTAAATGTATTCAACATTTAATGCCGTTGTGTGTTTACATGCATAAAAGAACTTGGAAAATCTTGGTTTGGGTGAACAGTAAACAAAACTAATCTGTAGTGATGAAACAGAGCATTTAATTCACCAAACTAAACAGGAGGAAACAAACATATGCCACCTTTGATCCACCAACAATGATCCACAAAATTCAGCGCCACACAAAAATGTGGACTGGACTATTTTACCAACTACTGAAATTTACTTTACTAGTTAAAACACATTAGTGTAAAACACATCTGACCTCTCCCTTTTAAGGACATCCTTAGAAGTAGAACTTCTCTATTTTACATTTTTAAAGCTTTAAAAGATTTTCTATGTGAGAAAAGGGTAGTTAAATTCTGTTAAATCCTAAAGCTTATACTAGCCCAAGTGTTATAATGAAACATTTTTTTTGTAAAATAGAAAGAGCACATTATTCATTTGAACTCATATAAAGCTGGGAATTGCTATAAAAATGTTTAAAAAAACGAATAGCATTTTCTGAGAACTACTTAACCTCCTTGATGACTTTATTCTTGCTATAAAGACATCTTTGCATTCAGTATTTAACCTTAACGTATGTTTTCATAAATCTACTTCAGTTAAATGTTTTTGCTGAATTATTGTGTGTTATTAGCAATTGTGCTACTAATTTCTTTTTTGCATCACCATTCTTTCTGGAAGTGAAGTAAGTGGAGTAGAGCTTAAATTGTAAAAATTATAACATCAAATATGAAGCATATTTTTGAGCTTTTTGAGCAGGATGCTTTTTGAGCAGGATGTTGCAGGATTTTAGCCCTTCACAGTGTAGTGTTCTCTTGGTGATTAGAGTTCCAGCTGTCTTGAGATAATTGATAAGATCCTCCTGTGTAGTTCTAGGCTGATCCCTTTACTGTTCTAATGATGATTAATACTCCAGGTGGTTAGATCAAGCATGAATTCCGGGATGCGAGATCCATATTGATGGAGACTGGCAGTTATTTTGCCGTTCTCCTATTTGCAAATAATCCAGCAAACTGCTGTCACCTTCTTAGCAAACTACTAGGCGATGGTCTTGTAGCATATTCCTGTCTTGTGTCGGTCTACAATCTAACATTTACATTTAATTGGCCACCCCTTTCCTTGAGTGTCCCATATTTACATTGCATACAAGACACTTAAACATGTACATAATCATAATCTTAATAATTTTCTTTTTCTTCTTTTTTTTCCTCAAGTCCTATAATTTATGTCAAAGTCAGCTGGAAGAAGTCACATACATTTTACTGTATGGTACAACAGATGTTTCCTAAACATATTACAATTTCTGAATTTATTTGATAAAATTTGCAAAATTATTCAAGGACATGTTAAAATTGACTTGGCAACCTAGACTAAGCATAAAATTTAAATACAGCTTTGATGTAAGCCTGCTGCTGAATGAACATCCTAGGCATTGTGAATTTTGTTTCTGATGCACATAAATAGAAAAGGGGGGCCTAAAAGACATGCGGTAGCAGTGGTGGGTCACAGAGATCTTATTGGTTAGCCTGTGGGCATGATACAGTGTGTAACACAGCTCACAGTGGTTTTCATAGCTAAAAGTGCTTGGGTAATTACTGCAGGGGTCATGATTGAGACAGTGTGGTCATAGTCAGCCTGGTTGCTTTTAGCCACTCTTCTGTTGTGTCCCAGAAAACGGCCACTACATAGCCACATAGCACCACACACACTGCAGCTTAAAGAGCAGAAACAGCCACTGTGCTTCTCTCAGGCCTCACAGAGAGGAATCAAGGCAACAGGGCTTACGAATGCCAGCAGAGTTCTACACTCAACCCAGGCTTTTATGGAAAACACTAAAAAACAAAGTAAGAAAAACGTATTTCCAAATCCAGTTCTCCTGACAGGAGGAGGTTCATTTGGGGAAACGTCAACCTTTTCAGAGCCAATTTGTGCACAACACAAATGCTGGGGGAGCAAAAACATTAAACAGAGCAGCCCATCAGACTTCTCTTGGAAAAAAAAAATAGGGGGGGTCTGAATTTGCACGCACAGACATGCAGACTCCTTCTCAATCGACTGCGTGAAGCGCGCACTCTGAACGCTGCATTTAACATTATTCCATCTCTCAAGTTACAGGCCAGATGAGGAGCAAAGATGCTAATGGTACTCATCATGACATGAAACGGCAGTGCTGCGTTGTTGCCGTTGATTTTCTTCTCTCGTTCCTTGTTTCCCTGCGATATTGATGGAGAACTAGCAGAGGGAGAGGTGGAACGCTATGCGAAGGCAAAGCATGCCGAAGCTTCCGCCTGCATTCTGGTAATGACTCTTGTTGATTGACTGTGGCATACAAAATTACCTTGGCTGACTGCAATCATTATGTATCCCTTCATCATATAAAGCGCTTACTGAATGGTGGAATTCAGTTGGTGCTATAGGGGGGGTGGTGATTAAAAAAATCGTAGGCAGAATCTCATAAACATATCATGGACCTCCCCTCTAAATGGCCTGTATATGTTGCCGTGGTTAAAGTGATTCAGGAACCTGATGTGTACCTGAGTCAAGCGGATCCTCGTCATCAATGGTTTTCATCAGTTTGGATTTGTAATCTCGAAACTGCATGTACTTTAGGAGCCGTCTCAATTTTTTCTGAAGGAACAAACAGACACAAAGGAGAAGGAATAAAGCAAAATGACCGACAGATATACCGAAACGTGGAGACAGACACTATACTGTAGCATATCCTGGATTAATCAGCTATCATGTACATTAGTGCAATGTTTGTTGTGGTAATGTGTTCACAGAGTGTGTGTACTTTTTTTTTTACCTTGTCTTTCCTCATAAGGAAGATGATATCCTCTGGTGATATGACCCTGGCCCCTCTGACAATAGCCACCTCAGCTGCCTGGTGAAGCTTAAGTGCAGGGAGATGAAGCAGCGAGAAATAGAATAAAAAAAAACACACAAAAAATCCAGTCAGCAAACAACAAGATCACACTTAAAATGTTTTTCTTCACCATTCTGCCAGTCAATGCAAGTCAGATGAATGAGTAACAGCATCTGCTGTTTAAAATCCTTGAGGGAGTTGATAAGAAAACCACATATTTTTTAGAGCAGCACTTTCATAGTCACATAGGGTCTCCATAAACTTCAGACAATTTTGGCAGCCATCGAGTTTGTTTTGCTTTGTCAGCACTCAAATATGACAGCACAGCTGTCCTTGCATTCAGGATAAACACAAAAGAGGGGTAATAGTTGAAAAATAAGTGTTAGTCACCCAACAAGTCGGTCCCCTTCTCCAGTTTCCCACCCTGGGAACTGCAAAATAATAATATTTAGGGTAAAAAACAGAAATAAAGACCTCAAGCATCATCAAGTAATCTAAATGTAATTTTCACCTATATTATTATAGTATAAACACTAAAGAAACCTAACAATATTTTACATGGCTGTTCATCTGGACTTCTGATCTAATAATCTGGTTTAATAAATATCTAGTGCCAATCAAAAAAAAAGAAAAAAAAAGTTTTTATTTAAAAGTAATTATTACATGTCAAGACCTAATTTTGTCAAATATAATGGTCTTATTCATCTTCCTTTTTAGGTTATGGCTAGTAGTAGTACACAGAGATGTTTCATTCATATGGAAACAATCTTTACCAGCATGAGGAAAAGACGAGAGAGGGAAAAAGAGAAATAGGAAGAAGCTAAGGCACAGCCATTTTACATTATTGCCAAACAGCGCAGAAACACCTCATCCATCACTGTCACCTTCGCCTGAAAATGATAGCTGTCTACACGAATCAGTACCTCGAATGAACTTTAAAATTTTTTTTTAATTAAAATAAAGAACTTTACAATTTTTTTTAAAGAGTTAAGCTGTAACTATCAACTTACTAATATATTTAACCCTAAACATAAAATAAGAAAAAAACTGATGATATTGTTTGAGGATAAAGCTGTCATTTAAATCCATTTAAAAGCAGCAGGGTTTTGTAAGAGATCATTAGCACAGGCAACGAGATGAGATACGCTTTAGAATTTTAAAGACAAAAATACAAACGCTTGCAAATAGGAACATCAGTACATCAGTGTAAATATATATATATCAAAATGTGTCTAAAGGATGTGTCAATACAAAACAATATTTTAGTCAACACTGAAGTTAAGTATGAGGTATATTGCATTTAGAATAGATACCGGATCGAATAGGTGAACATTCAGAATTATTGCAAAGGAAAAATAAATCCATAAGCTTAATAATTAAAAAAACATTTTCATGGTAGGAAAAAGTCCCTGAGTAAAAAAAAAGAAAGGACATAAACCAATGGTGCAAAAAACAACAACAAACATATATGCCGATTGAAATTAGAAAACAGAATAATTTATCCTTATCGTCTGTTATAGATTGGTTTATCTACCTGCCTAGAACCTGGTTAATGAAACTGTAGACCTTCAATCTGTTTTGGCTGAAGCTGAATCTCAAAATACATGTAAGCAGCAATTCTTAGAAGATTGTAAACATTTGTTGGTCATAAAATATGTTTGCTTGAAAATCTGGATCTCAGTGTGCAGTTTGGAGGTAGAATGGGCCTCACACATGCAATCACAGGGCGAGCATTTAAAACTGTCTGAGCTCAGAGAGCTTCATTTAGTGCTTTTTGGCCTGGCAGGGTTCCAATGTTGACAGACTGACTGCCATATCTGTCCCTCCATTTAACAAGAAAATAGTTTTTAATAGACAAAAATGGCTTTAAGTACACCTCTCATCCTTCACTCTCCAAATGTAACTGAGCTTATACACTGATGAGGCTCAGGAATTAGCCACAGCTCTTCTGGGTAATTATTATTTACAAAGACTCATGTTATTACCAGATTATACAATTATTTAACTCTGCACTTTAACTTACAAAATAATCACTGGGCAGAAAAAGGCTTTAATATCTAAGAATAATATGAAAAACTTGCCTTCTGCCAAATGACAAAGCACACACATAGAAAAAAACATGTTGCGACATCACAAGCTTTAAAAACCTAAAGCCAGGCTTACACCTTAAACCCTACACTAAATTATCACTGATAGGTAGTTCATCGACAACAGATCAACAGGCAATGAAGCGATAATTTCCTCTCTCCGATATTCCTACATTCAATTTCCTGCTCCCACAACCCAGGAATAAATAGGAGCCCTAAAACTGATGTCACAATCAGTGAAATAACTTATGAAATGGGTCTGGTGAATATTACAGCCATAATTATAACTTACTGAGACAATAACCAATTATTATTTTTATCATTTAAGACAATAATTATTTAAATTGAGGCATGTCATAAGTTTTCTTGCTGCTTCTTTCCCTGTATCGAGAGAACGCAGGTTACTTAATGTGTAACTAATTGATGTAAAAAGTCAAACAAGGCTTTTTGTGTGCTTCCGAGGCCTCTTTTACACAAGACTTGACTGTGAAAGTCTGAAATCCTACAGTGTGGCATAGGGATCATATTCTTATAGAACATATTCGCAAAGGATTATTAAACATTGTGCAGTGTATGCCCAGGCTAAGCACATTTTTGAGCACATAAAAATTGTTCTCCTCCCTGCACAAATTTCCCAGTGATTACTTATTTTATTTAGGAAATCCAAACTTTAAATTCAGAGGATTTGACTGGATTTAACCCAAACTGAAAGGAATAAGGAATGACCTGGTGTCTTCTTTTTCTTAGTTGCCTTTTTAAACACCATTTTTTCCCATGCCAACTGAGGACGTTGGCATACCAAACAGATTGAGTGAAATAACAGATTAATTTTAGTAATTGCTCTAATTTTACACTCGATGAAAGCCGTCTCCTGAACTGCGAGGCTGAATGATGTCTGCGGCGTCATTTCATTTGGGATGGCTCATAGGCTTGCTGAACACTAAGATCTCTGTGGTTTATTTCCAGCGCCTCAGAAGCGGGTTCCACTGACAGTTTACTTGAGTGGCGAAGGACTGTTTTACCATTTCTGGGATGCCTAAGCTATCACACTACACAGGCATTCATAAGAGGCAAAGTGTTTTTCTCCATCTCGATATTACAGGAGAAAGCCATGGCCAGACAGGAAAGCAGACAGCAACGGGAGAAAATACACTAATGACCACTGTAATAAACTTAACTTTTGACCTCAGTAAAGCAAGTCTTTCCTTTTGGGAAATGAGGGGTAGAACCATTCTGAATTCCCTTTTTATGTGTGAATTAAAGCTTACACATTAGCCTTGACTAAAGAGTTGGCTAAATCAGTGCAATCAGTATAAAAGACTCTTTTGCAAGTAAAGCATTATGGAAACGTCATGCTCTGAAGGATGCCCACAAGCCCCAGGGCCCTAATTAGAGAAATCAATTTAAATTAAGACAGGTTTTCAAGTGACACTGGCCTTCATGGGCTGCTTCATGTCACATTACAGTGTGAGAGAAAAAGGACTGGCTTTCCTGCAACAGTATGGCAGAAGTCAAATAAACAAACTGGCTGAACATAATTTCCTCAGCACTGCTACTGCTCTGTTTTGAAACAAAATCCATTATTTGATTACACGGGGCAAAGGTAAGCGGAAGCCCGGGCCAGTGCTCCAGTACCATCGTCCTTGTGAACAACAATTAAACCATTTCCTCTAAAAGCAGTGAAATCGGCAACATTTCATGTTTGCATTACTCACCTCCCAGACTGATTATTCAACCTCCCTGGCTTTAAAACTAAAAAATTGCTCTAAAATCAACCTTGGCAACTCACACGCCTGATTACGTTTCCAATGTAAACTTAATTAGTGTATGTTTTGCATGTGTCAGCGTCTGGATTATATCGCAGGTAACCTTGCCTGATAAGCTTATATTAGCTTATATTGTTAGAGCTTATGGGCCAGAGGAGTGTATGATGCTCGTTTAGCTGCTACTGAATTCATTGTTTTATAATGTTTTATAAAAAAAAACAAAAAATGTAAACATCTGCTGCAAACAATTATGTTAAAACTATGAATACAGACTTGCTATCAGAGGAACGGGAATTCCGAGAGCGCTTGCACTGATTAAATGTTTAGCTTGTTCTTTGCGGTTTAATGATGCTGTTTGGAAAGTGGCGATATCAGTGTTTTGTGAAACTGAGCGTCCCTGAGAGCTCGCCACTTGGGTAAATAAAACAAGTGTTTCCCGTTTCTTCCAGCTCGGTGAGACAGAACGTCAGTGACAGTGGAAAAGGCACATGATGACACCTGTTGCGTTTGATGTCTAACACATGGTGACCTTTATAGCTCTCATAAACCATGTTGAGCCTTTAGAAGTTTCTTATAAATTAAAGACTAATATATTATATATATATATAGATATATATATAGATATATCTATATATACACACACGCACACACGCACACGCGCGCACACACACACACACACACACACACACGCATGCACATATAGACGCGATAACGTAAGCAGTTAATAAAAATTAAAATGTGGCATGAGACCGCACATGGAGTGAGGATGTGAATTTTCTCGTTCGCTGTGGAAAAACGATACAGCGAACATATATTCAAGCAAAATACACCGCTCATTTATCCTGCCTTGGCAATGCAGAGACTAATTGATCCAGGCATTCGCAAAACTCTGATGTATGTCAGCACGAGCACCTGGACGAGAAATGACAGGCATGCTTCCACAACCCAAACCATTTTGACTAAATATCCGGTGAGCGATCGCTCATGGTGGAGTGTGTCTGGGCTTGGATGGCTCCAGCAACGCAGCGTTTCAGCCTAGGCCTGGCAAAAAAACCATCTAACCAAAGCGACCACAGGCCACGCGCATGAATACACTTTTATTACACTCAAACCAACCTGAGGACTTAAGCAGCCCCTCAGCAGTTCTTTAAATGGTGCAGATTAAAAAAAGGTCTGAAGTTAAATATATCTGGCTCATCATTAACCCAGACCACCCATCAGGTTCTTAGGTGGAAAGCAAAATCCACAAGATAAATAGGCAACTGAATGTAATGAAAAAAAAAATAACAGGGTAAACAGGATAGATAAACAAAAACAGGCCTGGAAAGTTCTGCTGCTGAAAGTTCCTTTATTCAGTCCCAGCATATTAACCCAGAGAAACAGCGATTTTTTTATGTTTGTCCAGTAAATAATAAAGATGTGAAACTCAAACTCTGCAGACCGTGTGGTTTTGAGAAATGTGAATGCTACAAGGTTAGGATTACACCTTGCTTTTTTATTAAAAGCAATCTGCAATAAGAAAACAGGACACTGAAAATATAAATATAGTTCAAATATAGCTGCAATGTTTTAACAGTAGCAAGCATTTCACCTGTTCCATATAGATTATAAAGAAACTCTTTTTGAGAACAAAAGCACTGTTAGCACCTGACAACTAATGACTACACTGATGTTGTTATAAATAGTGATAATTTTTTTCTACACTGGAACTGGTCACTGGTCACAGTGGGCCATGTTGAAATAGTAATATAATGAAATTGCCATCATAGCAAAAAAAAGGGGGATTGAGGGGCCCAGGGGATTGATAGAAACTCTGGAAGCAGAGGCGTCCGGAGAAATAAGTGCCTATGAGAGCAGAGCTTGCCAACTCCTGCACCTGGAGTTAACTCAGCAGCCAAGTGAACTCTGTTTCACATGCAGACGAAATGTGAAGTCTTTTCACGGTGCTGTTTGGGTTTCTGGGTGAAAGCAGACGACTACAGACGTCTGGGGGAGGACACACACTGAATTAACTGCCCTCTCCCTCCACACATTACAAGAATGAATGACTCATATTCTGTCCATTTCTTTAGGAAGTGAGACTGCAGAAACATCACTCAACATGAATCTTACACGAGCACATGCGCTTAGATGAGGTCAGGTACAAAATACCAGACTTTGCACACAAGCGAGTCTGGTGTTAACTTAAAAAAAAGATATGATAATGCCAGCATAATTTTAGTGTAAAGATGTTTGGTCAATTTCTTTATAGGGAGTCATAAATCCTTCAGAAATGTATGTAAAAAGCACTAGGGGTCAGTGTAAGGATCTAACTGACAGTCTCGGAACCTAAGCATGATACATATGCAAAACAGCATAATTTTCTTTCAAAATTTTATCAATTGTTTTTGCTAAAATCAATTAAAGCAGCAGCTAAAAAGAATGATTTGCATTACAGAAATTCTCTGACTTTATTTTTTTTATTAAATGTATTTAAAAAATGTTCTTAAGATTATTTAAAAAAATGTATAATATATTGTGTATACGCCCAAAATTGCAATTGATTAAATTACGTTTAATCACGATTAATAGAAATACAACCTCTTAAAATCAATTTTTGGTGTGTTATATTTAATATCCATATAATACAAGAAACTAGTGAGGCTGCTAAGCATATTTACAGGAGAGACATACATACTCAGAATACTATTTAACAATACTATTTAATTAACAGTCTAGACTTTCAAAAAAATATTGAAAAAACATTTTTAGCTAGCATATTGTTAAGTAAATGTAAAAGAAATTCTAAAAATATTGTGTGGTGTTTAACATCTAATACCCACCCCTGCACTGTGTGTATGTGTGGAATATGTACGTACTACAATTTCCCTTTCTGATCTTTACATTTTCTGTAGGATGTAAATAGGGGGTGTTTGATAGTGCCTTTCGAATGACTGGTGCCCTGTCTTATACCTTATATCTTCTAGGCTTAACTTTAGATTCTTTGTGACACATTGCAGGATAACCTATTGAAAGATGAATGGATGGAGGTTTGTACTTAAATGTAATGTTGTGATGTTAAAGCTGCATTAATGTTATCTTCTTTAAAAAATTTAATATACACATACTTTCTGGGCACTTTAGAGAGAAATAATGAGTCAGCATAAAGACAGCATGATTCCGTACAGTTTGCGTTTGCTAACGGCTGGAATACAGGAAGTCTTTACAGTACGCCAGATCAAATCCCAGAACAGTTTTCTCAATAAAGCTTCAGAAGCTTTAGATAAGAACCAAAGGAACGAAGTGTCTGAACCATGCAGGGGGAAGTGACGCTTTCCAGGCACTGGTTTCTTCTGCACGTTTATTATCTTTAAACTCTCGAGACAAAATCAAGGCTCTTAACACTCTTGCATTACTGTTGAGGTTTAACTATATAGGATCTAAAGGCTTTGGTAATGATCAGATTCAGCTCTTTTTGTGTGGGAAGGTCAAGGGGCAAAAAGAGCAAGCAAGGTGTTTGATGATGAAGCTATTTATTTGAAGCGTGTGTGTGTGTTTGTGCGCGCGCGTGCACATGTGCGGAACACACTACACTTCAATTCTTCGCCACCAACGCAGTGTGAACTGTTTTGCAGGCCATCTGGGAAGGATTTATTGTGTAATTTGGTTTATTACCACTGTGGTCTTCGTCTGAGTAGCATGAACACAATTACGGTCCACTCGGCACGGCTACACCTGGCCTCTCCAAACAATAATAAATCCAGCAGAGAGAGGAAACAAGGCATTAATTGAGGGTTATCGCCATCATGGCTTGTTTAGTGCTTACTGCTGAGAGCCCTGAGATATTTATAGTGCTGTGAAAATAAATATCCAATAGTGTTGTATTACATTAGCTTCTGCACTAAGTAGACTTTTCTGTACATTAAAGTTAGGAGAATATTAACAAGCATGGATGATCTGGGACTACAGAGCATTACACTTAAAAAAGTAGAAAAATACTTTATTTAATGCTTTATTTAATGTAATGCTTAAAAACAGGGCTACAGCAGAACACTTTTAAAAATGTAAATTAATAAATTAAAGACTGTTCTGCTGTATCACGTTGTTCTTTACTTGTGAAATATTGGCACTCTTAAAAGGGTAAAACGTCTGTAAAAAAGGCGCTGGATTTGTGGTTAATTAGCTTCATCGAACACTAACTTTTATAGGATTCTCACCTTTAATTAAAGTAAATACCACTCACAAAATAACTAACCAAAAAATAGCATCTTTATTTTGTTTTTAAATAAAACCATGTGTCATAACAATTGGCCCACATATATTCACTGCTTTACCAGAAAAACTTTCTATAAAATGTATTTATTATCTTCTATCTCCCCCATTTCGTCGCTTTATACTTTCAAAAAAATACCCAAAAAATTAAATTATAAAATAGAAAAATATTACGTTTCCCTGTGCAATTTTTGGTTTGTTTTTTAAGCTTAAAATTTTCTTGTCCCAGTACCAGATTTTTGTGCCATTTTTAAACATTATTATTATTATTTATTCATTAAATTTTCTATACCCGCTTATTTCCAAACTTTCCAGGGTCACAGGGGTCTGATGGACCCTATCCCAGCACACATAGGGCGAAAGGCAGGGGTACACCCTGGATAGATTGCCAGTCCATCGCAGGGCCACACACACAA
>JAOTQW010000002.1:9300762-9314226 GCA_026260075.1 Sisor rabdophorus | reverse complement strand
TATATTACATTAAAAGGTCCCATAGCCACTAATAAGGAGACACTGTTCCAGGGATTAAATGCACTTCGAGAGTTCACCAAGGAGCTGAATCCTTCTGACCACATGCCTTGTGCAGTCGCTACTACAGAGTAGGGGAATAAATATTACCAGACTCAATTCATTAGAAGCTGTATACATTACTCCTGCTTTGAAATTCTAACTTCGTAATCATGCGGGGCTAGGGCTCCAGCTCCTCGCTTCAGCTTCTTTGCCTCCAACTTTCTGAGCACATGATGAAGGCATTTATATTGACAGCGATTATTATCATAGCTTTGCACAAATAAATACACTTCCCAACATAAAGCATGCAGAACTCGAGCGACAGTTCTTGGGGTCGGCTTGGACGAATAATGAAACCATGATATCTTTGGGTTCTCCTGCACAATGTGCAGATAAGAGCAGATAAAATAGACGGCTGTGTGTTGGGGAAACAGATCGACTTCACAGTAAAGTCATTCGGTGTGGAATCTGCCTCTAGCTATTGCAAATAGGTAAAAAAAATACTGACTAGATGAATGACAGCGCAGGACAGTATGATCAGTTTGTCACGGCTTGAGCAGCGTCTGGGCATGCTCTGTGTGCTGTGTGTCAGAGCAACATTTCATATCTTTTCTTCTTTAAGACAGATTACAGATTGCTGTCTGCTAATAATGTCTGCACAACAATGGCTAGACCAAATCAACAATTATAAAGGTTTCATTAAACCCTATATATCACTGGAAAAAATATTTTAATTTTATCCTTTGCTTATGATCTTCGGTTACAGATGAGTGCAGAAGTTTTCTTCTATTGTTAGTGAAAGAGAAAAGGATTTTGTTAGACAATGTTACTTTAACAAAGTAACACATAAAAGATGGGCAAATCCCCCAACAACATTAAGCAGAGCAACAGGGGAAAAAAGATTCAAAGGTAAAAAAGTTAAGTTGTGTCATGACCCTTTCAATCCACACAGATGATCTGAGAAAGGCTGTGTACAACCGTTCTCAGACTCGAAACAGACACTTCAAAAAAGGATTTATGCATGTATGTATGTATGTATGCATGCATGTATGTATTTTCACTCATTCATTTGTTTATTCAGTCATTCATTCATCTATACCCACTTATTCCTTAACCCAGGGTCACAGGGTTCAGCCTATTCCAGCATACATAGAGCGAACAGCAGAAGTACAATCTGGAAAGGTTGCCAGTCTATCTCAGGGTCAAACATAGAAAAACAACCACACACAATCACACTCACTCTAATGGCTAATTTAGAATCACCAATCAACCTAATGTACATGTTTGTAAACTGTGGAATGAAAGCAAAGTAACTGGAGAAAACCCACACAAGTGTGGGATGAACATGCTAACTCTACCCAGAAAACCCACCCGGGAATCAAACCCAGGCCACTGTGCCGCCCTTCCATAATGTATTTATTTTTGAAAATTATTAACTGTATTTCCTTACACCTTAATTCCTTAAGTCCATGGGTAAAACTAACTTAAGAAAATCTTAATTGCTGATTGGTTGGTCTTGTAGCTCATTTCAGCATTGTGTGGGTCTACAATCGCGTACTGGACATCCTTCACTCAGTAAAATGGAAATAAATGAAAAAACTTTCAACACTTTTCTGGTTGTTCTTGTTGTTTTTCTGTCTTTCACTGGAATAAACCTACTATTAAAATTACAGATTTTGCTGTATCTGTAAATCTGACAAACAAACAATATGAACAGGGGATCACATTATTTTTCTCTCACTGTAGTTATTAAAATAAATTTATGACACCTACAGTAGGGGGCTATGCGAAGAGATTCAAGACAAATACAGAGATAAAATAACAGGGTGAGTGTGAATGCTGAAGTAGCCTTTACTTATGTCATATATATATATATATATATATATATATATATATGCCATAAGAGAGAGAGAGAGAGAGAGAGAGAGACAGTAAGATGAGTTTCTTTATGTTCTAACTGGTTTGGAGGAAGAAACAACTGCCCCTTGATGTAAAAACAAAAACAAAGAAAAGGAGTACAAAAATCCTAAGGAAAAATTGACAGGAATTATGAAAAAACTTTTGACTCTGAGGAAACAATCAACGAAACAAATAAACGATAAACGAAACAAACAAACAACACAGGATACTGGAAGGTGTCTGTAGGTGGAGAGCTTTACGGTAGCTCTCAGACCGATGTCAAGCCCATAGCCCACTACTCTTCCACCTTTAGAGCGTTATTGTCTGTATTTGTTCAACACACTACACATTTTGATTAATTACGTGTTAGTTGACAGGATGCATGTGTGCATAGGTTATGTCGCTGCATGTAGCTCATTTGCAAAGTCAAAGTACTTTGTGCATGCTGTACAAATGCCAAATAGACTCTTCCATTATTTATGTACACAGTGACAGCGTAGCTTTAAAATTGCCATTTAACGCCTGTCTCCTGCAAGTTTACATTGGCTTCAGGTTACATAGATTTTGAATAGGATTTTGAATATAATCCAAATTAAAGCTTGGCGTGAAAGTTGCCCAGTTGCACCTCTTATTTGAATACTGCTAACCACTCAGACTATGCAAAAAAAAAAAGAAAAAGTTGAGCGAGGGGGGGTTTGGGGAGTATATGGTTGGTTGGTTGGACTTTCTTTTCTTTATGCTTTATTGAAAACAGTACATTTAATGAAAACCTGAACTAGTTATATTTAAAAAACAGGACAATGAGGATAAATAAAATTTTTAGCCAATTTATTTTAAATTCTATATAAGAAAAAAAAATAGCGTATTTATATTACTAATTATCTCATGGACTGCTGTAACTGCACGGTTACATCATCTCATTCTCAAGGCTACTATCTCCTTAGTTTTTTTCTTCCCCTGCACGTTTTTTACATCATCCATTCAAGATGAGCTGCCAGAAATGTAGCTTCTGAAAACGAAAAGAAAGCTGCCAAAACCTCGAAGTGCTCCCAGATCCTGCAGTTAGGAAGAAGATGGACCTGAATTACACTGAAGTGTGCTCCCTCTGAATGCTACCACATGTTAATACAGGCCTCTGCACCATATTAGCTAAAGCCACTGGTTTAAAGACATGGCAAATAAAGCCGATGTGAGCTCATGGGCTTTCTTTTAAGTGTGTGTGTGTGTGTGTGTGTGTGTACAGACAACACACAGACACAAACATGTAAGCATTCACACACATTTGCTTACACATACACACACAGAAAAGCACAGATGCATACAAACATTTGCATAGACCATATACACACACACACACACGCACACTATTTCCAATATGTTTAATAAATTCCAGCTCAAGAATATTGAATATCAGACATCTCACAATGTAGACACAATCTGCCTCAACTCTGGAGGCAATAAGACCTTAAAGGAACACAACCAAACAGAGCCATAACATAGTGCATAATAATATACATCTAATACATATTTTTTTTACTTTGTCAAACATTTTTTTTCCTTTTTAAACACAGGAAGCTCACATGTGATTTATTTGTGAGGAAACATGCGATTTGGGTTAAGGCTATTGTGAACGTATGTCATAAAGACATTACACAGGGTTTTCCTGAACGGCAGGGTAAAGTCATGGCTAAATTAATTACAATGTCCGGTTCCATTTGCTTTCATCCTTTTTTTATTCATTTCTAAAGCTGAAGTGTGGAGAAGCGAGCAATTAAACATCAAAAACAAGGTTCTGTTTGTGCTAAACATCAGTTTGTTTCTATTGTAATTACTAAAACAGCACTCGAACAACAGGGAAAAACTATGACAGAGGTGACACCAAGATAGGGAGACAAAAGAAAACAGAAAAAGAGAAAGAGAATAAACTTTTAAATATTTTTAAAATTTTAAATAAAATACATTATACTGTATATAATTAAATTATTATATACAGTAAAATTACTGTGATTTAATAAATAGAATGAAATAATAAAAAATGAGTAGTGGTAGTTCTTACACTACCACACTGTTTAGAAAGAAAGAAAGAAAGAAAGAAAGAAAGAAAGAAAGAAAGAAAAAAGAAAAAGAAAGAAAGAAAGACTTGATTTATAAAAAAACATTTATTTTATACAATTGAAAAATAGGTCAACTTAATAAATAAGATTTTTTTTAAGCATTAATAATTAATCATTAATAAATAAGAAAAAGTGAGAAAGAAATAAAGAGAGATTAAGAAACAGAAGAAGAGAAAGTAAGAGAGAAAAATAGAGAGACACAGAGGTGGAAAGAGAAAGAAAAAAAACGGCCAAAAAGAAAAAATCGTTTGACATTTTAAAATTTAATTTATTGTCGTTTTATACCTGATAAAATAGGTCAAGAAAGAGAGAGACAGAGAGTAAGAGAAATAGGAGTAAGATAGGAAAAAGAGAGAAAGACAAAGAAAAAGAAAGAGTATGAAAGAGAGAGAGAGTTTGGAACCTGTTGTATTCTTTGAAAAAAAAATTCATTTCAATTTATTTAAGAAAAAAAACACTTCAAACAGAAGTACAACAACTGGAGGTTCCCTTTTTGCAAAGACAGAACAACAAGCCAAAAAAACAGCAGCAGGGCATTGAGAGCCCTGCAAAGAGTTTGACTTTTGCATACAAATCCTAACGAATCCAAGTCTAAGCCGAGAAAATGAGTCTGGGGTCTGAGGGAAAGCGCGGGACGTCCAGACATTCTTTCAGAAACTCACAGCAGAGGGAAAGGAGAGTAAAGCGCGGAGTATCACTTTCCCCACGAAGTAATACAATTTAAACCCCCTGCGTTTTGCTTTACCAGAAAATCCTGATGTTGTCGATTAAATGATTGTTCAAACTTCTCTCTGGTGCATGTGGCTAAAGCGGCACTCCCGTGGGACAATTCCGACAGAGACAAATTGGACACAATTAGATGCGTGAGCAAAACAGGGAAACAGCAGAGTATAAAACAGAGTGGATGCTTTAAATTTTGTTGCTTTAATCAATAATAAATTTTATTTGAAACCAAAATTCACAAATGAAGTGGAATTCATTCAGCAAAGAATATAGTAGCAGAAAATAAATAAAGAAATCAAACTTTACCCAAAAAACAGGGGGATTATTAATTACCTCCTTCACTTTTATTTGTTTATTGTTTTATTATTATTTTTTTTTATCTTTCTTTATTGTAATTTGCAAGACATTCCTTTATGTTCTATACCTGCTTATTCTCTAATCTGAGGTCACGGAAGGTCGGCTGGAGGCTATCCCAGCGCACACAGTTTGCCAGTACATTGCAGGGCCATACATAGACAAACAACCACACACATGGCAAATTTAGAGTCACCAATCAACCTAATGTACTTGTTTTTTTGACTGTGGAAGAAAATCGTAAAACCCGGAGTAAACCTACGCAAGCAAGGAGAGAACATGCAAACTCAGCACGGAAAGACCCTTTGCCCGGAAATCAAAACCAGGACATTCTTTCTGTGAGTCTACTACGTCACTGTGCCACCCTTTGCAAGTAATACATTATACAAATTAACTAATTATCTATATTAAAATGTAATACATTTCTTTAAATCCATAATGTATTTTTTAAAAATTATATTTAACATTTTAATTGATTGAGATTGTTTTTACTTAAAGGAAATTTAATTAATATAGTCAGATACATTTTCAATGAGTTTGTGCTGTAAATAAATCTTTAAAGCTCACATTCACGCAGCAGTTGTTTCTTGACCTTAGTGTTAAATGACATTGTAAGGTCTTACGCAAGCTGACGCTCCAAATGATGTCAGTTTGAGCATGAGTGCCAGTCTGGTAGGCATCTGGACTTGTGATAATTGTCAAAAATGACAGGCCTTTTCTCATTTAATTGCTGTTCTGAAGAAGTGGTTTTGCCGCAAGAAAAAGCCACTGAAGTTGACAAAATCCGCCAACTATGACCGAACGCTAAGATGTAGCTTGATGTGTATGTGTGAGTGTGTAAAAATGTGTAATCAGGTGTTTTTATTGTTCTTTAAGGCTAAACTCATACCCATACCCAAAACAACTGTATCTTTACTCTTACCAAACATTAAAATTGCCATATGAATAACTTAAAATAGCTGTAGAAACGGAGGATATTTATTTGGCTTTAGTTTTTTTCTGCAACACCCCTACAAAAAAACAACCAAACGTTATTATATGATTTAAAATCTGAATCATTTATGGTCTAAACACATGGCACAAATTTCTAAGCCTTGTTGTATTTTTAAGCTTAAGTGTAGGCAGTGGCGTGTTTGTATTGGATAAATTCTCTGATTACACCAGAAACGAACTCACAGCAATTATTTTTATAAGTAATTATTTACTTATTTTTAAACTATCTACCTCAGAAACAGCATGGTTGTAAATAAACAAATTAATATTTGTCTAATAAACCGCAATTTTACATGCTAATTTGCAGCAGGCGGCAGCTATTCCTGGGTTTGCCTTCAAATAATTAAACAGCGTATTGAATTATTAAAAAGATTCCACATAAAGCTGCAAGTTCTAAGATTAGAATATTTAAAATTAAGCTACTATTATACATTGTGTTCATTTTAGGTATGTGATTAAACGCAACACATTAGAATGTTTTGTCATTGTTGCCATTTCAGCTGTGTCTTTAGTAATCTCATCCCTGTGTGCTCATCAGAGCACTCTGACTCTTTGAAAACCACTTGAGCGGCAAATCAAACAACGCTGATAATTTGTGTAATCTTTCAGCTCACCTAGAGAGGAGAGTAATGTCTCCTTGAGGCAGGATTTTTGCGTAAGCCAGGAATAATGTTCTACCATCTAAAGCCCTGTTTATGCCTGTGTGGTCCGTAGTGACGCTCGCCAAGCTAAAACCTGGGCCTGAAACGGGCACCGCACATTCCGGTTTCTCCTTACACAGTGGCCACGAAAAAGTGGCGCGCCTGCACAGGGACCACCGCGGCTCACCTAGAGCAGCACGGATGCCCCGAGTGTAGCATGGACGCAAGCTAAGAAGAAAACGATCCGTATGTAATATTATGAACTGAATGATGAGGTGTCTGGAATCCAGCATGGCAGTGAAGTCTGAGACTGTGTGTGCGTGGTTGTGTGTCTATATATATTTCCACAGGGCAGAAAAGCACAATAGCACTGCACTGAATGTGATGGATGCTTAATGTACTGCTGGAGCAATATCACTTCACATCACCTTGGAGCCTTAAGAGGCAGTTGTGGCTGAAGCGTTTCCTGTTATAACCTCAGCACATCCTCGACAGCCAGAAAAGAAGAGATTTCTTTTTTTGTGAAATATAATTTCCTTTTTTTATTGTCACAAGTTCCAAAAATATTCGCTATTGAAAAATGAATAAAAGCAGAAAGAAAACGATCTAGCAGTGATTATACAACACATATGGTGTAGCTTGACATTTAGAAGCATTTCACTCGCAGGCTGATGATGATAGACTCGGATGAGACCTGCTGACTTTTACTAAGCTTCAACTAACCTGCTTAGGTTTTGACTAAAATGAGAATGACTAAAGTCAAACTATATAAATAAAACAACTTAATAAAACAAAAATAAAGAAATCAATGTTTATTTTTTAGATAAAAAGTTTCGTTTTAATAATTATTTTTTTGTTTTTAGATAAATAAATATTTCTGTGAATAAAAATATATTTGAAAAATTAACTCTAAAAAATTATATAATATAATAACCCCATCGTTCTGTGGGTGTGTTATGTATATATTTCCTCCATGACAATGTAAAAACAGCAACTAGGTCTGCTTTCCCTACAACAGATCATAAATCCAATCAGGCTGAATAATTAAACACATTCACTACAGGCACTCGGTGTGACCCTGACCCAGGACTAAAAATTCAAGGGACATGAATTACGACAGCACATTTTTCACCTGAGCTGAAGACTGAAAGCGGTTGCCAAAGCTCTAGCCTGCGAGGTGTGTGGGACACCCTGATGAATCACTGCCGCTAATTCCCACTATAGAGAACGCAACAGGAGAAAGACAGACGTGATTTAACTCTGAACCTACAACGCTCTCTGTCACTGCACGTAGGGTCAATTACCAAGCACACACCCACTTATTCTCTCAGCCACACACACACCCACCGCCACATACACACCGCCACACACACGTACACACAGCAAGCACTTTGTTGAGCCGTCTATTTGAAGCCCAGAGAAAGAATCCAGAAAAAAGAAAATACAAATAAATATTAAGTATGTGAGTGATTAAGGAATTTAGAGTCAGAAGTCTGAGCTCTGATTAAAAACAAAGTAATTTCGCTGATTTCATTGACTGTTAATCATCATCAGAGAGGATCAGGATTCTGTAAACTCTAGCAAGGAGAGTGAGAGGACGTGAGAAAAAGAGAGGAAGAAAAAAAATTCTCCATGTGCTCGGTGCTGCAAATGAGATGAAACTCTGTTGAAACGTCGAGAGCCGGCGCTCATTCTTACCCTGTGGATGTGTGGAGGAAACATTGAGCTGCTGACAGGACGAGAGAGGGAAAAAAGAAAAACACAGCAGGAGCAAAAGGAGGACGATAGAGGCTGTCTCACTCTACTTTTGTGCTCTGATGTCACAAAACACATGACCCAGCCTCTCCAGTAACAGCCCACGAGGAGGGGGAAAAAAGTGTGTTTGAAAGCATACACGTTTTTTGGATGGTGAGAATGTTTCATTCCCCTCACAAACAACCACAGAACCACAAGTGCGGTGCGAGCGCTTTGCCCAGGACGAGTGCAGGAGCCACTGGGGCGTAAATGGTTAATCGGCGCGGGTCATCCCCACTCCCAGAGACCCCACAAGTCAGTAAGTACGCTCTAACCACACTCGAATCGGCTTCATTTCGCTCCATTCAATATCTGTGTGCGCTTTACACTCTCTCTCTCTGTCGCTCGCTCACTCTCTCTCTCTCTCACAATTTCTCTCTCACATGTGGCAATACACAAATAGTGTGCCCTGGACTGAGCACTTCATTAATGACATGTAAGGCTTGCAAGCGTCTGTTTTTTTCGTGAGATCTGATATGGTTTATGTCCTTAGTTTAGCACGTCCAGGGTCACGGCGACCTCAAAAGGAGACGTTGTCTGGCGAGGATATAACCAAAGGTGGTGATGGCATCTAACAGTCTTTTCAGCTCGGTCACTCCGTGTCAGCAAAACTTCTTCTGGGGTAAGTGCTGTTCCAAAAACACAAACAAAAACTTTTGCTCATTTTAGTATGCTGTGGTCCAGACATGGGTCATTTGGAAGCCACCTCAGCACACCTACACCAGCTGCAGGTCAATAGGCAGTAGACACACACGTGTGTCTCAGGGCATCATACAGGAGAGCCACATCACTACAGCAAATCTTTTTTCAGTGTTTACATTAAAACACACTAAAAAATGCAGACATGTTTGTAGAAAGTAAATCTATGTTTGTGGAATGATGAAGATGGAATAGAAAATTAAAAAAGTCTAAACAGGGACCCCGTTTCGATTTACAGGCCGCATTAAAACAAGATGTGAAAGAATCGCTTTAGTGACTCTGGGTGCGTGAGTGTGTCCTAGGCGTTGAATCTATTTACAGACACACTCTTTGATTTGACCTGTATGTGTTTTAGTTCTCGGGTTGGAAACATGCACAGGAATGAATTTCTCAGACATGAGTGCAGTCCTGCAAACTTCCATCTTTCTTTAGGAGTTTTGTTTCGACTTAAAACACAAACAGGAAGCTGAATTCAGAAGGAAAAGTCTTTAAATGGAGTTTTTGTTTAAAAAAAAGAGAGAGAGAGAAATGTGCTATAAAAGTTTTGTAGACTGTTTTTTAAGCAATCCAGGCCAGAGAGAGAAAGAGAGAGAGAAAAAGAGAAAGAGAGAGAGAGAGAAAGAGAGCGCTTGGCCGGAGAGAGAGGTGACGGATGAAAAACCACATACAAAATACAAAAGAGATGCAAAGTGTATTTGAATACCACAAGATTTTTAATATACTAATGTACGCAAAATGTGAAGGAGACTAAATAAAGTAATCAATGCGGCAGCCATGACTATAGGACATCAAGAGCGAAAAAAAATTAAGTAACTTTATAATATATAATCAGCAAGCTTTGTAGAAGTTTCTATTAAAGTGCTGTACTTACATTAGTTTCAGCAGGAGACTTCTCATAATTGGGAAATGATCGACTTCTTCAGCAGGAGCACTCGACACTGATCCTGACACTGAGGCACGCAGTGGGGTTGTCATGGCTGACTGCTACACCAGCGCTTTAAACAGACGAGTCACACGGGCTCACGCCAACACCGCTTAATAGATAACTGATCCGATTTTACTTTACGTTTTTTTTATTATGTAAATCAATGTAAAGCACTATGTTTGCTCTTTAATAGATAAAAGATGACAACACCATTATTTAATAGAGCTTTAACACCTCGAAACATCTGCCTGTCCAATTATCATAAGGGTAACTAAACTCAAGGATCAACCGCTGAACCAAACAACGGTATGAAGTGTACCTGGTAGAAGATCTAGGGTCGTAGCAGGCAATCCCTGTTTTAGCTGTACTTCAGGCATGTGGTGTTAACCTCAGGCATTACTAATCAATTACAAGCGTGTTACAGTGCTCACGGGTCCATGTGCTTCTCATTTGCTAATCCCGGTGGTCCTGCAGGCTGCACAGTGAAGGTTAATAGCGTTAATTGGTTAGCACAACTTTGTTTTTGCATTCAGACCGAAAAGCGATATTAAGAAACTCTATCAGTCTGAACCAGCAGTAATGCCAGTGGGGGTTAAAAGTTCATAAAACCGAACATTTTAAAGTCTGAGTCAGAACTGCACAATATATAGTTCCAGCATCAACACTGTAATGTGTGTATCAGCAACAGTCACATTGCAGGATGTGTAATGTCAAGTCAGGGTTATAGTTTGACTGCACCCCAGTTCAGAACATGTGATTTATGAATTAACTGCAAAGTTTTTTAAAAGACTAAAGGATTAGCATTTGCATAATGTTTCAAGGTATGTTAGTGTAAAGTTTTCAAGCAAGTTTTAAGCATTAAAGAAGAAAAAACAGCAACTTTTGTAGCTTTAACAAAGTTTAATTATAGTTAATCACAAAACAAAACCCCACAAAATATTGCAAGGCATGTTTTCTTCAAGTATCAAACTGCTCTAGTCTGAGATTTGAACATTTGGTTTTTATTTGTTGTTGTATTTATTTATGTATTTTGTGTTGATTTAAAATGTATTTCTATCAAGACAAACAGCTTACAGCTTGACTACCGGGTTGAAGTAGTGACTAATTAAGGGTCTTTAACAAGCTATTATTTGTAAGCGGCTTCCATCTGCTCGCTGACGTTTTAGCCTAAACCTCAATCATACGTGTCCAGCGCTGTGTGTATTTACTCAGCAGCACTATGAATCAACAAAGTTAATTTAACATAGCCAGAAAAAAATACCTCATCGTGTACCATTTACTTTACAGATAACGGTAACTCAGTAAAATTCCTAAATATTTTCACTGACTGTAAGGAGAACTTACAAAAATTAAAGCACGTCTCCCAGCAGGCAGGTTTTTCCAAACTAAGAGAGCTGATGAGGTGTATTCATCGACACACGTCCAAATCATTTCAAAAAAGGTTGAAAGCATGCATGGCATAAAGAAAGGGGAAAAAAGCAAACCACATGGTAAACAGAAAGGCCATAAGAAAAAATTAGCAAAGCTCTTCAAAGGGCTGAAGAGTAATTTGATATGGCCACTGCTGGATAAGGAAACTTTTTTAGTCTGATACAGCCAAAGGACATCAAAGTGCAATGTGTCTCATAAGTCAGGAAGAAGATGCAGAAAGATGAATCATCTTATCAGAACTAAACATGCTGTTTAAAAAGATACATACATGGACACAATACACAACAGTGACACATTCAGCATATAATAAAAAAAAATATGCCCTGTTATAGCCATCAATCCCATGACAAGCATTTTGTAAGATAACAGTGAAGCAGATTAATACTGATTCCATTCATCTTCTTCACATATTTACACCTCATTACCTTTAAAAAATTACCCCAACACTTAACACGCACTACAAAAAGTCGCTTCTCATCCATGATGTGAGGAAATTTAAAATAATGTCATAGTGAGTGCTAAACATTCTTGGTGTGAAAAGCAAGCTGATGAGTGCGTCTGTCGTCTTTCGCCACATGACAAAGGGAGGCATTGAGGTCTTCTGCAAAAAGCTTTTGAGAAAATAATCCAACACTTAACCATAGACTCTGGTTCTGCCAAGCACAACATTAAAGCTGGGAAACAATAAATACTCCCATAACATAAAAAAACAAAACAAAACTCTTCTATTACATAGAAAACCATCAACAAACCATCAGAGCACCCACTAAGCAGCCACAGCCCTAGCGTTTACTTACAAGGATGCACCGCTGTGCAAGACGTGTGTGGACACCGAGACTATGTCGGTAGATGAGCTACCAACAGAATGTTGATAAAAAAACTTTGTTTAAAAAAAAAAAAAGAAAGAAATGGGTTAGGCAAATTCTTCCATTAACTAATTGCTCTGTAGGCCGCATGGCACGGAAGCCATCTGGTAAAGGCATCACAGAGACATTGAGGCAAAGCTGTAGTGCGACGAGCAGCGAGACATGATTCATTTCTTCATTCATTCATTCAGGAAAAAAAAAACAAAAAAAAGTTTTCATTCACAATATTAGGAGGTTATTTTCCATCTGGCCAGACAACAGTCTCGTGATGTGAAATTACATATTACATTGTTTTTAACTTCTTTAGTGAGCAAATGGTCTAAAACCACTGAGTAGGGTTTGATTTGAGACGTCAGGAGTCTTGAGTAAATCACTTCATCTCACATTTCTTTTCAAGAAACTATGTGGAAGGAGGAAAGGATACAGCTAAAGAAATGTATACTGCATAAACAGGAAAATTGGAAGCCTAACATGCGTTCTGAATGCTACCTTGGGTACGGCTTCAATTACCGGGACCATTCGAGTGTGGAGAGGCTTCGGGGCAGGTTTAGAGAGGAAAATATTTAATGTTCAGATAAGTGGACTTTGACTCCGGATGGCTGTTTTGACTCTACCATGATGAAGCGAGTCCAGGACTAAAGAGGCTCCACACTTAACAAGGCTCTACCTGTTTAACCCAAGAGCGGCCACCGCCAGAGCCAGAGTGTTCTATTGATTTAACCTTTGCTGGAATGCCAGCTTTTCTTTGACTGGGGCTTTACTTTAAGAAATTTATAATATGATATACACAAGGGATAAAACAAAAAAACAGGGTGTAGAAAAGGGGGGCATCAATCAGTCTCGTGAAGGAGGGGAATCGAGGACAGGACAGGACAGGACAGAACAGAACACGATGGATAGAAGAAAAGAAAAGGGGAAGGGGTGGCCCAGCGGTTAAGGTGTTGGACTGATACCAGAAAGACCGGGGTTCGATTCCAAGCACCACC
>JAOTQW010000002.1:9289064-9299904 GCA_026260075.1 Sisor rabdophorus | reverse complement strand
GATAGATAGATAGATAGATAGATAGATAGATAGATAGATAGATAGATAGATAAAGTATAATTGAAAAAAATACTTTATGAATGATGAAGCTGGAGATAAAGTGCCCGAAAACCAGTGTGTGTGCGTGTGTGTGTGTGTGTATTAAGTATTAACCATTAAGTATTATCTCCAGCTGTTGACAACAATGCTGTTTTTCTGATACAGACGGCTGTTGACTCATCCTGTGACAGCATTCACGAGGCTGCTATAGTTACCGTTTCGTTGTCTGCTTTGTTTACTGTAAGGCCAAACACCTCGTTAAAAAGAAAATAAAAGTCCTTCAGTGATCTCGGCGGAATCTGTGAAGAAATGTGAGCTTGAAATCACTGAAATGTAAAATTGATCAATCAATCAGCAAGGCTGATGCGGTGCACTCAAACGATCCTCGGTGGCTTTAAATATGTATAAGATATCCAAAGGCAAGTTGTTGTTGTTGTTGTTGTTTTCCCCAGCAAAAATACAGAGAAGTCTTTAAGTTTACTTAGAGAAAGCAATTTTGAAGAAAACAATGTGGGTGGGGGGTGTGTGAAAAAACCTCAACGCCTGAGCTGCTTTTATAAAACTTCACTGTTTAAGCTGTCGTTTTGCTGACAGACAACTCGTCTAACTTTCTCCTCTGTTGCTAAATTTTAACAATGCTACCTATTTATAAACATTATTCACAAAAAATAAGATATAAAGACTGCAACAAATTTAGAAGAGTGCGAGTGTTCACAGACTCGAGAGAGAGCACAATATGAATGTTGTAGTATCATTTTGGTTTTACTCTAACATTCATGCGCCAGACTTAAACATTGCCATGAATTATTTCTGTCAATATACAAAAACAACCTTGGTAAACCTCTGTCTGTCTAACAGCAGCTTTATTATTTGTAAGTCATGTAATGAATCATTAATATCCCAAAACCAGCATATCTGCAACAAAATTAAAAAAAGAAAACTTTTGGGACTCGTTTATAAAAATGTACATGTAGGGGCAATTCACATATGTGACTACGTGCTTAATTTTTTCATTATTTCACAGACTTGTCTGTGACGAATCGAGATATTTTCTGTACTGCAAGTCATGTTACAAAACCCAATCAGCTTTCTCATCTTTTCCATCATGCTAAACCGCATTAGGAAAAAGGAGGAGCAAATAAGCATTGTTTGGTTTCTTTTTTCGTAAATTAATTTTGTAGAAAAGAAAAGATACAGCGGAGGAGGAAGTGCTAACATTTCTTTGTAATGGAGAGAGCATAATCTCTGAACGCTTTGAAAGAAGAAGAAAAGATGAAGTAGTCTTTGGCTTGTAATCATATGGAAGCCACTTCGGGTGTTGTATAGAACCAAATCTGTGCTTCAGTGGTTCTTTGGGATTTCTGAGGAGCTATATTGCACCACTGTCATATACAGGACTTTTTAAGCCCATTTATGAGCCATAGAACTCCTGTTGGAGCTGTATAGCGCCTTTTTTGTTAAATGCAATAAGGTACATCTTATACGTTCTCTAGTGCATCATTTGACAAAAAGGGCTGTAGAGCACCTTCATGGTGCTATGGTAAAATATGGTGCTACATAAAACCAAAAGTGTCCGAATCTACACAGGCTTTCTAAAAGTGTGGAGGTTATTATAGGAGTAGGAATGAGCTTAATTAAACCCACATAGATCTGTTGTTCGTTGTTCCAATATTTTTTCTATAGTCTGTGTGTATATGCATGTGTAAATTTGTATACCGATATGTTGTATACATAGAATGGTATTTACACAGTATTGTCTTAACGTTTGGCATATTTTTATAGAAATCAAAGTGGTGTCACTGTATTTCACAGCTGAAACTTGGAAGTAAACAAATAATAGTGATGAGAGCCTCTATTCAGTGCCCAAATTATAGCCTGGTTAAGCAGAGACTGCTTGTGTGCCAACTCATTATTGCTGCGTACTTCCAAAGGGACTCGTCTCCATCCTGGTTTAGGAAAAACATTTGAGGGGCCTTGGAAGTAAAGACGGCTTTATGAGTGCAGAAGCCCAGGAGACAGTGTATGGAATTAAGCATATGCCCACAGGGTGCCAAAACTTTAAGTGATGGTGTGGGAGGCCAACGGCTCACAGCCGGGCTGAAAAATGTACTACTGCTCATTGACACTTCAGAATGACTTTTTAATTACTCTCATGGGCTGCCTGATTAGAACCTAATTATGATAAAGAACATGTCCTGAATAATAAATACTACAGTAAGAAGTCTGGAATTTGAACATTTTAATGTTTAATTTTTTTTATCCTGCTACACATGAAACATGAAGTTTAGATCAGATTAAATCTCTTTATCGTCCACTCGTGGAAATTTATTTTCATCCTTACAAACACATCACATATACACTTAACTTCACAGTACAAATCACAAGACATACAAGAACGTCTTGCACTACGGATTACCGACACATGAGACATCAATAAATGTGTTAAGACTAAGCTAATAACACTAATAACACCTTACTGAAGAAAGAAAAATTTGCTTTAATCGTGTGCATGTGGTGTTTGGACATCAGTGGATACAGTATGTCCCACAGATGGAGGGGAGGGGGGTTGTACGCATGTGTGTGTGCTCAGGAACTCTGGCCTCATTTGACACAGTCTTTCTAAACAGCCCTTGGGTGTAGTGACAGCTGCGCTCTGCTCACAGCCACTAGTCACAGACAGACAAGCAGAAACACTTTCATACTTTATCAAACAGAAGAAAACTAATATAGGGTAAATATAGAGGGTTATTAAAAATGTTTTTATTAGATAATCATTAATTATGTAATGGGCAGTGATGTATAAAGTACCCAAAAGTATCACCTGAGTAAAAGTAGTAGTTATAATAGCAGAAAAATATTTTAAAAGTAATTTAAGGTTTTAGTTGTTGAAAGTATGTGATATTTACTTTACTCAAGTATTAAAATATTTTTAATATTAAGCATACTCGAGTTTTGGGTATGAAACATTTATATTCACGTTTTAGCAAAAAAGTGCTCACCTTTTACTGTTTCATTTTCTTTTCTTGAAAATGAAAAACTGCTTCAATTTAGTACAGAGAGAATCTGCTGTTCATCTAAATATTTTTTTCATAACTAAAACATTTAAATGACTCAATTATATTGTTGAATTTCAAAAATCTCTGTTTACACAAACACGTAAAAGTGACAAAACTTTATCGACTGAAAGATACAGAGCCAGGAAGCAGTTATATGTTAAACGAATGCTCGACTCGGGTTTGCAAACTCAGGAGATGAACTGATCATTTATGTTTCTGTTGAGTACTTCAAAGAATTCCTCAAAGAACACCTCTGTAATACTAATGCAATTAATATTTTGGAAAAAGTATTATAATAACTGATAAAGCTTCCCTGGACAACCAGGCACCTTTTTTTTCAATTTAACTGGAGAAACAGGACTCTTAACTACAGGAATACAAGTTGCCATGCTACCATTTCAGCACCTACTTTCTCTGTATAGTTCAGTTACCACAGTGTTTATCTAAACGTCCTAGTAGCTTTTTTCAGCTTAAAGCATTTCAGATATGAACAAGCAACAGAACAAGGAAAGAAATGCTAGACAACCTCAAGCCCACAAAAATGCTACTGTGGCCATGGGCAGGGTGTACAAATACCATAGTATTAACACCCTGCCACAAATAAATATAGCAAAATAAATATTTGTCCCAAGTTTGCCGATTGCAAAATTGAGCATAAGATTAAAAAAAGACTGCTTGCAGGTTTATTTTTAGTTGAGCCGTATTGTCGTAAAACAAAAATATGCCCACAAAATTGCTGATGTGCAAAAAGATGTGTCTGTCAGCCACAAAAATGTAATTTTTACTATTTTATATAACTGGCACAGCAAATACTGTGCATATATCAAGCTTTTTTGTGAAAAAGGCTCTCAGATTGGGGAAAGGGTAATGATATGCTGCCACTCTTTACTGGCTGAGGGACAAGTGACCATCGGAGCCAATTCCAGCTTTTTCTGGGACGGGTTAAATGCTGTGTACATTCAGGCAAAAATAGGTAATTAAAAATAATTATTTAATTACTTTTAATTAATGAGTATATAAATATAATTAAATAATGTGTAATAAAGAAGTAATTATAAATGAAACCTTTTAAATTTACTCCTTACGATTGTTGAGTAAAGGAAAAAGAGACAGTAATCATGCAGTTATAGGAAAATAATTAGAGACACGGAGTTCATTACATTGAATGAACCTTTATTACTTATTTATTAATTGTCTATTGTTTATTCGTTTCAATTTATTTTAATGTCATTCCATCATAGGTATGAGGAGCCAAATATTGTATATTGATCTTGTAAAGGACTACAGAAAATAGACATGATAATATAAATAAAAGCAGTATCAATACAAATGTCCCCTGATTCTATTAAAATGTAAACAGATAAGTTATAAAGTTAAGTGCATAGTAGCAGCATTGGAGATCTAGGACTAATGCCATTAAGTGCATCATCATTACAATAAATAGTTATTTATTAAAATAGCCCTTTTTACTGATTTCCTTTTATTATTGAATTTAAAGAGTTTAAAAAATAGCTTGTTATACTCGTATATTTTCCTGAGCATCCATGATATCATTTGCATTATTAGACATTATTTAAGCACCTTCAATCGCTACCCGGAACAGACTAATATATGTAAATTTAAAAATAAATATAAAGTTTTGTGTCTTAAAAAAATTTGCAACAATGTTTTTGCAACTTTACTTCTGACTGTTAAAAAGACACTCATGACTCCTTTAATTCGATTACTGTGAATCGGTTACTATAGAAAACATCTCTTTCTATCGCATGTGAGCGTTGCACTAAACTGCCACAATTCACTAATCTGCTATTTTATAAAGCTAACAAAGCCATCTATTACTCCAGCCACTGCTTCCTTTATAGTGTTCAATAAATGTATTTATACAGTGCAAGTAATTCAGGAAAAAGTTGTAGGCGAGTCGGATCCACAAACAAAGAAAACGCTGAACACTGGCCATATTCAACTGTCTGTGTTATGCTTAGCACCTTATGCGTGTAGTATGGAATTTTCCGGTCCAAAGTAAGCACTTTTTAGTGGGGATCAGAGTATTAAATGTCAGGATGATTAGGAGTGGACGGAAGGGCAAGTTTCTGAATCATTTTTGAACGGGAGAGTCTGACACCAGTGGCTGCTTGGTTTGATAGCAGGCAGGGGAGCAGACTCAGAGACAAAACAGCAGAGTTTTTTCATACATGAGTGACAAAAGTGATCCCTGGCACAGTTTCTAAGAAAACACACCTCGACTCTGAGCTTCTTTAGCTTTGGGAGTCAAATTATCAATACGCACCATTGCCTAACTGGGTATTAATGGTGCTACTTTTACCTCTTTGACTCAGAAAATCAAGGCAAATGTGCAATGTATTCCACCTACTGCAAGATATTGTCTTATCTATATTTTATCTTGTAGTGTAGTGTATTTTCCTAAAAATGCCTGAGTGTAGTCAGTCTCTAGACCTAATAAAACAGGATTCTTAGACTGTCCACACACTGCTGACATACTGATAAAAACATCCCAAAAAATGGTAACAGACAGAAATGCTCCAGAGTCTCGGTTAAATGGCGGGGACAGTAGCCTTGGTTTTCTTTGTAAAAGCCATGCTACAGTTCCATTTTTTCTCACATGAACCACATCACTTCCTGCCATTTATAAGTACAAGTGATCTCAATTAAGGACCTCCATGAAGGCAGGAGGCGGCAGACAGTCATGGCAAAGAGCGCCAGAGGAAAGCGTCTTTACATTTTCCTCCCTCGGTGCTCCAGACACTGTTGAGGAGAAAAGGAGGGGGGAAAAAACATATGCTCCAAAAACGTGCCTGTTTTACAGTCCGCAGACATAAAATGTCAGGATCACGCAGTTTACTAGCGTCACTCTGACTGACTCTGGTTCAGAAAGAAGCGCCAGTGCAGGGTTATTAGTGTGTGGTGGAACAGAAACATGATGAATACAGGAAAGAGAGGGAAATCTGGTCCAGAGGAATACCATTGTAATATGTTAGGTTGGGGAAATTCTACGAGACACAATGAATAAATTTGATTCTTATTTAACTCTGAACTTCCAGAGAATTTTTAGGCAGAATGAAGAAAATTAGTACATTTACGTTTCTGCCATTTGGCAGGCACCCTAAGACATCTAAAGCAACTTACATTTTTCTTGATTACCCAACTGGACAGTTAAGGATATTGTTCAGGCGCCCAGCAGTGTCAGATTAATGGTGCTGGAAATCCAAACGTTCGATTTCCGATCAGCAATCTAACACATTAACCCTTGAGGTACTGTTTCACACTTTGGTTAGGGACAATAAAAATTCCACCGCTTTTTAGATAAACATCTGATTCTATAATATCTGCTTTTTACAAGAGGCTCTGGTATTGTATATATGTGTATACAACTAACTATTCTTATTTAAGAAATTACCTTTAATTCTAACAAACACAATGTTTGGTGCATAATTAAGTTATAATAAAAAGGATGTTATTATAAAAATGACCCTTTTTATGTCACTTGTAACATTCAGAAAATAAATTTAAGGTTAGTCTAAAGCAAATTTGTGCATTACTAGCTACACAATCATATCAAGGCGCATTCGCCTAAAAAATACACTGCTGGACAGTAATATCAAATCCATCCACGTTATGTTTCTGTTTATCTACCATTTCCAGGAACACTAAACGTCTCCCCCAGGTGAGACTCACTGGCAACAGAGCTTAAGAAATAACTGTGGCTTCATCGAAAAGACTGGACTGTAGCAGCCTCTCCTTTTTTTTCCCCAACTTGAAATTGGTATTATTTGAAGACCAGCCTCACATGACATTTAAGTTTGATGCGAATTCCTTAACAGACAGAATTAATGGACCGGTTCAGTATCTGGCATTCTCAAAACTGACATATAAATCGGTTAGCGTTAAATAATATCCGAAAAACGTCAAAATGAATTTTATAATAAAAGATGGTGAGTCACAGCTTATTCGGTTCAAAGAATCAGTGCTTTTGTGTGCATATTTTCGATTAAGGTAGTGATGAACGTAACATTTGAGGCTAATTGGTTTCCTGATGGTGCAGAAAGCTTGGACGCGTTGGACAACGTTGAGGTTTGGTAAATAGACTGAAACTCACATCTGACACAGCTTCGTAGCCTGGTGGCTTTTAAACTAGCAATCATCATAATGTTAAATGATATTGATCTACACATGACAAAGAGCGCACTAAAGGATGCGTAATGTCTGTCTGTGTGTGTGCGTGTGTGTGTTTGAAGAGAGGAAGCTGCTGATAAGTTTATGCCTTGCCGAGCAGGGCTAGCTAAGTTTGTAAGATTTAAGAACTGTAGATTGAGAAGTTCCTCAGCAGACGGGTGAACGGGAGTGTGAAAAAGGAAAGCTGGGGTAAAAAACCTCTCATCTACTCACATCATGCTCTGCAGCTCTGGGATGAAACTGATGGCTTTTCCGGATCCTCTCACTGCTGTTGAGGTGCTGCTGACTGCCATGGGGCTTGCAGCACTGTTGCTCATCTGTTACACACACACAAAAACACAGGGCTCATTTGACCGTGTGCTCCATCAAAGCCTGAGGCAATTATGAACCCACTTCACAAAGAAAACGTTTCCTGACGATCAGACAGGACGGAGGGAAAAACACTCCACATGAGACAGAACCTGGAACTTTACAGAGTACATTCTGACATGCGCACATGATATTGACTTTTGAAAGGGTCCGAATAGAAGACATGTCATGGTAAGCGGCACACAGACAACCAGTGCTTATTCTTAACGCACCCTAATTAAATTACATTACATCATTTTTATCATTAAGATATTATCGCATACATAGAAAAAGCTATTTATACAAATAATCCCCTATCTCTTTGTGTATAAAATCCTTGTTTAGTGCAAATTCAGTACAGAGACACGCAACACATTTTTCTAACAACCAAGACAACATTTTCATCTGGTTCTGCTTAACGATGCTCCAATAAATTTTTTTCCAGAGTCAATACCCATTAAAAATACCAAAAAATAAGTAACCACAGAACCAAAAAAAAAACCCTAAGGATTGCAAAATAAGACTTCTGAGAGAATTTTTTTGGGGTGTGCATGTTTTGAGCAGAATAGGTGAGAAATTCAGTACATTTACATTTCTGCGATTCTTACATTGATCTTTTACCAACTGTGCATTTGTTAGATGCTGCTGAAAATCAAACTTTTGATCTTCTGATTAGGAGTCTACTACATTAACGTTAAAGTTACTGCTTGCGTTACTATTAAATCAGGTTTGAGAAGCTCAACAATCAACTTTGAAGCACTTTTGTATGTCGCTCTGAATAAGAGCGTCTGCTAAATGCTGTAAATGTAATGTAAATGCTTCACACTTTGGGTTAGGACAATCCTAACGCTTAGGTTATATGATTATATATATCTGCTTTTTACAAGAAGCTCTGGTGTAGTACATGTGTGTACACCAAGTTCTTTATATAACATGTAATACTAACTGACAAAATATTCAGTGCCAAATGAAATTACAATAAACAAAAAGCTAGTCGAAAAATAAATGATTTTCCAAAAATACATTTACGTTTAGTACTAAAAACTAATTGAGATCACTGGTACCAAATTAATTTTAATAGCTGTAACTGCGGCAACCTCTGGACTGTAAAGGTTGTGATGTAAAAAAAAAATTGTTAATTTGTATATAGCTGCAGTCTAAAAATAATAGCAATAACAATAAAAGACATGATCTTGAAGCTGAAAAACTAGTCAATGTTGAAAAATGCCATAAAAGATAGTTTTAATGCGAGCACACATTGTTACAGCTTCCACCTGTGAAAGTTCATGATTTATATGATGTCATGGGTTCATAAATATTATATAATTTTAAATGTATTTAATATTGAATTAGTTTTAAATTGGTTATGAATTGTGTTATCAGTGCATCAGGAATGCATGTCTCTACATCCCAAGACTCGCCTCTGCAAAAGCAAAAGATAATTAAAAATTAATTAATTAATTAATCATTATGTTGTTCTGCACAGAAGATAACATTCATCACACAGCTATTCACACATTTTGCAGTTAGGCTCTGTCAAATATCCTCCCCTGCTAAATAAAACAAATTAACAGGATGCTGATATTTACGTGGAAATGGACCTTGTAAAATTTAAATGTTCCATTGTTGAGTGTGGAAACATTTACATTGGAAAGCATAGCCCAGGTGAGTTTTGATGACCCACCAGATTTATTTGAACAAAATCACCTGATGCACAGCTGCCGGCTCGACTGAGTTCAAAACCACAGCCTTCCTTTTGCCAGCCAAGTCATCAGACTAGCAAATCGCACAGGTGGATTGCCTTTTTTCCTCCCTGAACAGATGACAACAAAGCCAGGGGATTAAATAAAAAAATAAAAAAAGATTGCTCTATTGTTAAGAACAATTCCCCGTCTAAATAGATGCTGTCCGCCCCCTCCGTACATCAAAGCAGGAAACACACAACCAGGGCAAACAGAAAACTGCTAGTTTAGTTTACACTCGCAGCGTTTTGAGGCGTCCCGAGAGGAGAGCAGAAGCACAGACAGCAGTAACTTCCCCAATAAATACATCCAAGCATAAAATTTCTAATCCTTCTGTTTTCGCCCCCTCTGTTCGATAAAAGCTAGAGCCTATTGCTTTGACTTGTGAAGGCAGATGGTCGCCATACTCAGCAAAATAAACTCAGATGTGGCAAATAAACCGAGATTGCTTCAACATGCTTAAGTCTGAATGAGTGCCTCGCCTTCGAAAGAAGAACAGGGGAGCAGAGTCTATTTATTGCATTTCCCTCTCTATAATTAACTAAACCTTCATACAGCTTCGCCTTCAATATCTCTTTTTCAACAGACGCCTAGTTCATTCACTAATTTAATCTCCGCATGCAATCTACTGTTTTAAAGTGTTTAGAATGACTAGGAAAAATACATTGTACAAAATGTATACATTTTTTAAAAGGCTACAGTGTCAGACGAGTTAATCTAAAAAAGATTTTATGGTCGTAGTGTGTCAATTAAATTCCACATTACATAAATTTAACCGGATAAAATGTTCAAAATAAGCAAGATTCTCATCAATCATATTTAGGGGAAAAAACATTTAATAGAGAACAAAACCACCAATCAGACTGAAAGACTTACTATTTAAACAATCAATTAAATCTATCCAAAATGTTAAAGGGAATAATTGAAAAAGAGGTAGAAAAGAATCATCTCAATTTAGCCATCACAAAATATATAGTTGACATTATAAAATATTACAGAGGGAGTAAGAAACAACTTTAAGAACTGCTGAATAGGGAGAAGTAATTTAAGACTGTGCTGTTTTGAGGTTATAATAAGGAGGCAAAAAATATATTTTTGATTTACTGCTGTTCAAAGTTTTATTTCACTCCCACATCCTAGACCCAGCACCATACACGTCCCAGTGCCACGGCCTCCACCTCCGTGTGTTTGCATAAGAAAGTGAAATCATGCAAAATCTATTCCCCTTCATCCAAAAGTGTGGAGCAAAGTCTCTTGGAGGTCTATTCAAATGAGAACGTGGTGGGATGAGGCTCTGGTTAAACGAGCGAGCATAGTAAAATCGCAGTCTGCACACACACACACACCCCCCACCACCACCACCACCACCACACTGAAGTGTGGCGCCTCATCTGCTGCCTGCCTGCCCAGTATATATATATATATATATATATATATATATATATATACACACACACACACACA
>JAOTQW010000002.1:9272650-9287650 GCA_026260075.1 Sisor rabdophorus | reverse complement strand
AGCGCCACCTGCAGACTACAGATAGAGTCTTCAAACCGCGCGCTGCCAACCATGACTCAAAAAAAAAAAAAGAAAGAAAACAGTATGGTAATCATTTCAGAGAGTTTTACACTATATTTAATGTTTGACAGTAAATTATCCTTAAATTATTGCAATAATAAATAAAAAGCTAATTGATAAAATAGTATGAAAAAACTAATAATATGTGAGTCGCGAGAGAGAAAAAAAAGAAAGTTCTATGAAATAATTATTATATTTTTAAAATTATAATTTGTTGTACTAGTAGTATTCAATAATAATAACGTTTTATATCTGTATCCTGTAAACTATAAACCTTAATTATGATTTCTAATATTTAGATTAATATATTACTAAACAAATACACATACATTTGGTCACAGATTAACATTACTAGTCTAAAACCTGTTGTCGACTTTTAAACTTAACTCGAATTATAGTATTTCTTTTTATTCTACGGAGCGTTTTATTCTCTATAACAGCATATCAATAAGTGTTTTTGAATCAAATTGTTGAATTGCTTTTTGGAAGATTGTGGGTTCGATGCCCATCACCACCGGTCTGTAACTGCTGGGCCCTTGATCAAGACCCTTCACAGTTTAAGCTCGAGAGGTTCTGTTTTATTTGAATAAGATCAACGTTCGAGTCTAATCAGGAAAAAAGCAGCTCTTATCTTCGTTTGGATGCGTTGGTTTAGATTCGGACCCGCATATCTGATTCTCTACAGTATCAGTCATTCAGTGGAGCTGCGCGCTTAAGTGATTTATTCATTCGGTTTGTTTGGACTGAGGAAAAATGTCCGGTCCTGTACACCACGTGCTCGAGGCTCATCAGCATAATAATCATCCCGCGTGGGCACATATATAGACCACAAAAAGCAGAGCTCGCCAAAGCGCCTGCCTCCAAACACAAACCGCACAACCAGACCAAAAAAAACTGCGGCTTCTTCTATCAACTGCATCTCCGACCGCAACTTTCCGAGTCCCGCTTTTTTTTAACTGCAAGCGAGTGTAGGAGAAAAGCGAATATTTTACAGCATATATGAATCCAAGGTTTTTCCACGCAACCGGTCGAGTTTTGTGTCTCCCGCTTTGACGCGCGATCCGTTCTTAAACCCCCCAAAAAGCAACACTGACCTTATTCTACTTTCTTCCAAAAGAGACGGGATGTGCGAGGAATCGCTGTTCTCTCGGACTTTTTGGTAAACTTCACACCGCGGACAAAAAACTAAGCTCAAAAAAGGACAGAAAGATGCATTAAGATATTCGAAGATACAAAAAAACCCAAAACTGACTTTTACGTGGAGAGCGTGATTTCGGGTGCACCTCCGAGAGCGCGCGCGCTTGTTTCCGAGCGACCCGCGCGTGCGAAACTGACAGTACGCTGGCTCGCCACTATGACATACTGAAGAACTGTTAACGCGTGTCCAGAGCGCGAGCGCGCCGAGCAGCTTGAAAAGAAAGACTAAAGAAAAACACACGCAGACTGATCCAAAGCCGGCTCACGGTTTGATTTGTGTGTTTGTCCGTGTGTGTGTTTCTGTGTAATGCGCATTCCGATAGATCCGAGCAGTAGCAGGAGGTTCAGCCCGCCGTCCAACGGTGTGCAGGCTCTGCCCGGGAAAGCAGCAGATGCGAGCGCGGCGGGAGCGACGCAGCACGAAGCGAACACGGCGGCGGCGGTGCCGAGGCTGCGTGCGCACGACAACCGCACCATGGTGGAGATAATCGCCGACCACCCTGCCGAGCTCGTGCGCACAGACAGCCCAAACTTCCTCTGCTCCGTACTGCCGTCTCACTGGAGGTGTAACAAAACTCTGCCGGTCGCCTTTAAGGTGAGTCCTGAGAACCCGGGTCCGAATTTAGATACTTTTAGATCACTATGAGTGCTCCAACGTGTCGAAAACTTGCTGCACCAGGGAGTGTTTTTAAAAAGGGTAGAGTGATGGGAAGTGAAGCAAGAATCTCACTACTGATCTACGTTTCCTGCACACTCGGGCAGTGTAAACTTCAACCCATCGCCGCGTTTACACATCCGACTTATTGTTATTTTTAACTCATTAAGAAATAAAACTGCTTGCAAAAGATGTAAAGAACAAAAAGAGGGCAAAAAGAATGGACGCATGTGGGTTTGATTTGCTTTAGTCTGTACGGGATATTTGGGCTTAAATGCGGAGTGTATTAGTTGGGGTTTCTTTCCGCGCTGCGTTGATACTTTTACGACTTACAATGTTGTACAATCCATTATTTTAATCGAACACAATGAAATCAGATAAACTGAATTTAAAATGAAAAGCTTTTAATTCGGTATTAAGCCATGCGGTTTTTTGTTATTTATGTTTTTTTATTACCTTATTTCTTTTTAAAACTTCCAGGCCACATGCAGATGATGTGATTTCACTGTATTTGACAGCCTAATAAAAAACTGACTAAAAAGATTTTACACAAGGGACAACCTACCCACATTTTAAAGAATAAGTACATTTCAACACAGTTTTATTAGTTTAGTTTATTTAAAATATATTTTTAGATAGCTTTAAAGTCAGATCACAGACCTTTACAGCATATTTTGTTTATTATAGGTTACATTCAGTAAATAGTTTTTTTTTGTAAATAGTTTTTATCTGTGTGTTCTTACAGATTACCTCATGAGAATTGAATACTGAAAATAATAATTAAAAAAAATAACAACAAAAACAAGAATTCAACAAGGGTCTGTAGTGACAGTGTTGTTTGTTATTGGTCCAGGTGGTTGCACTGGGGGATGTTCCTGACGGAACGGTGGTAACAGTGATGGCCGGAAACGATGAGAACTATTCGGCAGAGCTGCGGAATGCCTCAGCCGTAATGAAGAATCAAGTGGCACGTTTTAATGACCTGAGGTTTGTCGGGAGGAGTGGGCGAGGTCAGTATCTTCCTTGAAATTTCAGTATAAACATAACCACAAGAAAATTTTTTTGTTGCTCATGTGAATTACATGATGCGGCAAACCACACGCAGCAGCTCCTGTTTACAAGGCAAGAAACAGAGCGTTGTAGTGAAACCTCTGCATGTGGTAGATTATCCAGTGAGATACTAAACCACACTTTAACCATGGATGCCCTGCACAGTTTTACAAACAGTTCATGACTGGAATTCAGGAATTGTGTGATTTTCCACATGAAACCTTGCGTCTACGATTGATCACCCGAGTCTTTTGAAGTTGTGTCATTTCTGAAGTTGGAGGCACACATAAACATGCTACCGAGAGATCGCTTCATGACATGTCACGGAATGTAATTCGAGTACTTCCTTGACTGAAGGATGAAAAAAAGCAAGCAGAGGGTGTGTTTAAACATTTCTGCCTTTGAAGTTCAATCTTGTGATTTTCATTATAATTATTTATAAATGATTATACATCGCAAGCATACGTATTTATTCACTTTACGTTGAGGTAATGCGAGTTACAGACAGACAGCTGCTGCGTATAAACTATAGATGAAGATGAATACTCCTTTTGATATGGGAGTAATTACTTAGGAAAAAAAACAACCCTTGTGATCCTTTGGAAAGACCCTTGTTCAGAAAGCAGGCCTTTGAAGACGACAGTACAGGCAGATGGATCAGAGGAGAACGCAGTCTGATGCTGGAGGCAGGCAAGTCTCCCAGAGTATAGTCTAGACTTGTTTTTTTAATCTTTACAGCCCCTTAGAGTTATACACTCTCAGGTGTTCAGTTAAGAAGCTCTAAAGGAGCCTAATTTTAAAGCCTTCCAGACCGAAATGTCTTCATAAATGTCCAATTAAAGGTGCCATGAAATCCAAACTGTGAAGTAATAATTCAGTCTTATTATTATTACTTAAAATACTCTCTCTATGCCAGTCATTTACAAAAAAATAATGAAATAAACAGTGTTTGCTTTAACAGACATCTGACTTCCTTCCAACCGCTGACCTAAGCACTTTTTAGGTAACACACATCCCTTCACACACGTGTGTGTGTTTGGACATGCGAAACAGAGAGCGCATGTTATCTCCTTGCAGCTGTCACAGAGAAGAGGGTTCTGGACCCGCACTGAAACCTACACCTAAGTAGGCTTGGGTTACTCCTATCTCTGATACGAGATCTGCAGGCGGAAGTCACAAGGGAAGAGTACAGATCATAAGGAAATTGAATAAGGGGAAACAATCCTGCCTGCAACAGATCAGAAGTCGATACGAGCAACCAAAATCAACAAGGCGGAAAAGTGAAAAATAAAATAAAATAAATTAACGATTTAGCATTTTACACTTTTTATAAGCTGTCATGCGATTTAAGAAGATTGTTTATAACAGGATTTGCAAAGTCTGCAGAATGCAAATAAATCAATCAGGCCTTATAACCCTTAAACAGAATTGACAATAAAGTCAGAAAATTGTTTGTTATTCGGGAGACTATTGTGAACTCAGAAACCTGAGCAACGGGAGAGGGTGAGGTTTAGGGGTATTTTTAGTTGGTGGTGTGGAGTTGTTGGATGCAGGGGAGAGACGGGCGTTGGTCCCGTGGCTGGGCATAGCGCTAGCCTGCGGTGTGGCTTCAGGATCTGGTTACTGGGAAGGGCTGAGTTGGGTTTGATTGTTGGACACAAACTTGCATTTTGGGGGCTTAGGGGCAGAATTCCTGAGGGAGAAAGAATAAGAACACACAGCAGGAGATGCGTTTTACAGTTATAGCCTTAGTAAAGTACTTTAAGTCAGAGCTTATGTACAATGGATGTGACGGGCTTCTGAAATAGTTTTTTTGATGATTGCAGAGGCTCCATGACTGCCAAGGCGACAATGAAAGCTTAGTATTCCTATTTTATGTTTCATTTGGTTATATAAAAAAGTTTCAAAAACAATAAAAAAATGCACATGTACACACAAAAGTCAACTTGACAAATTTTGGAACCCGCAACACATCCCGATAAACATGCAAAGCGGCGTAGAGCTAGCTGCTTGACTGAGTCACTTATTTTCCACCCACCTCTTCCTGTCTCAGCAGCAGATTGCAGCTCAGTCAGAATGTGTCATGCCTGACTTCACAGCATACCTCACAGATTACTCTCGTTGCTGAGTTTGTTACTTTTGAAGCCACTTCGCACTTCCTGTGTTGTGCTCACAGAGCGACATCTATTAATATTTCTGCATGACAACATCCAGCCGGATCACAGCAAGCCAGATTAAAGTAAAAGGCAGTCTATGGGTTCAGTAATTAAATTCACATGATTGATAATTGCATGAGAACCCTAAGTTAAGAATCGCCTGGTTTAATGCAAGTCTGTACTGCTTAAACAATCTTCCCAAAGTGAAAGGTCATGTAAGGACAGATGGGGCACTAAGAGGCTTTACATCTAAAGCATTTAGCACAGTTTTATAGCGTCAGTCTGATGGGAAGGAAGAATGACTCCATGCTGCGTAGAAAGTTATAAAATAAAAAAACGACCTCATTGTTATACTCTGAAATAAAGTCATATCAGACTAACACACTGCAAGTGCTATCTGCCAAAAAAAAGCTGATACAGCAGACCCAAAATGGGCATTTCGCTCCCTTTTTTTTCTCTTTTGACATTGCTGCCTATTGTTTCCTCAGCGCTTCAAACGTTATGTTCTGTCACGGCAGTTAAAATCCCACAATCACCGTCATCACCAGCAGCAAAGAAAATGCAAATGGCTGGGATGCAGTGAATGTGGCACATTGTGCTGGGTACTAACGGGCTATGAACCTTTTTGTTTCTTGCAGGGAAGAGCTTCACTTTGACAATCACAGTATTCACGAACCCTCCTCAAGTGGCCACTTACCACCGAGCCATAAAGGTCACAGTGGACGGACCACGAGAACCAAGGAGTGAGTAACCCCCATATATCAACCGTCATGTGATAACGATTAAAAAACGCACAAAGAGGTGCATGCATGCGTATAAAAAAACACTCAGAGAGATGAATGGTGCGGTTCGACAACGTGTCGCCCCAGCTGGCACTTTGCCCCTTTTCTCAGCCCAGAGGTGGGAAGAAGGACTAGAGTCTGTGGGCTGGCTGGAGAAAGATGATGGATGAATGGATGCATGGATCGTGTTAGGGCACTGTTTTAAAAAATGGATCCAGCATGCCTGAAAGCACAAAGGCAGCCTTTGAGCAGCAACAGGCATGCTAAGTGAGAGGCAAACACAAACACGTGCTGTGGAGCCGTTCGCCTTACGCAAATGTTTACTGTATCTGCCTCTTGTCTCCGTCCTTCAATGTGTAGTGCCAGCCGCTCAACCTTTAACCTGAAACCCACTCTTTAGCATGCGCACTCACAGGCACACCACACACACACACACACAAATCTAATATAGCTCTGCTGCTAGCTGCTAAAAAGTTGCTGCTAATTCATGAACCGCTAATTCAAGGTCACTAAGGTTTGTATTTTTTATTTCAACTGAAAAACAAAAAGCAGACTTGCTGTTCTGACTAAAACAATCCAGAAAGTGTATTGTTTAATTTTACCCACCACGGATCACTTCACCCAGTTTGAATCCTGTGTAATTGCTGTCTCGAACGAGGAACAGTGTCTGGCAAAAACGCTTGAGTTACTGTCCAGCTTTGAAAATGGGAGTTAATGTCCTGACTTGTACAAAGCAAAGAGGGTTTGTGTGCTTCATGCCTCAGCACAGAACGCAAGTGTTCTTTTTTACCTGGAAAGAGTGGGAGAGAGGAAAAAAAAAACATAGCTGCTGAATTTCAATTTTCACACGAGGCCCCCGGAGCTGTAAATACACACAAGCTGTCATAGATGACTTTTATGTGGCACAGAAAAAGAACAAGAGCCTCATACGGTTGAGCGAGTGTTTAGGTTAGCGTCTGTTGCAGATTGACATTATGGTCAAAAGTCTGCAAAACACAACCTTTTTGTGGCAAAGCCTGATCATACAATCAGGCTTAGATTGCTGTGCCTGTTAATCCAGCCCGACAGACTGTAAATATCTCCTGTCATCATTTGTGTATCATTTATTTGAGTTTTTTTATGATGTGCCATGACCGTTAGAATAATTTGACTAACATTCCTGTTTACAAATCGACGACATCCTTAGCAACCAACCCCCACCCCTGAAACTAGGGGCTTTTTGGTAAATGATTGTGTTAGATTGTGCACTTCCTTTTTTTGCTGTTTCTTCCTGCAGATAATGCATTTGCATTCGCTTTTTTAAAGCGCAACACTTCTCTTTAAGTCTGTTTCCCTAACCATCTGCTTGTCTACTGTCAGAACTTCTTCCATTACCCGTTAGGCAGTACACTCTGTGCTGTATACCCATAATAGTGTGTTTGTCTTTAAAAAAAGGAAGCCAAGCAGCCTGGCACACAGCTGTTTCTACCACAATTTTATTCTTACATACACAAATATATATTTTGACAGCTAACTATTTTTGGCTGCCAACTCGCTACTATCACTTCACGAACAGCATGTATTTTTTTCCTTTCTCTTGTCCCTTTTGATTAACAAAGCTGGTTAAAAATGTTTAAAGCCAGTTTATATCTGTGTGGGATCATTATTCATCACAGAATTCAAAAATACCCCATGGCATCAGTGATCTTTACAGCCCCTGATTTATCTCCATTTTGTTGCAGTTTTGTTCTTAAGGAAAACAGAAGCCAACATCTGCTAGACATGGCCTTTGCTGTTGTAAACAGTAGTATTTTAGTGAAGCATGTGCATGTCTGTGTGTACTTGAGTGTATAACTGGATATTGAGGGACTGAATGGTTACAATGATTAATTAATGGTTTAAATGGTTTTTATCTTATTGGTTACTTTAAGGTCGTAATTTAAGTCCTTCCTCAGTCATTGGGCATTTATGTGCATATATGCATTATTAAATCCATAAAACTAGAGAGTTCACTTTTACATTTTTGAAGTATAGTTCACTGGTCTATAAGGTAAAATTTACAATCCGAATGTGGACCTGATTTTGCACATTAGGATGAGATCCTTTGTTGGTTCCTAATCAGCATTTTAATTATTCATTCATTCATCTTTTATACCTGCTTATTCCCGAAACTGGGGTCACTACCGAGGTCTGCTGAAGCCTATCCCAGTGCACACTGGGCGATAGGCAGGGGGTACACCCTGGACAGGTCACCAAGCCATCGCAGGGCCACACACAACTACACAAACTCACATTCACTCTTACGGGCTATTTAGAATCAACCTAATGCACATGTTTTTGTACTGTGGGAGGAAAGTACCCGGAGGAGAACATGCAAACTCCACACAAAAAGACCCCATGCACGGGACCTTCTTGTTGTGAGGCAACCGTGCTAACCAATATGCCACTGCGCCGCACATTTTAATCATCCAATCATCTGATCAGTGTGTGCCAATCAAGCCAATCTATTCTGGGAATATCACATTAATTGTTCAAAAACAGTAAAGTAAAAACTTTAAATGAGTAAACAATGAAAAATAACTATTTTACTGCTGATGCCTGGATTAACATGGATCACAACATAAAATTGTACTATATTAAATAGTTTATGGTAGTCCAGGAACAACATCAGTGAATACAGAGAGGCCTAGTTGTTTGCACTGTTGCCTGAAAGCAAAAATACCTGGGTTCGGATCCTGGACCTCCTACTCATGTTAGGGTTTATTGGTGACCTGTCCAGGGTCCACCTCTCCTACCTTTTGCCCTTTCAGAGACAACCGGGATAGGTTTCAGCAGCCGCCTGTGACCTCAAATTAATGGAATAAGTTAGCATAGAAGATGAATAAATAAATGAGTATAAAGATCCAATATAAACATTATTAGATCTAGACAGTGAATTATAGAACAATCACTTATGAACACTTGAACATAAAATCCTCTGTGAACTAAACTGTGAACCTGTAGAACTGCAACCTTTTAATTAAATCACAGACAAATGTAACAATCACAGCCATTTCTTTATAATCAAAAATATTTTAAAAAACTTTAGGAAAATATATAAGAAAAGATTGATGTGGGTTCAGTAACACTAATGACATTAGATGGTTATGATTATAATGTTATTTCATGATTAACAATGCATGTATTGACAGATCCACATCAACTAGTTCCTGAAAAGTGACTGACTAGTTCCTGAAAAGTGCATTTGGAAAATGTAAGAAAACTGAGGGTTTTTCCAACATCAATTAGGCAGCTTAGTATAGTACACAGTACAATAAACATCTAATGAATGTGTCAGCTTTAGCCGCATTTTCAAATTATTTTCGTCTTTCCAGGCAGACTGATGTAGCTGTAAATAGCATTTAGAGCTTTAATCAGCAGCATGAATTACATTTCTATTTTAAGTTAATTACACAATCAATGAACTATTGCTATAAAAAGATCGAACGATTTACAGGCCTTTAATTCTAATAAATAACTCAGGTATGGGTCACTGTGTGATTAACTGATTTTGTTGTCTTTTCTCGATTGCATTAGCAGGACAGACAGACAGTATTTTTTTTAAAGCCAACAGATAAAAAATCGCTTCTTTAACACACCGTTAATCACGCTGTAAAAACATGGCGACACCATTAACCCGCCTTCACACTTTCATTCACAGTCTTTTTTTCCCCTATTTTGTTTCTCATCTTTAAGCTTGCTTGCAAAGCTTCAGGCAGGTGGCCAGGCAGGAATTGACATGCGCAGAGGCATCTTGAGTTGCGCAACCTCCTATGGATGTTCAGTAATGCTGCCTCTTTCTGCTTGTTTATGAATTCTTCTATGTATATCACACACAAATTCAGCGGGGGTGAAAGGCTGATAAACATTTCTAAAAATGCAGTACTGACTGAGCGTACAACACACTTGCGCGTTCACAACAGCAGCATTTCCTTAACAGATTGTCAACCATTAAAAAAGAGCTTTTATTCACAGAGCGGTTTGAAAAAAATGGTATGAGCTTTTATTACACTCATAGACACACATAGATCTCTGTTGCTGATAAATGCAGTGACTTTTCTAATTATGTTAAATTATGGAATTGGAATGACACTCGTATTAAGCAGATTTTATCCAGCCACGATGGAAAAAATAAAATAAGAAATTAATAGTATTATTAATTGGATAAATTGGATAACTAATAACTCTATCCTTTTGCATTCATTAAATCCAAATGCTAATAATTGTGTAAAACTTTTTTGCTTTAATTTAAGTCTTTAATTTGTAAAATCATTTTTCATTGTATAGTGGTTAGAATCCCAGGAACGGGGTCTTTCTGTGCGGAGTTTGCATGTTTCCTCCAGGTACTCTGGTTTTCTCCCACAGTCCAAGTACATTAGGTTGACTGGTGATTCTAAATTTCCCATGGGAGTAAGTGTGAGTGCGTGTGGTTGTGTGTGTGCTATAGACTGGCGACTTGTCAAGGGTGTACCCCCTGCCTTTCGTTCTATGTGCGCTGGGATAGGCTTCAGCATACCCCCATGACCCTGGGCTAGGGAATAAGTGAGTATTGAAGATGAATGAACGAATTAATGAATTTGTAATTTTTAAAATCTATTGTTTTGCATTATTAAATGAATTCTGCTCAAATTTAGTATGAAATGATTGTACCCCTGTTTTGATAACCTTATACAGAACATAACAGCTTTACATTTTAGAGAATTAAAAAAAAAGGTTTTGGGATATTTAATATCACCCTTTATCAGAAACAGAAATAATTCATCCAAAAGGCGTCTTAATGCTCTTTTGTTTTTTATGAAAAAACTATTTAACATTAATTAATTCATTCATCTTCTATACCCGCATATTCCCGAGCTTTCCGGGGTCATGGGGGTCTGCTGGAGCCTATCCCAGTGCACATAGGGCGAGAGGCAGGGGGGTACACCCTGGACAGATCGCCAGTCAATCGCAGGGCCCCACACACACACACACACACAAACACACATACATTCACCAAGGCAATTCAGAGTCACCAATCGACCTTATGCAAATGTTTTTGGACTGTGGGAGGAAACCGGAGTACCCGGAGGGCGCAGAGAAAACATGCAAACTCAGCACAGAAAGACCCCGAGCCCTGGATTCAAACCCAGGACCTTCTTGTTGTGAGGCAACCGTGTTAACCACTGCGCCACCGCGCTGCCCATATCTATTTAAAATTGTATTAGCTTTTCTTCTAAGACCATTCCAAAAAAATCCTGTGCGCAATATTACGTTAAACAGAAATGGCAAAAACCTAAAAGTTAACTTCTGAGATATGAGCTATTAGGGTTCTTATATATCGCTTATTTTATAATCTAGGGTCGTTGGGGTCCCTAAAGGGTGAAAGGCAGGAGGGGTAACATCTTTAAGGTCGCCAGTCTATCACAGAACCGTAAAAAATAGTTAAAATGTTAAAAAATCTTTCACGCATGTAAATGGCTCAGGCAAAAGCTAACCAGCAGCTAAAGAATTGTTAGGGAGGAATTTTTCGAGATGTTTTAGCATCTTAGAACCATGATGCAATATGCAGCGTGGCCAAAGATTTTCTGCAGAATCGAGTCAGGACCTGTGATCTCAAAACCCCCATTTAGCCTTCTGAAATTTATTAATATATAAAAATAGTAGAAAATAATTTACTTTGTGTCTCTACACTGCTAAGTTAGAAGACAAGTGTTTATTCAAAATTTTGCAAAGTTGATTAGTTGTCACCAAAATGCAGAAAATACTTATGTTGCTAATGTTTATAAAAAATCAAACATTTCTGGTTTTAAAATTAAAACAAAGTAAAACGTTACACTACAATTAATTTTAAACAAGTTCTAATTGTTACGAAAATACTGAGATTATTTTTGATGTCTTCATCGTGACATCGAAAACATCATTAAAACTATATTTTCTTTTTAAAACAAGCTTGACTTGCTAAATTTAAGTTGCAGTTTGATGAATTAAAATAAATTCAAGTCAAAACATTATAACTGACAGGAAATCAGTCAATATGCTTTAAAAACTTTTACAGTTTTTGATTCCACTTAGCCAAATCTAATTATCAGACCTATGTTTCTTTTTTATGTTTTTTACAAAAGCTATTTCCTCATGCTGAGATACAAAATTGAATGGCTTCTAAATAAAAAAATGGTTTAAAAAAGCAAAGTCTCCATTTAAGTGTGAAGTGAACAGTGTAGTAATTATGTAGCAGAACCGGTGTAGCACAGCTTATTAACAGTAATTTTAGCTAATGGATCGGGAGGGGCTGGTCAGATGTTTAATAGAGGCCTCTGTGTTATTCCCTCCGGCGTGGCTGACACCAGGTCCTGCAGACCACCAGCATTCTTAAAGTCTAGACACATATTTATCTCTGATTTGTTGGTAATATATAATTTATTCATTTATTCATCTTCTACACCCGCTTATTCTCGAGTTCGGGGTCACGAGGGTCTGCTGGAGTCTATCCCAGTGCACATAGGGCGAGAGGCAACGGTACACCCTGGACAGGTTGCCAGTTCATCGCAGGGCCACACACAACCACACACACACACATTTACTCCTTTGGGCAATTTAGAATCACCAATCAACCTAATGTACATATTTTTGGACTGTGGGAGGAAACCCACATGCAAACTCCGCACAGAAAGACCACGTGCCCAGGATTCGAACCCTTTGGACCTTGTTGTTGTCGTAATATATCAGCTTCTGTTAAATTTGTGTCAACTTAGAAGAAGGACAAAAAAAGGACAACGTTTAAATGATTGTTACATGTGAAAATTTTCTGTGTGTGCATTTTGAGGAGCTTTTACACTAGGATAGTCTAGCTTTTATACAGTTTGTAGATTTATACAGTGATGTAGTGGTTAACATGTTCGCCTCAGCAAGAAGGTTGTGGGTTCAATTCCCTAGACTTTTTGTGTGAATGAACGCAGTGTTTGATCAAAACAGTGTTTTTGTGTGTATGTGATAAAGAGATTGTTTAAAATGTTATATCACTATTACTATTATATTATTACTGTGGTTCTTATTGGTGTAATTTGTTTAGTTTGTGTTTTATAGGGATGGGTGGTTATAAAGATATTGAATTTTAAACTGTGATAGATTTTAGTTATTTATGTAAAATAGTGGCCATGGTTAACTTGAATGCAATGTGCATAAAACCAACTAAGATTTTCAAAATTTCTAGCCCAATATTGGAGCTATTGTTTGTTCTAGTCAGTCTACCAAAATATATCCTGATCCTGCCCATCTTGCTTTCTCATCATCTTTTTATCATCCTCTTATATAAGCTCTTATTCCCTAACTTGGTCCACAAGTGTCTGCTGGAGCCAGTCACAGCACACATAGGCTAAAAGGCAGAGGTACATTTCAGGGCCACAAACAAACACACAATTACACTCACTCCAATGGGCAATTTAGAGTCACCAATGAACCCAATGTACATGTTTTGTGACTGTGGGAGGAAACCAGAGTACCTTGAGTAATCCCCTGCAAGCGCAGGGAGAGTCCTTGCCCGGCATTTAAACCCAAGACTGTGCTAGTTACTACAGTAACTGGCCTCCCCTTGCTATCTCATAGAGCGAAAGAAATTCTCCAATGCTTTTGAATTCTCTCACAAATATAGTGGTAATCAATTAGCGTGTTTGTATTTTAAATTTACTTTCAATCAGTTTAATACGACTGAGGGAAAACACTGGGACAACATGGAGAATAAAAAATGAACAGATAATGATTTTTTTCAAGCTGTGATAGTTATTTATTCATATTTATTTTTAAAACTATGTTATTTAACTATTGGAATTTATTTTATATCTGTGAAAAGATGCTAACTGAAGGAAAGTTTATATAAATAATAATAATAATGTTTGTTCACATAACTGAAATGTGACCTACATTAAAATTTGTTGTTATGTTAGTGTTCATATTTTATTTACTATAAAGATAAAAAATTTAAATTGATGACAATAAAATAACTCATACAGTGATATGGAATTTCAGCCCTATTGTTCTATAAATATATGCGTCATTGAGATAGTTGACGTTCATACTGTCTTCTCCAGGACGCACTAGTTTAAGCCTGATTGTACTGTTCTGTTCTTGCTGTCTTACTGAGATAGGATCACGACACAGCCAAAATATTCTTTCACTCCAGGACTAAATGCTGAATTAATGTGAAGTTTGTCGAGTCAAACGGAATCATTTACAGTAGAAGGCAGGTCTGGTGTGTGTATTACCATATATTATGCTAGTGAGACGAGCTGTCTGTTTCATGAAAAGGATCTGTATTTTCCAAGCTTTTGCATGAGCCATGTGTGTTTGACTGCCATGTAGATGGATGGAAAAGAGGTATTGTCTCAGTGAGGATTCCCATAAAGCGGTAGCCTGGGAGACTTCAAAGCTTTACCTCCATGTTTGTCAGTTAAGAGGGATGACGTCAAAGTGTGAGTCCTTTCTTGAATTAGTCTACCCCATTTTCCCCCCGCTGTCCGTCCACAGTATCTGTTGACATATAATCTTGTTATATATTCATTATTAAGGTCAGTTCAAACCTAACCTTTTGCTGTCTACTGTATTTGTGCATGCTAATCATTTCGAGTAATGTTAGCTCTGATAATAATATTGCTACTAATGTAGAACTGTTTATGTTGTGGTTTAAGTGGAGCCGCTCTAATTACCAGAGCCAAAAATGAGCATTAGTGGTGAATTAGTGTGAAGGTCCTCAAGGCTTTGAACGTTTAGCTCGTGTCTCGACAGGTAGGCTCACACAACAAAAACGATCACAGTAAACCTCTCAGACAAAAGGGCCGCAAGGTCCATTGAAAACAAAGCGATTCCGGGCTGCCTTGCCTAAACAATAATCCTGATATACTTTCTCCAAGCACACTTCCAATTCTGAAGTGAACTTAAGATATTACTTGTTGCTTTTGGCCAAGAGGGGAACATTGGACCTTGTAGGATCAACAGCAGGCTGATAGCTTGGATGAAGCTATACAGTTGGGTAAAATTCGCTAGTATGTTTTTCCACTGCACACACACACACACACACACACACACACACACACACACACACACACACACA
>JAOTQW010000002.1:9252457-9270252 GCA_026260075.1 Sisor rabdophorus | reverse complement strand
ATGCATATCTGCATATCTGTAACAAGGTCTGGTTAAATGTATAGTATCTATAGTTAATAAGGCCTTAATAAGTTAATAGATCAGACAGTTAGGCAGTAATAGATAAATACTCCCACTTGATATATTGCTGTTTTGAGGAAAGAATTACATTACACGTTTACATAAATTGGCATTGCCATACAGTTACATTAGAGGTTGGTGAGGAATAACTGTCTTATTCACTAACACACTGGAAGGTTTGTCCGATGCATCCAACCTTGATATTTATGGAACAAGAAGCATGACACCCTCAGTGATTTTATGCCTCTAATAAAATTCAATATGGTGAGTATATTGGCCGATACTGTTTCATGCCATATGTAAGCCCACGTGTACTTTGTAAAAAGCTTGATTCCATATAGACACAAAGGTATATTTATTCACCAAACCAGTCAGGTTAAATGAAATTAAACTACTTGCTCCTTTCAGCGCGGTCAGTAGCAGGGACGGCATAGATTTCTTGTGTTTTCCTCAGTGCTTACACACACATAGACACACACACACACACACAAACACACAGAATGTTTCTAGGGATTACTTACACCGAGCTCCTTATGTGCATCTGACATTAACCTTTGGATAAGGACTCCTCACAAAGTGCTGTTTACTCAGCTTAACTTTAGAACACAATCAGGTTTTGCAGGGTTGGAGGTAGCTGGGGCTCTTCAAGCCAGCTGGAGCGCTGCCAGGCTTCAGCAGAAGTTTCTCTTTTCTTCTGTTTGATATTTAATTTAGAGCCATTCAACGGAGCCGTGCAGGGCTAGACAGACAGGCACATTCTAACTAAAAAGAGAAAAAAGTCTTTAGAAGTCTCTCTTTAACTATATTATTCCCTGTATTGACAGAAATGTAGGATGGGCTTCAGTGAGGCTTCTTTTGTGTGTCATTTTTAAAAAAGGGATATAGGCCTCCATATGTCGCATCGAGGATTCACAGTAGGGAAAGCATGAGCAATCTGGGTCAAGGGGAAGTGCTTATGATATGACTGCTACTCTTTATGAGTTGATGACTGTTTCTGAAGGGCATTTTTGCTCAATTACACAATTCTGATAGAAGGAAAATTCAGACACTAGGCAATTCAACTGTGGAGTTTCTTAATAGAGTTCTATGCTTTATCCTCCATGCTTTAATGTGATACAAATTTGACAACTTTGATTATGGAAAAGTTACACCTCAGAACTGTTTCCTTTTTTTAGGACACAGGCAGAAGCTGGAGGACCCTCCAAAACCAGGGTTGTTTTCAGAGCGCCTGAGTGAACTAGAAAGGCTACGCCATAGCACCATGAGGGTCGCCGTGCCTACACAGAGTCCTCGGCCATCTCTCAACACCGCAGCAAACTCCTTCAGCCCACAAGGACAGACACAGATCTCAGGTATATGACTAAGCACAACAGATTAAGATTATAGATAAAAATCACACACACACATACGCACACACACACACACACATATATATGACTTTGAGCATGACTTTGAAAGGCAGATGATTCTTGCTCTTCATAGTGTTAGATTTGCATACATACATCTTTACATGTCTCCTGTTGCATCCCTAATATCTCCTGTTAGACCCACGGCAGTCACAGTCATCTCCGCCGTGGTCATATGAACAACCATACACACCCTATCTGAGCCAGATGACTTCTCCGTCTATCCATTCCACTACTCCACTTTCCTCCACCAGAGCTACAGGCCTACCTGCCATCAGCGATGTACCAAGACGACTCTCAGGTATTTAAGATATCACTTTCTACATCACACCTTCAGTCTAAAATGTTATTCTAACCCAGCTGTTAAGAAAAACTGATGCTTTACTTTTCTCTGTGCATTATCTTTGTGTAACAAGATCCTTTATTAAGTAATACTGAAATATTTTATGTCTTAATATAAATTATGTCAGAGTTTTATAGTCTTGTAGAAACTTGCGTTTTAAAGTCAGGCATATTCTGTGCAGTTTAAGCCAAAATTTGGTCATCTGAGACAAATTTTGAAATCCTAAAGGATTCCTTTAATAAAATCTATTGTCCTGGATTGTCAGTTTGACATAGCCCTGAGCAGACGTTTTGACCAGTTTTTTTCACACTCATGTCCAGTGTGACTTTTCCCACAATGACTGTCAAACCATGAACCAATAAAAGCATTAACCCAAAAAAAGACTGAAAAAAGAGAACCAAACCTGATGACGCAAATAGCAACTTTCAAAATGTCAAAATGAGTCCTGTGGACAGTACAACATTGAAATAAACTTATTGCGGCACATCATGAGCAAAAGTATCGCTACAGTTTTCAAAAAATGTTTTTTTTGCTGCTAGATACCATTTATCAAGATATTGCTGGTTTTAAAACTCTGCAGAAGTGTTCCGTGTGCATGTATTTTGACTGTCATACAGTCCGACATTATGACAATTAAGATCCTACAGTTTTACATGGAGATTATTTTCATATAGACTGACAAGCAAAAATCACAAGACTATGAAACAACAGACATTACTTGCTCACTAGCAGGTATCTGCTTAGCAATGTCCTATGCAATGTCCCATTAAAAAAAACAGTATCTCTAATTGCTCCATCCTTTCCACCTGAGTCTTTGAACTTCGTTTGAACGAGCTTGAAAAGAAACAATAAAAGAAAAAGAGAATCACTGACTCATCCTCTACAATATGCAGAGACAGTAAAAACTGTAAAAAGAGATCTGTTGTGTCTGTGCCTTTATTAATTGAACAAGAGAATATGCTATACACCCTGCTAGAAACAAACATGACGTTCCTTCTTCTGTACACCTGTTTGACTCATGGCCAGGCTGTTTTTGAACTTCTTATTCCTCCGGCTCTCCACCCTTACTGCGTTCTTTGAGCGTGGGGCAAACGTGAAAGTTGAAATGACTCTGCATAGCTGTTCTTTGCCTGTTTTTGGAACCCTAGCCAGCTGCAGTGTTGGGTTTGATTAGTTTAGATTTCACCCCTTTTCATCTCTGCAATGCCAGCCTTTGTTCTTTTCTCAAAGAGACACATGTACCTCTTGGTCCTAATGCCCTCTATTCTTTCTTCAGTAGGCTGTAAATGTCTCTGCATAGAAAGTGGAAGTCTTATATCAGCTCATTTGAAGCAGCTGCTGACCTGCTGTCTTGTTTTCTTATTGTTCACAACCCCTTGTTCTTTACTCACAGTCGAATATACTGTTGCGAGAAAGACAAGACTATAGGAATTAGCAAATTCGAAAGCTTTAGTTCTTTGCCAGATTTATTACATTTGTGGTAGCGCAGTATTTAAGGTGTTGGAATGCTAACTGGAGGATTGAAGTTTGATTCCTAGCGACACCAAAGTGCCACTGCTGGGCCCTGAGCAAGACACGTAACTCTCTAATTTCTCAGTTGTATAATAAAGATAATAATCGCTCTAAATAAGGTCGCCTGACAAAAGTAACACACCATTTGAACCAGTTTCATGACTGTAACAAAACATACAAATGAATGGGGATTAAAAAACATGAAACATCTGTCTATCTTTATCTATTAGATCGAAGAAATTATTTATTCTGTCCTATTCTGACCAATCCTGGTCTGAGATATATATTTTTTTACTCATTGTTGTTGTACTTGTTTAAGCACTATAAAGTTTGTATAAAAGTTTGTTTGGTACTGAAAATGTGTTTGCTGATTTCAAATATACTTTGTCTACTTAATGTAATTTCTTATTAAACCTTAACGATGATGTACAGGATGTTCTGTTCTATGTGTTTTCCATTTTTGTGGCATCATCCTGTGACTATTTCCTGTTCATTCCAAAAAGGCAGCATGCTGATAACATAAGGACCCGATGTGTTCCTAATTGGCCACACATGTTCTCTCAAGTGCATCGATTTATCACTCGAGGGTGTGTGCGCTAAAACAGGCCGGCAGCTTTCCTCCAGCACACTGTCATTGATGATGATGCGGAGCTAAACCGAACTGCAGTTTAGGATCAGGGTTACATAGCGGTCAGTGAAGGAACTGATAAGGAAAACAGATGAAAGATGTGATTAACGCTCGATAAGTGAGGAGCACGCTGTGGGTGAGAGAAGCAGAAAGTCTGGTGTGGTAAACAGTCGAGTTTGGTGATAAGAACGAAGAGGATTAGGAATGACTTTTTCTCCATTTGTACTCTTTTGGCCCAGCATTGTTGTAGCCACAGGCCATTAGTGGTTTATAATTTTAAGAAAAGCCAAACGAGGGTCTGAAAGAGCAGATCTGCCCCTTTCTTTCTGGCTAATCGCAGACGTGCAGCCACATCTGAGGCTGCTCATTATGCATCTCATGGAAACTGTTTTTCCCTCAAACTGCTTCCATATGAATTCCTGCTTTATCCCGCTCTTATCCTGCTTTGATTTTTTTGGGGGGCAAATATGCGTGTACACAGGAATACCTAAAACAAGCGTGCACTATCATTAGAAGCTATGAGGCAGATCTGTTCCACTCTACAGTAGTAGAGAAATAAATGGGTGTTAATGAGATTGACTGTGAGGTCCTTTCAACATGACAACGGTGCCAGCATGTGCTCCAGGGCTGGTGATGTGGTTTATAAAATGTTTTCGAAGCTAGAAAGTGTGTGTTGAGGTGTGTGTGTTATCTGCGCTCCAGTTTTTTACCTTAAAGGGAATGATAATTATCCACTAGACAGCTTGTGTTTACTTTGACATCTAAAAGTTTGATCCTATCACTCAGTGATTACACAGCCGCTGTTTGGCGAACGTGTAATGGTAGGTGGATGTACAGAAAAGATTAAAACTACTGCTTCACAGCGCCCTCTTTTGAATGAGAGTTTTTGCTTTGAACGTGGACACTGGAAATTTTGACAATTTATTAGCTTAAACTCAGGACATAAATTGCTCAGTCATAAGTCTACAGGCCATCCAGATGCATCCCATCTGGTTGCCTTCCGGTGAACTTGATTTTTTTACTTACCTTTGGAAATTTCAGGGAAAAAAACTTTAAACTGATAGATTACTTTGATTTCACCTAACTGCTGAAAATATGGCTAAGGCCATATTTAATCAACATAGAATTTAGCTACTTTACCATTAACAAACTAGACTGCCAGCTAATAATATTGTATTGAATTATAATTTTGTAGTAAACACATTTTTTTTTTTAGGTACATCAGATCTGAGCCCTTTCGCAGCAGACCCGCGTCAGTTTGAGCGCCAGTTTCCCAGCCTGTCGTCTCTTACTGATTCACGCTTCTCTAGTCCCAGGATGCACTACCCCACTACATTCACCTACACACCAACCCCTGTGACATCAGGCATGTCTCTAGGCATGTCCAGCACCACCCACTACCACACCTACCTGCCACCTCCTTACCCAGGTTCCACCCAGAACCAAAGTGGGCCATTCCAGACCAGCAGCACGCCGTATCTCTACTACGGAGCTTCATCCGGCTCATATCAATTCTCCATGGTGCCAGGGGGTGAACGCTCTCCAACACGAATGCTGCCACCATGCACTAGTGCCTCAACAGGTATTAACCCCAACCTGCCAGCTCAAACAGAAGGCACAGAAGCTGATGGAAGCCATAGCAGCTCACCCACCGCCCTCAACTCTAGCGGGAGGATGGACGAGTCTGTTTGGCGGCCATATTGAAAGAGGTCAGCCATATGACAAAGCGTTACAAAGATCTCACTAGCTCACTAAATCTTTTGGTTTCTAAGCACAGTAAATTTTTTTGTAGTTCAGTTTAACTTTAGTACTTCAATTAAGGAGACCAGGCAATATAGTGAGGGATCTTATGTTCACAGCAAAGCCCACTGAGAGCCACATAAGCGCTCTGTTGCTGAACTGAACCAGAACTAAAACTTTTTATTGTATTCGGTACACATTTCCCTGACTATTGACTGAAACTTTTCTCATAGTAACTCAGTGTATTTTTTTCAATTTTTTTATTAACACTGAACATCTTTATGATATGAACATGTTTTTTTTTATTTATGAGTGAAAAGTCATATATTTTAGACAGTACCTGATTATGTATATGCCCTCAGATCTTTTTTAATTTATGTATAAATTTGTAGCAGATACGGTACAAAGAAGCAATATAAGCCATATAAAGCGTAAATTATGCAAAGTGGTTAGAGGGACAAAATTTAAGACGCTTGAATAATATTTTTGGGAATGATCGTTAACTTAATTGTGTATTTACTCCTTAGTAATTTAAAATGTTTTTTTCATCGTAAGGCAAAACACATATCCAATATGTATACAATGAAGGAAAGATGTCAGACGCGGATCAATGTTATGTTTCTCTGTGTTTTTTGATTTTGTTCTTAGGTTATTGCTTTCCTCCTTACTTAAAAAGCTGCGTACATAGAGAGGGGCAGTAAGCTTAAACATTAAAAGGGCACTTACAAAGAGAACAAGACCCAAGTCTTGAACCGAGCAAAGCATTTATTTACACGTATGTGACATATTCTGCTCTCAGTTTTAATTTTTATTCAATATCTTATTACATTAATTTATTATTTCGCTTTGTCTTCTTATTTAATGAGATCGAGTAACTCGGAGCAAGACCAATCGAACGCAGCAGGCGTTTCACTCTCACCAGGAGCTGCATTCAGGCTGCCTATGTTTTTTTTAGTTTACAAGCAATGGTACAATCACAGTCTGCGTTTTAATCGTAAGCTCTGAATATATGTACAACTTCCATATGAGGAATCAGCCTTTAAATCTTAACTGGACCATTAACTGTGTATGAGGTCATGTAAACACTATGCAAAAGTAATGATGCAGAATTATTTTTTTTTACAAAAATCTATGTCAGATGTTTAGGTCATTAAGTAAAAGACATGAAATCCAGGGGTAGTGGTAGCACAGTGGTTGAGGTTTTGGGCTACTAATGTGAAGATCCGGGTTCGATTCCCATCATCACTAAGCTGCCACTGCTGAGCAAGGTCCTTAACCCCCAATTGCTCAGATAAAGGAGATAAATGTAAGTCGCTCTGGATAAGGGCATCTGCCATATGACTAAAAATGTAAATCCAAATATATTTCATAATGCAAGTTTTTGTAAACAAATATTTCCAGCATACAGACAATCGGCATCTAAATTACGCACTTAATTCTGTTTGTTTCTAGATGTAATTTTTATTTATTGCTTGGTGAACCATGTCTCAAGATTTCTTACTGACAAGAGATCTGCAAAAAGTCACCAATTTTATATTTGCAACAATGTCATTTTGTACAAGATTTAATCGTGGTCTTTAAATGTGTTTGTGTGTGTGCGTGTGTGTGTGTGTGTGTGTGTGTATTGGATTCGGTCAACACGTGATGCTTCCTTTGTAAATTGTAACTTAAGAGGCTGCAGGCAGCACCCTGGGAATCCAGTTTAATTCAGTTGTTGATTTTATCTGGATCAAAGCACTTCCTTTTTATTTCTTTTTGTCTTTGCTTGGTTTTGAATAAAGCCGTGATGCCATGAGGAAGAGAAACAGCCCACCACCCAAGTACCAGGTCACAAGAATCACTGCTTAGTTACAGATCTCGAGCCAAATGAAGTTTACAATTAAAGCCTGAACACACAATGTTTAGCTTATGCAACATCCTGTAGTGTGTTATAATTCTGACACAATAATAATCAGGGCTTTAACTTTAGGACAAACTGGACTGAATGTTGGTTACAGCACAAATATGGGGCTCAAAGTAATCATGTGATGCTTTTCTTCCTCCGGCATCTGCTTTTAACGTCCTCATGTTCTTGAGCTGTTGTCTTTTGGCTGTGAGAAGAGCAAAGATGTTTACAATGCTGCAAAAGACTTAAAGAACCTCTGCACTGTTACAATCAATTAACCATCTCTGATACCTGCTTTATGCCAGGGACGAATAATACCAAAAATTTGACTTACATATTTTTAGTGGCATAGCCTAGTTTTGCAAGCAGCTTTTGGATGTGGGTCAAATAGCTGAGAAATGTGCGGCTCATGTCAGAAGCCCTGAGCTTTATAAACGGCCTAGCGAGTAATGTTAATCAGAAGCTGTGGTCAGCAAATCTGCTGCTGGAGTCGGTTTAGGATTTTTTTTATCTCCAGCACACTCTGGGTTGACTGATTGGTGGCGTTCACAGCTTTGAGATATCCAGGAATCACTTGGGTTTTATAACTAACCAAAAATACATTTTTCTCTCTGATTTAATGACTCAGCAAAGAAAAGGGTTTTGAGCTGCGATCAGAAATCAGTCATAAATAACAATTTAAACTAACGCAGCAAAAGTCGGTACGGTATATTAGGACATGTTTCTCAAATACAGTGTTTTGCATGTCATATTCTGGAAATAAACCCTTTTGTACATGAATATGCATTGTTTTGAATAACTTTCCTAGAACTTTAAACTGCTGCAAAACTTTTTTTATTTGTTCAATTGCTTTCCATGCACATACTGTACAGGTTTTGATGTTTAGTTTTTCTGTCTTATTTTTTCATTGGTTTATCTCATTTCTTTGTGAAACTTCCAGCAGTTTCTTAAGGACTTACCAAAGTTCTCTAAAATTGTGAGTTTGTTAAACATTTCGAATGATTGTATCATTGGTCTTGGAAAATAAAAAAAAGGTTTTGTTAACATGCACCTGCTTGGGCTATGTTTTTCCAAACTGCATGAAAGTCCAGATTTGCAGGAGGATTTATTTCCAGTGGTAGTGAAGGGGCAGCGCTCTGGTGTACAGGGTAACAAAGTAGCCCCAAAGCAAGAAAGTCTCTGGTTCGATTCCCAGGCAAGGGGTCTTTCTATGCAGAGTTTGCATGTTCTCCCCGCGCTTGTGTGAGTTTCCTCCGGGTACTCTGGTTTCCTCCCATAGTCCAAAAACATGTAAATTAAGTATATTCTAAATTGCCCATAGAGAGTGCGAGTGGTTGTTTGTCTATGTGTGGCTCTAGGATGAACTGGCGACCTTTTGATGGTGTACCCCTGCTTCTTGCCCTATGTGCTGTGGGTTAGGCTCCAGCAAACCCCTGTGACCCCGAGTTAGAGAATAAGCAGGTAATGAATGAGGTATAGAAGGGTAATGAATGAGGAATAATGGTAGTGAACACAAATTCATTGTGTAATAACTAAAATGCTGAAAGGCTGAAAAAATGGAACAAGTCACATTTAATGTAGAAGCATTACAATTAAAGCCTGCAGCTTCAACACTATGTAACAGTAATTAATTTTATTAGCCCCGACACCATGTTACAGCACAGTAGCACTATTGCAAAAAGGAAAAGTTGTATTCTAGGAATTTTCCTGTGGCAGTGTTATTTGAGCAGACTTTGCTTTTCCGTTAAACATAAGTGGTACACGAGTAAACCGTTCGTATAAGCCATAAGCAAATTAAGTGTTACAACATGCAGACATCATGTGACATCAGCTAAAGTGACAGTCAAAACTGTGTGCTGAACTCTTCCAGACGGTGAAAAGCGGCATGGCGTATATCAGCCATATTTCTCTTTAGAAATATTAGTGCATCTGTATATAAATCTGCTAACTTTGCACCAGACTTTCTGCGCCCCCCCACTTCATTATAGTAACTATTTTTATATCTCCAGCTCCACATCTCCATTTTGGGAACTGCTCTATTAGATGATCTATTACATTTAATACTTATTATAATATTTTTTTTAATTACTCGAGCTCAGTAAACGTGGCCTTACAGCAGGTGCTTCCTAAGAAAGTGAACACCCTTAGAAATGGTCTAGAGAAGTGCAAAAAACCCATTTTAACTTCCCTTTAGTGACTGACAGTTATAATAACACAGCCCTGGGCAGCACCAGTTTGCATTCTGCAAGCATTACTGCTCCGGAAAGTCCCTGCACGATCAATGAAAAAAAGACCAAATCTGGGTACAGACTGCAGTCTTTAGCTTAGTTTGTGTCTCATACATCATTATTAGTGACAGTTAGAATAACACCCTACTGCACAGCCAGTTTTGAACAGTCACACTGGAAAAAAAATCATCTGAAGAAAAGTTAAAGATGTGTTCGGTTTCAAGCTGTATCTCATGAGACATCATTAGTCCTGGCTCCGTTGCTGGAATTGTCAGCTGACATTTTACAGCCAGCAGCTTATTGATTCTAATGCCATTCTGTAGATTTTGAGGCTCTATATTTGCATTAGAGTGGTTTATATGGTTTGCAAGACGTCTTTGTGTGCCAGAGGTGCAACAGGTCTGAATATTACTTTTACTTTCCTAGTCCAACATGTCAAACTTGAAGTGTTGGGGATGTAAGGTGTTGGTGGTGTTTTTGTTTTACACATCTCTGATGCCAATCTGAGATCCGTCCCTTTGGCCTTCCTCCACAGCTGAATGCTTAACTCTGATTTAGGTTTGGTAAAATGAGACGACCCTGATGTTAATATTCACAGAGTCTGTTTATTGAAGCAGGCTTATCTGGATATGTCTTGAGTACAGACTCAAATCTCCATAAGATTTTCGGAAGATTTCATGTCACTTTGCCAGACGTTACTGTTTATAGGATTTTTGCCAAAGACTTTCAAAACACACAGGCCACGAAGTACAAATGTGCCATTGTAAGTCATGTGATTAATGCAAACTGATTTGTTCTATGTAAGGAATCAGTTAAGGCAGTGTGATCTTTAAACACATTGCTGACTGTTTGCTCAAAGCTGCACCAAAGGCCCTTTAAACAATCATATCAGCAAATACAAACATTCAAAACTTCATTTTGGCTCACTGTTTGGGTTGGATCACATCAGAAAAAAGGGGGAAAAAATTCAATGAGTTTTTCTAGTGCCATGTGTAAATATCTTTAAAACACTTATAGTAGGGTTATTTCTTACTGACATATCCCTGGGCTCCATTAACACATGGTGTGTTATGATTGGAGTGGAAGAACAGGAACACTGACTGCACCCCAAGACCTCCTTTTTACCCTTTATTAGAGCCTGATCCTACTACTATGGCTGAATAGCTAAATCCCCACATAAGTGTGAATATAGGAGGATAACGGTAAAGGAGTATAACTGCAAATACTTTTAAAATAGGATGTTTAAAGGATGATTATATGGTGACAAATACTTATTAATTTGACACAGAGAAAATCTTTCTAGTGTCAGTTCCTTAATAAACTGGTCAACTTCCCCAATTATTAGGAAGTGTGTATTATTTCTTTGGCTACTTGCAACAAAAATTAAGGGCTCATTCATATGAATAAGAGCTTTCCAGTAAATTTCTCATAATATCATAATGTTTATGATGTATGGCTGCTGTACCAGAGACTGTATAGCTGAAATCAATGGACTTATTTTCTCATAATAAAATGTTACCATTCTTCTATTGTCAGATAGATTAAAAATGTTGTTCAATGCTAACGAGTGCTGTTCAAAATCCTATTTCATCTCATTCTGAACCAGAAGAGTTCCTGAGAAGGACAACTTCGCCAGCCTACCTTAGGTGGGTTTAGGGTATTACTTAACTTGAGTAAATTAAAATAATGCATTTTCCAATGTTTCAAATAATAAGGATGAAAACTAAATAAATAAATGTTTCAAAAATAAACAATTTTCAAATAAAATGTTTTTTTTTGTAGTTTTGCATTCGGCATGACTGACACCAAAGACTTTTAATGGAATGAAACAGAAATATTTAGAAATTTCAATAAGTATGAAAAAAGAAACTTAACCCATATGCTCTTGATCAATCTTTTTGTTTTGACCATAATGCACTGGAAACAGTTCAAAGTCTTTCTTGTTTTATAAAAGTTTTTTTAAAAACATTTTCAATTTACAAAACAGCACCAACATTAATTTAACAGACACGCTGTTTTGATTAACTAAGAAAACTTTATATTAAAAACTGTTAAACATAGTCTTGCCACAGAACCAATAGCTTACACTTTCACTGGGCCACAGTGACTGTATAATTCTTTGCACATTTCCAAACACAAAGAAAATAATAATAGAAAAACAATGCATGGTTTAAAATAATGTTGTGTAATTTTATATTTTCATAAAATCTATATTGTTAATCGAAGGTTTTCATGAAAACTAATATCTGATACTTATGTTTGGCAACATCAGTTTATTTAGTTTTTGCAGACAAATAAACAGTGCATGGTTTATATTATTTCTGTCTTATATTGTATTTATACTATAATAAAATATGCTGTTTGCATGGAAATGACAGGGGAACATAAACACAAAGAAAAAAGTGTACGGATTAAAATTAATACTGTGGAATATTATAGCATAAGGAAACTGCTAAGGAAGTTAATGAACTGTTATAACAGGGCTGGATATTCGTGGTGCTGGACATCAGTTTATATTTCCCACAACTCTGATTTCATACATTCACGATAGCTTTTGGTGATGGGCAGGTCAAGACATGGTCAGAAGCCTTGAGATCTTTGAATGGAGCCCTGCACGGACCATGACTGCAAGACGTGTGTGTGTGATTAATAAATCTGATTTCTCCTTGCTGTCGTAAGCTGCACAATTCACGCCAAGACAACCCCTGTGTTTCTTTCTTATGTGTCTGTCTTTACTGGAGCAAACGCTGATTTACGCGTCATTTCCCATCAATCTTGTGCGGGTGAAATATACGATGGGCTCCAGTTTCACTGCTTGTCTTTGAGGAGGCCTGTTCATTTCTCACTGACTTAAAAACAACCCAATAGCCCCACAACGGTTTCACGAGCAATCCCAATCCACCAGTATAACGATGGCCCCTTGCCACCATGAGCGGCCCAGACGCCTGAAAACAGAGCCACTCGGTGTCCCTGCGCTGTCTCAAACAAGCACACAAAGCCGTGATTTACACCGCCAGCCAAGCGGCCAGTGTCGGTGAAATATTTGCTGCCACCGGGAGGGAGATCTAGACAAATGAAGTGTGAAGCTTCTGGGAGCAGGAGGAGGAGGAGGAGGAAGAGGGAGGCATTGAAATTGAATGCGTACAGCACTGTGAGCTTCACTTGGGATTGAAGAAATTTGTGAACAGAGAGCAGATTCCCGATTTGATGAGGAATAAAGAAGTGTGTCTGAAGTGACACCACATTCATGCCTCAGAGAACTGCAAGACTGTACTTCTCTTCAGTATTAGAGTTTGGCACAAAATAAGTAGCAAATCGCAACGGTGTGAAAGATGGTGATAACACTCGCAAGTCGCATAGGTCAAACCCATGACAGTAATGCCACAACAGAAATAAATGCTGCCCTCATGTGGCCATCTCTCTAATAATAGGGAGAAATCAAAGCATTTCACTAAACATTTCGCAAAGTATCCATCAGTATTATTTCTAGATTATAATTTGTGTATTATATATGATAATACATTTACGAAACTACACACACACACACACACATGGGTGATGCCCCACACACAAACAAAATACAGTTTTGTACTACCAACCATAGAAATAAAATATTTGAGTGGAACAGTACAACTAAATGTTTTTATTTTGCTATGTGGGTCCTCTTCAAACACAGTTGTCTAGAATGTTTTTGTATGTTGTAGCATTACATTATTCTTTCACTGGAACTAACAGACTCCAAGACAGTACCAGCATGACAATCACCCTGAGCACAAAGCCCCAATCTCCATTATAACATGCTGTGTAATTATTAGAGTAAAGAAAATGGGTGTTCGGCACAATGTTCTGATCTTAATACCACTGAACCTTTGGGATAAACTGACGTCAGAACCGCTACCTAACATAGGTGTCTAATCTCACTAATATTGTTAAAGCTAAATAAAGAGATTATCTCACATTTAAGCCTCAAATTGTAGTAGAAAGTCTTAGGAAAAGAGTAAGGCTTATGCAAATATTAAAATGGCAATAAATATGGAATAAGATTATTAAAATTGCGTGTGTTTATGATGCTTAGATGAGTACAAACTTTTGGGTATATAGTTTATCTACTTTTTCTCTTTAGTAGGGCTGTTGATATTGGAAAAAAAACATTTGTTATTTTTTTAAATAAATGGGGTAATTTTGTATATATGTAAATTATAATGCAGACATTCTAATCATAATCATAAATCCAAAGAATAAAGATGTAAATGAAATAAACAGTGTTTTGTTTTTCTGGTGATTCAGATACAGAAATTGCATAATCAAATGTAAAATCACACTGTACAGTTATCACCGTATAAATAAAAGTGAATTATTCTTTGTTAAAGCTACAATAGGGATTGTTTCTTGTGTATTGAATTAAACCATGTTTGAAATGTTTACCCAGATCACATGTGTGTGGATGGTAGCTCAGTAGTGCAGGTGTTTCACTGCTAACCAGAAGATAGTGGGTTTGATTCCCAGCGCTGCCAAGTTACCACTGCCTTAAACAAGGCTCTTAACCCCTAATTGCTCAGTCGTGTAAATAATATAAATGTAAGTCTGGATAAGATTGTCTGCTAAATGCAGTAAATGTTAACATGTGTTCTGAACTGTGGTGCCGTCGACTACAATCCCCACTCGATGTTGCACATCCTGCAACATGGCAATTACAGATACACACAATGTACTGTTGATGCTGAAATGTTAAATTTTCTTATGCAGCTCTTACTGGCTGCCACGGGTTCACAGCACAAGTCTTAATGATCCTAGTTTGTTCAGAAATGGAAAACTGTGATGATCAGATTTTGGCATCTGCCCAGGTGTATATATATATATATCATACACGCTATAGATTCAACAAAACTACATACCAAGGTCTTCCTCAAAATGTTGTCTCAAAACTATATGTAAAAGTTAAAAGTTAAAAGATATAACCTTGCCAGCTTTCCTATATTAAATTTATTTTTAGGCACAGCATTATCCATTTACTGGAACTAAAAAGATCAAACACTGCTTTAGCATAAAAATGCGTCTATGTACAAAGCCCCTTAAGCTCCATGAAGACTTGTTGTGTAATTGCTGGTCATTAAGCTTAACCCGACTGAACACCTTTAAGATGATCTGGACCACTGACTGCAAAACATATGGATGGGATAGTCAAATGTTCCAATACATTTATCTATATGTCAGCGTCTCATGCCAAGCTATCACATTATAAAACGGCATCCCCATTAACATTGTTTTGTAGTAGAGTTGCATAAGGATGTTACAAACCTGCAATAGTGTCCCATCTCAGACTGGGTTATAAGGGTAATTTGGGATGTGTAATATAGTCAGCTACATTTTTAATACACTATCCACCCAAATCAACTTAAATCTGATATCCAATATTAATAGGTTTCATTTGCATTTGTGCGCATATTTATATGAAAATAGCTGCTGTAGTGGACAATGTTCTTAAAGAAAATGTATTTTTATGTGAGAATAGTTGCCTCTAGAATGAAGAGAAGAATTTCAAAGCACAGTTTTATTAGTATGTTAGAGACACACATCACTTGACTTGTAAAACAAAAACAGTAAAAATTTCAGTGTTCTTTTTATTTTGTGTTTATATGCTTGGAACATGTTTATATTCTATGTCCACAGAGGCTAAATAAAAATTTCAGTGTTTAAAAACAACTGGACAATAAGAAATTCTAAGCGGGAAGAGATTGGTGCTTTTTCCAGCTGAGCTATGACTGTGTTTAGGTTTGTCGAACAGCTTATATGAACTAAACTATATGATTCTAAACACTGTGATATGTTTGATGAAAGGAAAAGAGTGAGTGATAAAAGAGATCAGTGGTGTCCTCAGAGCTCTGTGCTTCATGGCAGCCTACCACAGACCTGGCATGGCCCCCAGCCAATGGCAGACCGTAGGAGCCGACAGCAGAGGGGAGAGTGCCAGATGCATAAACGGAAACCTAGTCGTATCCACAAACATTGTTCTGAGTCAGAGAGAGTGGGTGGCAGAAGCCTATGCAAACCGTGGCAAGACAGCATTCTGATGCACAAGCAGAAATCTTAATCTGAGCTTTGAGCCATGTATATATATGCAATCAGTCTTTCCATGCTGGGTGGTTGGTTTTAGGTTCTTAAAATAATACTTTCCGGGATTAGGGTGGAAGAAATCAACCTACTAGAAGATACATTTAGTGTCTTTTGGTGAAGGCAGTTGGCTTAGGCAATAGTGGGCTTTTAAATATAGGATGAACATTAGGTAGCCATTTTTATGCAGAGAAGCCGAGGAGCTGTGCTATACGTTAGATATATAAGACTTTAGCATCTTAACACTTAACACTATAGCTACAAAAAGCCCAGCACATTATTATTTTTCCTGTTTCCCCAAAAAGGAACTCGAATTTAAATTCAGAGCAAGATAAAGGGTGTGCAAAACAGAAGAATGACATTGTTCCGACACCTCTGTGAAAGCTATAGTGTGCCAAAAACTAAACAAACACATGTGCGAGTGGGTGACACTTTTTCTGAATGTCGGACTCACCCTCTTAATCTGCAATGGCCTTTTTCTAAAAGCACATTATGCTACAGCTTTTTAAAAGCCATTTCTCAGCTTACCAAGAGCATATGTGATTGAGTGAGGGTTAGTGGAAGACTTGTTGCATTCACTTGGTTTTATATACTATATGTGTGCAACTTCAAGCCGTTCGTTTACCACTGTGAGTCCTGATGCACAATTTTGCTGTAGGGTAAAAAAACAAGTCCAGACAGTCGGCTTGAAACTTCGGCATTGGTTCTAGTGAGATCTGTGAAAGAAATCTAAAATAATTTAAACAGAGTCTGTTAAAATGAGTGCACTATAAGATGGAAAGTTAATGTACTGTACACGAAGAAAACTATATGCTGCTCCCAAAAGTTCCAAAAAGCTAACTTGGCCCAGGACAAAAAGTATTCTTACCAAAGCAAACAATGCTGAACGCCATCACATACACCCTCGGCATGAACATGTCTAATTTTCCAGCATAAAAACCAGGAGCCGCTTGGATCTTTTCATGAGGTGCAGATGGACAGCACTGAAGTCTAAATCGGGATCTGACCAATCTATACCCACAATTACCCTGCTGTTTGAACCAGGGACGAGCTGAAACATTTGGTATTATTTAGTGTGTAGGCAATGGCAGTGATGCACAACCAGTTCTCAGTAACAAATCCAACAAGATCTCAGAAGATATTACTGCACGGCGCTGCTCAGATTCAGCTCAGAGTATTAACCTATAATTATAAAGATGGAGCAAGCGGCTTGTTTTTATAAAAACCCTAACTAAACTGCAGGTTCTTGCGATCAAGGACCGAGTCGACTGTCCTGAAATCCTCTGATGTCAGGGACTTGAGCCTACTTGTGGTGAACTAGCATGCCTCCTGCAAGGCCCTTTGGCACTGTCTGTGGCTCTGGCTCTGCTTTACATTACGATGCATGTGGATCGGTTTTAAAGCTATGAAAATGTAATTGCCACTTCGGTATAAGTTAAATCATGTGGGAAGTGAGAACTGCTAGTCAGTGGCCTCTTTTATTTTCACACCATGCAAGCTGCGGAAAATCTGTATACGAAATACCCACGGCTGGGAATGTATGGGAATGATAAAACATAATGCCAATTGTTATCTGGCAAAAGTCTGCGATAGATTCTGCTACAGTTTATATTGAGCAGTATGGACTGTTTGACTGTGTTAGAGTAACAACAATGGCAGCTGGTTTAACAATTACTAATACCTGAAGAAAATTATTGCCGTTCTTTCCAGAGCACCAGCTCAGTTCACCAGTTTCATTTATTGTAATAATTATCATTGTAATAATAATAATAATAATGTCCTTAAAAGATTTATTTGAGAAATTTGTATATTAAAATCGATGTGGGTGGCGTGGTGGCGTAGTGGTTAGCACGGTTGCCTCACAACAAGAAGGTCCTGGGTT